>VDFB02271358.1:1184610778-1184680445 GCA_007258455.2 Sequoia sempervirens
TTCTTCACAATCAGTGCTTCTAGTTCTTCTACCTCTCTTTCTTCATCCTCAAGTTGTTTCATCTCTTCCTCATACTTGAATGTCTTTTTATAACTTTCCCCTGGATCAAATCTTTGCTTGTTTCTTCCGGATACAGTGGCCTTAAATGCAGATTCAGTCTTAGGGGTAGAATCACCAAATTCATTCAACTCAAATGCAACAAGCTTACCAATCAACATATCTCTTGTTATAGTTGTTACTGTTCTGAGCTCTTCAATAGCATGAGCCTTAGATTTGTAGGAGGGAGGAAATGATCTGAGCACTTTAGCTACAATTTCTTATTCATCGAGGGTAACACCGACACATCTAATACCCATCACAAGTTCATTTACTCTTTGCATAAAAGAAGATATATTTTCATCTTCACCCATCTTCAAAGTTTCATTCTTTCCTTTCAAACTTGTTAGCTTAGCAACCTTCACAAGTGCATCTCCTTCATACAAAGTCTCCAGCTTCTTCCATATCTCATGAGTTGTCTTCAGATCCATCACATTTGTCATTTTTGAATCTGTCAAATCACTCAACAAAGCTTCAATAGCCCTAATGTTAGTCTCAGCCTCTTTAACTTCATCATGAGTGGAAGGACCGTTTGGAGGAACAACATATTTTTTCTTTACAATCTTCTAACAAGGTTCACCAATACACCTCAAATGAAATTCCATTCTATCTTTCCACAAGGTGTAGTTTGTTCCATCGAATCTAGGACTGTCCTTGTATGATGCCATCTCAGATCACCTGAAGCTTTTAAAATTCTTTAGAGGAACCTGCTTTGATACCAACTGTTGGCAAAACAAGGACAAACAAATGAGAGGGGGGGTGAATCAGTTGTCACAAAATATTCAAACTTTTCATACTTAACTTAACTTAATCTCAGATCTAATGAATGACCAATAAACCATAAACAATCAACACATCAGAAACACAAAGAACACCAAGATTTTTATGCGGAAACCTTGTTAGGGGAAAAACCACGGTGGATGTCAGTCCACAATATTATACCCTGTTAAAATTGTAAAGATGAATAATGAGAATGTGCACATGCATTCAGGCACACTACCTAGAGCTCACTGCTCAAATACAAGAGGGCTCACTGGGCAGAGAAGACACACTATCTTACAGAAATTCAGATTAGATCTGCAGGGTATGAACTGAGAAAATAGCTTCTACAAAAGCCTAATTACAGTTCCAATTAAGCACATAAACACTCCTTCACACTTTGCTCAAATTTCTTCATACTCTGCTTTGCAATCAAATGATTAGAACACTATTCACACATCTATAATTTCTCTGAAATATGTTCACACTTATGCACACTTCACTTCGCTCAAACAATCACTCTTATAGATCCACAACATAGATTTACATCAACAACTTCGTCGGCCAGAAGAAATATGAAAGTATAAAATATATATGCAATGTCGGCCCAAATTTACAAATAAATTTTCAATGTGAATCAAACATCATCAGCCAATATTATGTTCAGACCCAAAACAACATCCTTGAACACACCAAACATTCAAATTTTAATCTTCAAGGATCCACAACACGTTACAACCACCATGTCGGCCAAGAACACAAAAACTCGAACACACAAGAGAAAAATCACCGACCACGAGCACATTGATCAACACAGACGTGCAAAAAAGATAGAGCATAATCTAGAAGCATCCACGAGCATCAAGAACCAACAAAGAAACATCCGCAACAACTGAGATTACTAGAATCACTCCAACTTCAATCAGGAACATGAACTGAAACCATAGAAACACTGTTAGAACACAAATCTTCATAACTTGAACAAATCTTCATGCAGACCTCTGAAACTTTTGGTGGATCAACTAGATACACTTAGTAATAAACCCTTTAATCCACAATGACTGATCTTCAACGTACTAAGCAAGACACCTTCATGACCTTCACTATTCCATTGGGAACCTGCAACACTTTCTTTAACAATTTTCTCAATATCCTTGACATATATAGCCTTCAATACCTCAATGCTAATAGTGTTGACATCAATGACAACCACATATTAGCAACACAACCACAATATCCAACAGAACGAAGCAAAAAAAGTGAATTGGATGGAAAAATACCAAAACAACATAAAATAATGGGCTAAAGAAAGTAAAGAGATATTAGACAACAAATTTGGAAAGACTAAGTGAGCATAAAGTATGTAGAACATAAAATTTTGACCTATTGAAGATTCTATGTGGATCTCTATAGCTGAATTGAATCATTTTGGTTTTCCTTTAGCTAACAAAATTAATTGCATATGAGAGGTTCACCTTTTATTTACCCAAGATGTCAATTTGTGGTATATTTAGGGTGTAAGAGCACTCTTGTATTAATAAAAGGAAAAATACTTCATTTGTGTTTGTTTGCCTTTTGTAGGCTTCCAGAGTTGTCATATTTATCTTGTTCTTTCCATATATGTTAATGATCATCATTATCATTTTAAACACACTTAGTTCTTGATCATATTTCTATCATGCAAAAGCACATTTTCATAACATATCCTTCAAAGATAGTAGAGATTCATGAGGGTGTATTCTACAATCCTATGCCATTCTGAAGTGTGTTTTTTGGATTATTGTGGTGTAAATTATAATTCTTATTTAAGGAAAAAATAATTAAATTGTGTACCACTTATTTGAATCTTGTGCCATTTTTTAAATTACAGGTCCTAGGAAGGTTCACGATTAAGACAAAATTAATTTTAAAGAATACATTTTTGTTGAACTCATCAAAATGATCTTCTACATGTTTTCTTAAGCAATTACATCAAGTTCCAAGGAGCAATTACAAAAATCAATCATTTAATATTGGATTCATGATCATTATTACATGTACACATGGCAATGCACTATATTTTTGGTCAATGCCAAGATATTACATCCCTATTCTCTATAAAAAGATGATCAATCCTACATGAGGGGTGGAGATCATCCAACTTATGATAGAGGAGTGATTTCAAAAGATATAATGAGTATCATATTATAAATCAACTTAGTGTATAGTGTTCTAAGAAGTTGCACTCTTGGTGGTACTTATATTCCATGTAAATTCAAGATTGAGTTCTTAGTCCAATCCTAAACCCTAGCTAGTTAATTTTGAGTGAGATTTAATAAAGTCATTGTTTCACTGTAACAAAGATGTGGTGTGTAAGTATTTTAATTTTGTTGGATAAGTTTTATTAGTTCTTATTAGTGGGTTACACAATTCAATAATCCTTATTTGGATCCTCTATCCACGTTTGCATCATTTTTTTTACCAATTTTTTCCTAGAGAACTACAATGTTTGATGATTTTGCCTCTTGGTTGACATATATTGGTAAAGTTTAGAATTTGTAGAGCTTATATTATATTTTAGCTTTGAAAATCTACAAATAATGTTAATTTTTAAAGTCAGGTCCATTAGTTGGTATTTTCTCTTAATGAGAAAAATTAAGTTCTTATTTCCACTAATTTAATATCCAAGTATATGCAAAGAAGGTAGCTTTAGAGCTCTAACATCCTTAATACCATCTCAACCAATGGATGAGTGCATCATTTGCCATGGGAAAAATTCTACTCAATGGTCCTTCTCAGGGAACATTGCCGCTAAATCCAACATGGTGGAGCTATTCATATAATTAGAGTCATTCCTTGCCACCTCCTTCTCACTAGAGGAGATGGACTCCTTCCCTGTGGAAGAAATTTCTTGGGCATATGTTAGGTGGCATCAACATTGATGTTTTGTATCTACCTCCCAAGTAAAATTTGTTTGTATTACTTGTCAACTTGAATTCTCAAAATGATTGAAAATCCTCAATCCTCTCTCTAATAAACCTTCTCCTTAGATGATTCCTTTGAAACATACCTCCCCTCTTTTAATATAATAATATATATTTAATAATGATACCTTTATTTTTATTGATTTCTTACTTAAATACAAAATACTCCAAATACCTACCCATAAATAAAAACATATTGCTTAACGGAATCTTAGGATTTGATTATATTCCATCTACTTTTTCTAATATAGAATAAAATATATATTTTTCTAAATAATAATATATATATAATAATCATGAAAGCACGACTAGTTTCACGCATAATTGGAAATTAAAGAGTAGTAAAGTACCTAGTGGACTTCTAAGATTCCTCCAAAGAAGACACCTAACTCTTTAATCATATATCTTTTCCTTACAAACAAAAAATAATCAATCTCATTATACATTTTAATGCAGGTCAAATATGTGAATGATTATGTTTACAAACTAAATCATTGTTCAAACGAAGAAATATGTGCAATTCATGAGCTGGCTCATTATTATTATAAATAATATCGAGACAAGATATTTTTTTCTTAATGATTTGAATAATTGCTTCACTCATTCAACTTATTATTCGCTAAAATGTCACATCGGTAATCAAGTCAAATGACAAGGATAAATTATTTCTTCATATTCTTTGGTGGGTGTGTTAGGCTAATGATAAAGAAAGATGTTAAAAAGAGAGTCAAAAGAGGAGTCGGTTTAACGTATTCTTCCATCACATTATTTGGTCTAATATTCGTTAAGATGGAGAAGCAAAGAACAAGACTTTATAACTGGATGTATCATTGAATGATTAATTATGTCGAGAGGTGTAATCTATAGTGATAGTGGAAAAGAAAAGTATCTATGTTGAGAAAAGAATAGTTGAAAGAAAAATTATTTGGAATTCATATTTATTTTTAAATATAAAGGTTGTGACTCTAAAGTAAACAAGAGATGAGACACATAGGTCTGTTGTTGTTGTAGTGAGTGCATGAATCTTAAAGCTAATTTTATTAAGGTGAAGTTTTATTTTCATCTTAATTTACCTTGTAGCGTAGAAAATGACTATTATGATGTATATAATAGTGCTCATGTCATTCAAATCATTAATAGAGTTGAAATTTTATTTAATAAATTAAATGTATTGGATTAGACATGTATTTTACAAAAAATAAAGAAAATATTAATTTTATATTATTATTCCATGAATGAAAAAGAACGAAAGATAAATGACATGTTTACAATTATTTAAAATAAAAAATTAAATGTAGATTATTGTATTGTTGCTCAATTTTTTGTTGGTTTACTATTTTGTTTTTCCTTCACATAATCCATAAACATTTCTTTCTAAAGATAGATAGGTTTATCTCTTGGACCACTTGGGATCTTGATTAGATTGATGTGAATACATTTCATATTGTAGGAATTAGCTATATCATGTCCATTAGTTACAAGATCACTTTCACACATTAGGATTAGTTCTGCACTCATGGAGATCACTTTTACACTTGTAAAAATGACTCTAAATAATACATAATCAAAATTATAAACAACAAAACATTTAAAAAGAAATTTCTACATTAAAATCAAAACTAAATACCCACATATTTAATTAAATAATTTTTTACAATTATTAAAATATTTAACTTTTAAATATTTCTCTTATCTAAAATACTTTATACTAACTGATTGGGTTACTTAACCCAGATAAATTAAAGAACACTTTTTTTCTACACATGTTAAAGCATTCGATAATAAAAAATGAAATGCTTATATTGGTGAACACCATGAGATCTTCTAGAAGTTTGATGTTCAACTACTCAGAGTTGCTGCATGTGATGCCATCTTTGCATGTCGTTGATATCATTAACACACTGTAATTCTAATCTTGAAATGTTAAGCCTTATGAGTAAAGGATAAATTTGAATTGAATCATGCATTATACCCGCTGCAGAACAGACAATCAAAATATTGGTCGTCCTGAAATTCTCCAGTGGAAAAGTGACATCAGTCATGGAATCTTGTCCCTGCTGGTTGTAGGTATAAGCATCGTGTTCCATCTTCATCCGGAGTTGGAAGAGCCCCTCCATATTTTACAATTTCTGCTTTGTTCAAACTCAATCCAGCTTTAATGGGGTCCACTGGGCCAAAGGTTCTAACTAACCAAGTACCAACTTTCACTGAACCTTTACCAAGCAAAGCTGCAACCACCACAGAAACATCCACATTCAACGAAAAAACAATTAAAGTTTGCACCCACCGCAGACAGGTCCATATGCTTTGGGTGTAATAATGGTGCCCAATAAAGTCGCTTCCAACCTGCCCCATCTTTCACTCCTCTTCTCTGTCTCATACTACTACCTACACCATTGTATACCTCTGCAATTTAACAGAAACAGAGGATGGAATCCACAAGCGTAGTGGCATTTCTGTCAATTGTCGCATTGTTGGCCATTCCATGCCAGGCGACACGGTACACGGTAGGAGACAGCAATGGGTGGGATACGAGCACCGATTTCAACACTTGGCTCCAGGGCAAGACATTCAAAGTCGGCGACATCCTCAGTAAGAAGACAGAATTTCGCCCGATTCCATCATCCGTGCTCTGTTTTGTTTGGGGGCTAATTTACTTGTCCTTTTTCGTGCAGTCTTTCAGTACTCAACGTTGCACAGCGTGGATGAAGTGAGCAAGGCTGACTATGCCGCCTGCAGTTCCTCCAATGCCATTCAGTCGTACAGCAATGGTAACACATTGGTACAGTTGAAAACTGCGGGCACCATGTACTTCATCTGTGGAACGCCCGGTCACTGTGCAGGTGGAATGAAGATAGCTATTCCGGTGACGGCGGCCGCCAGCACTACGCCATCCTCCAGTACTCCCCCCTCCACCACCTCGCCCTCTACTCCTAGTACCACACCCATCACTTCTTCTAGCTCTGACAGTTTCTGTCAAGAATTTTGGGGTCTTCTCTGGAGCGCAATTCGTTCCCCATCCACTAAACTCTATGCACATTTGAAATTTCAATGGAGTTGCAGGGGCACCTAAACTCTATGCAGTAAATAAATAAATAATTGAAAATTGAAAACAAAGATTTGAAAAAGAATAAAGTGAATAAATCAATGACATAAACGAAAGGATTATAGTGTAATATTAATAAAAATGTGACCCTGGTTCAAATTCTACAGAAAAGCAGCTCAAAACTCTATATGAAGAGAGCTAATGGTGTAACAATCACAGACGCATGTTTGTGATTCTCAAGAACGTGGTACAAGATATAGAATTCACAGCCAGTAGCGTGACAGTCGTGGATACATGTTTGTGATTCTAAAAAATGTGGTACAAGATATTGAATTCAGATTAGGAATCATTGTTAGGGGCATCCCAAGGTATGCCTACCAATAAAAACTAAAACATATAAGTCCAGGGAAACATAAATTTGGGCACAGTTAGAAAAATTTCAAGTTAATGTTAAAAAAACAACTAATGTTTTACGAAAACACTCAAAAACAGATTCGAAACCTGAGACTTTACGATGCACAAAAGAGTAGACTGTGTTTTGCCCTCGCCAGATATTGGAATAGCCACATAGGCAACAAAAAACAGGAATCAAATAACCTAATAATCCTTACCTAGACAGGCTGTTTCAAACTTCAAACAGGACATACTATTTCATACTCCAAATCAGGTTTACCATTAGGATCTATGGTGTGTCTAGGTAGGGAAATTCATTTGATTACAATGTCTAAAAGAAGAAAACAAAAAGCTGAAATTGCTACTTATTGATCTAAAAAACATGCTTTCTATAGCATCATTATTTATAGTTATTTCAGGGTTCAGTGTTCATGATAAATAGTAAGTTGTAGGAAATTAACTTAATAAACAATTTCAAGTTTTAAAAGATTTCAAAGTACATGCTCTTAAATTGTCACATATCTCATTGAGCGTCATAAAGCAACAATATTCAAATATTCAGGTTCTACTAGGAAACTATCCCCTGTGAGCTCATTCTGCCAAATTTCTATCAATTTATTGTGTTTGAATTCATCAGTTTTGACTCGAATGTACATTCTTGTATCTTCAATCGACATAACCCCGTGAGGAATAGATGAGAAGACACCCATAGGGTCGTCTTCGAAAACCTTCATAGAATATTTCCTATACGACGGTCTAAGTCTTTCCGACACATTAACGACTATAGGGGTTGCCATTTCTCCAAAAAATCGAGCTCAAACGATTTCAAAAAGATGATTCTTACAAACCCACAATAGCAAAGATAAGAAAAATACCTTTTTCTTCGTAGAGAACCAGAACTAGGGTTTGCATGGCTCACACTTCAAATCGCCTCGAGAATGCTCCAAAATGATTCCCAATTTCTTCAAACGCACAAGTGACCAAAATCCCTTAATCGTCCACTTTACAAAAAGGAATCATTTAATATTGGATTCATGATCCTTATTACACGTGCATGTGGAAATGTACTATATTTTTGGTCAATTCCAAGATATTACATCACTGTTCTCTATAAAAATATGATTAATCATACATGAGGGGTGGAGATCATCCAACTTATGATAGAGGAGTGATTTCAAAAGATATAATGAGTATCATATTATAAATCAAATTAGTGTATAGTATTCTAAGAAGTTGCACTCGTGGTGGTACTTAGATTCCATTTAAATTCAAGATTGAGTTTGTATTCCAATTGTAAACTGTAAACCCTAGATAGTTAATTTTGATTGAGATTTAATTAAGTCATTGTTTCATTGTAACAAAGGTGTGGTGTAAGTATTTTAATTTTGTTGGATAAGTTTTATTAATTCTTATTATTGGGTTACACAATTCAATAATCCTTATTTGGATCCTCTATCTATGATTGTATTATTTTTTACCAAAGTTCTAGAGAACTACAACGTTTGATGATTTTGCCTCTTGGTTGACATATATTGATAAATTTTAGAATTTGAAGAGCTTATATTATATTTTAGCTTTGAAAATTTACATATAATGTTAAATTTTAAAGTCGTTCATTAATTTGTATTTTCTCTTAATGAAAAAATTAAGTGCTTACCTCCACTAATTTCAGATCCAAGTATATGCAAAGAGGGTAGCACTAGAATTCCAACATCTTTAAGACCTTCTCAACCAATGGATGAGTGCATCATTTGCCATGAGAAAAATTCTACTTAATGATCCTTCTCGAGGAACAATGCCACTAACTCCCACATGGTGGAACTATTCATATAATTAGATTTAGAGGAGGTGAAATGCTTCCCTATGGAAGAAATTTCTTGGGCATGTGTTAGGTGGCATCAACATTGTCATTTTGCATTTACCTTCCAATTAAGATTTGTCTATATTACTTATCATCTTGAATTATCAAAATGAGTAAGAATCCCTAATCCTCTCTCTAATGAATCTTCTTAGATGATTCCTTATTCTGTTGATTCTATTACCTCCCCTCTTTTAATATAACAATATATATTTAATAATAATACCTTTATTTTTATTGATTTCTAACTTAAATACTTAATAAATTCATATTTTAAAAATCATATATACCAACCACCTATTATTTATATTATATATACCTGCCTATATATAAAAACATATTGCATTAACGAATTTTAGAATATGATTATATTCCACCTACTTTTTACTAATATACTATAAAATATATATTTTTGTTAAAAATAATAAATATAGTAATCATGAGAACACGACTAGCTTCACTCATAATTGAAAATAAAAGAGTAGTAAAGTACCTAGTTGAATTCTAAGATTCCTCCAAACAAGACACCAAACTCTTTAATCATATATCTTTTCCTTACAAACAAAAAATAATCAATCTCATTATACATTTTAATGCAGGTCAAATATGTGAATGATTGTGTTTATAAACTAATTTATTGTTCAAACGAAGAAATATGTGCGATTCATGAGTTGGCATATGTCATTATTATTATAAATAATATCGAAACAAGATAATTTTTTCATAATGATTTGAATAATTGCTTCACTCATTCAACTTATTCTTCGCTAAAATGTCACATCGGTAATCAAGTCAAATGATAACGATAAATTATTTCTTCATATTCTTTTGTAGGTGTGTTAGGCTAATGATAAAGAAAGATGTTAAAAAGAGTCAAAAGAGTAGGTTTAACATATTCTTCCATCACATTATTTGGTGTAATATTCGTCAAGATGGAGAAGCAAAGAACAAGACTTTATAACTGGATGCATCATTGAATGATTAATTATGTCGAGAGGCGTAATCTATAGTGATAGTGGAAAAGAAAAGTATCTATGTTGATAAAAGAATAATTAAAAGAAAAATTATTTAGAATTTATATGTATTTTTTAAATATAAAGGTCTTGACTTTAAAGTAAAGAAGAGATGCATTGCGACTATTAAGAACATTGATATGAACTTTCTCAAAAGAATCACTATTTATCTACATAAAGGAAACAAAAAACTCTATAGAAGTAGCAAGAAATGATTGAGAATATTAGCACACGCCTCTATAACCTCAATCCGTAAAATGACTTAGAGGTTCAAGTGACCATAGTACTCATCCTATAAATAATCCACACTAGATGCTTGAGTATGAACATTTGCCAATGGAGTATTAGGGGAAAATGTGAGAAAGCATATAATCTAAACTTATTATTTGTCTCTCTAACTATAATGATATTATTGCTCTACAAATCACAAACAACCATAGAATTAGGTGTAAATTCAACACTTTTAATACTAACCCCACCATGTGTAAGCTAATAGATGGGTAGGAAATTAGTTGATAAGGAAGGTGTTGAACACCCAGAATATTGAGAAGGGGTGGGGGGGTGAATCAATATTTGCAGTGTAGAAAAATGTATCCCTCTACATTTTCACACTTGTTTGGGCCCTCCCTACTAAAATTGGGATTCTTTATGCCTTATTTGGTCCTATTTTGCATCCACAAGCCTTATTTAATGCATTTTTCCAAGGATAATCTTGACACATATCAAATGACCAATCATAATTTAATGATTTTGGGTTATGGGTCCCACCTAAGTCTCGAGGCCTGATCTTGAATATGACATAGAACTTAGCATTTCTTAAAATTTGTGTCCCAAACTTAGGCTACAAGGACTCAAATGCCCCAACTGGAGTATGAGTCTCACTTTAGCTTGGACCTATTTTGAATTCAATTCTTGGTGGGATTTTATTCTCCTAGATCTGATGTCGGCTTGTAGTATTGTAATTTCGGAAAATTGGCATAAACAAGTATGAATACAAGGTTATTTCACATATTTTCTCCTAGCAACTTTTATGAGCAAGTATCCTTGCAAATTTACAAGTGATTTAGCATTCAAGAGCTGATTATCAAGCATTTGAAGCATCAATTCAAGATTCAAGCATCGTGTCAAAGTCATCATGCATCATGTGTTTTTTGAGCTAACACTTGTCATGTAGGTTTCATGATTCAAGCAAGCATTCAAAGTCATGATCTCATATCAACAATCAAGAGTCAAGATCTACATTCATGCTAGCCATTTCATACAAGTTTGCATCATTTATATCAAGGGTTTGGTGAGTTGCAACATAGCATATTTTCTCATTCATCATTCCTTCATGTTATTTCATTTCATTTCAAAGTTTGATTACCAAAACAGGGTTTGACCAAGACAAACCCCTATCCACTAACAAAACAACACTTTTTCTCCCTCTACATGTGTGATTATAGATCTAGGTGTTTTGAGGCTTGAAGATCCTTTTAAGACAAGGTTGCAAGATTGAAGAAAGTTGTCAAAGTTGTCTTCATGAAAAGTCACCTACAAGCTAGAATTCAAAGTTTCAGACTCGAAGATTGAACAAGAGAGAAGCTATAGAAGATCACTAGAGGATACTAGAGTTTCAACCAAACCCTAATATTGGGACTAAATCACCACCTTAGGCATATGAGTCCCAGTATACCACTTTTTAATCATTTCCTGTAGATCCTAGTTTACCAATTGCAGATTCTAGATTCAGGCCAAAACCCTAAACTAGGACTAAATTGCCCAATCTGGAATATGAGTCCCAATTCACATCAAAAGTCATAATTTTGACATTGCAAACTTGTTTCAGGCATCTCTAGTATTCCATGTACTTCTTTGTTTATCCACAATTTATTATTCTAATTTTAAGTTTCATTTCCTAGGATACATAGCTAGATTTGCATATTACTTGCATTTCCTTCTTTCTAAGCATTTGCTTAGTGGTGAACCCCCTTTTAATCACACCTAAGGAGACCTTGTCTCAATCTCTTTCCTAATTGGATCATTAGTTTGAGATCTCTAAGGTTTCTTTGAATGAACTAAGAGTGAAATAGGTTATATCCCCTGAGTTGTCCATTTCCTAAAAGGTGGGCACGCCTTATTTCCTTGGGTTCAATATTCTATTAAACCATTTAGCTATAAACCATCCAATAATTAAAACATATCTAATTGCAACTGTAAATAAAGACATGAGAGGAATCATAACACCACATGACACATAAACATCATGATTTTTATGTGGAAAACTTAAAAAGGGAAAAACCATGGTGAGGATTAGCTCACAACATATTATAACTGGTTATAAGATATTATAGGGGCACACTGCTAGGACACACTGTCCTTGAAAGGATCATAGCCTAAAATGATTACAAAATGGAGTGTGGCTCACTACCAAAAAGTGAACTGATAGAATACACCTTTCATGTGTTGAATTCAGTTCCAATTAAGCTCTGAAAGAAAAATCCTACTTTGCCTGGTTGTCGCTCAACATACACAAAAATTCTACCTTGATACTAATCTTATACATTCAAATTTACAAGTTTGCATAATATCACACTATCACACCTTCTATCACAAACTCATCACATTTACAAAACAAAAATGTTCCATATATATATTCTATTATATTCGCATATATCAATTAGGTTAGCCTAATTAGATGTAGCTATACTTAATTCAAAAAGGCTTGTTGGCTCAAATATTGAAACAAGGCTCCTTTCATGCTCAAACCAAAATGTGCAAGGAATAATTTAGGTCGGCTCAGACCTAAGAAATATCTCTTTGACATCTGTAAAAAAATACTAACCTGCATACCACTTATTCAAGTATAAAGTCGGCCAAAAGAGGACTTAATCACAAAAATAGGCCAAGCTGACCAACACCAATCAACTATATGATTATATGATCGTGCCCCATTTGGATTAAGTGTAGAGATGACTCCTATAAACCATCTCCCAAAGTTGTAAAGACCATATCAAAATACCATAGGAATGCAAACTAATTAACTCATATCGGTTTGCACAATTATAAGCATAAAACTATATGTCAAACTTTTGTCATTCATATATTTTAGCCCATTCAACCAAAATGGTTGAAATATTGTTCATAGATGTATTTAATAGTGTTGAATAACACATTAAAACTACATGGCCGATCTTCTAATTTGAGCAATTCTGGGCCAAATTACTGGATCAAAGTAACACAAATACTATTTATCGGATTAGACAAAACCTGTCAACTACCAATGTTGGTATCAATGACAACACATTAGAGGGTTTCTTCTTCAATATTCCAATAATCTCCCCCTTTGTCATCGATTGCAACACGTGCTAAAAATGAATCTTCAAAATTGTGAACTCAAACTGTGCAAACTCCCCCTTTCAAGTGTATGCCAAATTTTTTCCATAACTTCTCCCCCTTATAGTTCCAAAAATTCTAAAACTCCAAAACTTCTCCCCCTTTGACATCAAGGACAAGGGTGTGCCGATGATAAACTTGCAAAAATAAAAGAGACTAAAATAATAATAAAAATGTGTAAGGAACATTTTTAACCCGAACTGGGGGAACCTTCTAATTCCTTGAGAATGGCTTTCCAAGTAGGTTTTCCATCATCCCAGATCCCCTTCACTCTGACAAGCACTCTATGAAATGGTTCCATCTCTATTAAGCTAGAATTTCTTCTCCTTCTTCTGGAGTGGATAGATTGAGATTTATCTTTTCAAGTTTCTCTACATTTCCAAGGCACTTGATACTAGAATGTGTTTGGACTTCACCAAATCTCCAAGCTGTCCAAACCACCTTATGAAATCCTCTTTTTTCCTTTGCAAAGTGAAAAATTTGTTTCGCAAGTCTAAAATAGAAGTCCAGGAAGCATAGTATTTGTCATATGCAGCTTTGTAGGCTCCAGAGGCATTAACAAGTTGTGCCTCTATTGAGTCCATTAGATATTTAATACCTCGAGTGGCATCCAACCACTGCATGCAATACACAAATAGTATTTGGGATTCCTCTTCACATTCCCTAACTTCTTTTAAACATTGCATTACCTTTCTGCGTGTAGTTGTACATTTATCCTACAATACCAGTAACCTTTTCTCCAAAGGCCTTGAATCTATCTCTTTTTCAGTAGATGTGCACTCTTTGAGTGAATTGGCCAAGAACTTTAGATATTCAATAGGAGCTAGAGAGCAATCAATTGTGGCACTGGGAGCTATATCCTGCAAAGTCTTGATGACATCATTTATCAGTTTAGTGTAAGGAAGCTAAGGTAGCAGAACAACTTCCTACACTAATCTTGAGGGGAGAAAAATGCAAAAAATTACAGATCTTTTATAGTTACAAAAACATAAATAGAAATAAACACAAATATCATGCATACCACACCACAATGATGTACCTGGGGAAAACCCTTTAGGGAGAAAATCCCCACACTCCAAAAGCTTCCCAATATATTATTTAGAAATGAAAAGATTACAATATACTTATAGAGCAAGCTTCTCATAGGAGTATCACCACCAGAGATCAAGAGACAACACGACCACTTTCAGACTCTTAGAATAGACCCCTGTCTACATACATCCCATCCACTTATAACAAGATTTTTGGAACCTTCTAGAATTAGGGTTTTACAAGGTCATTTTTCATTTGATGTGTTAATGGAAAAACCTTGATGTATCAGCAGGAAAAAACCTTGACGTGTCAGCGGGAAAAAACCATGACATGTCAACAAGAAAAAACCTTAACGTGTCAACAGGAAAACCTTGAAATGTCAGTATTTTTATTTTTTTGGGCAATGCCTCGAACCCCATATCTTGTTACGATTGTACATTATTTCCATTATCAGTTGCCACATACCAACATACATCCTATCAACAATAAACCGTATATAATTACAAGGTTGAGACACATTTTCCCAAAAAAATTCTCACTTGTCAAACACCTTACAAGAGCAACATGAGGGTGTAACCATTGTCTCTTTAATTTCTAGGGGCTGGAAGGCCCATAGTCTTTGAACATCATCTGAACTTCTTTGTGCTTACAAGCTTAGTTAAAGAATCAACAACATTCATCAAAGTCTCTACCTTAACTAGCTTCACCCTGCCATCTTCAAGCATATCTCTAACAAAATGATACTATACATCAATGTGCTTGGTCTTGACATGAAATGTCAGGTTCTTGGCTAGACATATCACACTCTGATTATCAAAATAAATTGTCACTGCACCTTGTTTTATTCCAATATCTGAACACAATATCTTAAGCCAAATGGATTCTTTACAAGTATGAGTAGCTTCCATATACTCTGCTTCAATAGTGGACAAAGCAACCACATCCTTTCGCTTACTCATCCAACTAATTGCACCACCAAATAAAGTAAAAACATAAGCACTGGTGGAGTTTTTGCTATCAACATCACCTACCCAGTATGAATCCACATAACCATGAATATCAAGGGAAATCTTGTCTTTAGTCATATTACTATGATACCATAAGGAATAATTTGAGGTACCCTACAAATATCTGAAGACTCTTTTGATTGCATCCCAATGAACTCTACCAAGATTAAACATATATCTGGAAAAAAACTCCCATTGCTTGAGCAATGTATCATTTAGTAAAAACCATAGCATACATCAAACTTCCAACTATACTCTAGTAAGGCACTCTGCTCATGTCTTCCATCTCTAATGGAGATGTTGGACAATCAGAAATATATAACTTTGTTCCAGCTGAAATAGGAACAAACAATGGTCTACAATCCTGCATATCAAACCTTTGTAAAATTTAGTTGACATACTTGCTTTGACCAAGCCATATCTTTCTGTTCACTCTATTTCTTTTAATTTCCATCCCAAGAATATGTTTAGCTGCACCAAGATCTTTCATTTCAAATTTAGCAGCAAGTTGAGATTTTAGTTCTAAAAACATACCTTTCCCTCTACCAATAAATAACATATCATCAACATATAATACAATAAAAAGGAAAAAATCACCATCAGATTTATAATAAGTACAATGATCTGATTTAGAACGCTCAAATATCAAACTCAACACAAATGTATCAAATTATGGTACCACATCCTAGGACTATTTTAAGCCATACAAATATTTCTTCAATTTGCATACCAACTTAATTTTACCTCTCACCACATAGTCCTCTGGCTATGTCATATAAATATCCTCCTCCAAATCACCATATGTAGAGAATTAAGGGGGATTCGCTACTCATGATTTCTCTTCATTCAAAGAGCCTCATGAAGCAAACTACCCTAAACTACCTCAAGGAATAACATGAAAGTTTGAGAATCAAAAAGAGTGGGTCATGAAAATTCTCTAGACAAATTGATGAGCTCTCAGCCAAAGGATGACACTGTGGGTCTAGGATGATAGCGCAACATGCTAGCATCTGAACGGACTAGAAAGTGAGTTTATTATAGAAAATAGCTAAATGACTACTAGTAATCTGATTACTAAGAACTTATAGAATGTAATAAAGTAACAAAATGTAATAGAACTGAAATAAAGTGAAATATAGATGATAAAGATAAAAAGAAGAAAGAACGTTCTTACACCCAACCAAGTAATGAAGCCTCCAACATCGAAATATCTTCAAAACCTACATACGTAAGATCTGGAGAAACTGTTGGGGATGTATAGGGGTTTTCCTTAGTCAAACCCATATTTTTGGTGTTCCCACCTCCATGGATAGCTAGATAGATAGAGAGAAATGAACCAAAATGGATAAAGCGTGTGGTGAAAGAAAAACCTGCTTTAGGAGGAGAACCCACACCACCAAGTGTGAGTGATAAAAGCAATTCCCGCTCAAGGAGGAAAACCTATATCACGAAGTGAGAATGCAATTGATAGGGGATATGGAATCCCAAGATCCTCACAAGCACAAGACAAGGGAGATTAAGCTGCAAGGCTTAAGGAAGCCAGAGGGAGACAAGGATAGCTGCAAGAGCCAAGAGTGTTGCAAAGGGTGTTGTAACTATGTGAGTTCAAGGTAGAACCTAGGAGCCAAAGCTAGAGATAAGTTAGAAGCTGGAATGAAGCTAGAGAGAATTTGGAAGCACAAATGGATTGAAGAGATAGCTTTTAAGGAGAGAAAAGAAGCAAAAATAAGCTTTCTCAGGTGGTTACAAGGAATTTAGAGTTGTTACCACCAAAAAAAGTGGATGACAAGTGGAAAACATGCTTGAAAATGGTCATTTGAATGTTGAAATGTCACAAGATGCTAGCACAATGCACAAAAATTCACATGACGCGCTACTCTCTAGACACATCATGCTACAAAATGACACGAACAGGAAAAGCACAAGGTTTAACAAAAAGATGACGCATGGAGGTGGTTGCTGAAAAGGGGTGCTAGAGCATCTTGAGAGGGGAAAAAGGTTAATGCAAGGGCTAAAATGAGCCTACAAAAATTCTAAGGGAGTGGACACTAAAGTGGATACAAGAATGTATGTGAAATTGCAAGGGGTGCAATTTTACAACATTACATTTTTCCTCCACTTTAGTGGGCATATGAATTTACACTATTATGCACACTAAAGGAAATCTACTAAACATAAATAACGTCATGATGCCAAAGGGATACTATAGAGGAAGAAGATAAGTCTCTTAACCAAAGAACCATACCCCCAAGCTAAAGACCTGTAAAAAAAAATGCATTAGACAAGAAAAACCTGCACCAAACATAAATGTTAGCACACAAAAAACTAAAGAATTTGAGTCAACAAAGTTAAAGAGACCTCGATGTAGAAGGTTGTCTTAGTACTATGCATCGTCCCCAAATTAAAAACAATAACACATAGAAGAATGCAAGGATCAATTACTTCAATAGAAGAATACACCCAAAAGTTAGGGAAGCAACCAATATCGAAGAGAGAAAGAACATATACTCAGGATGAAGAAGACAAATATCTTCAACAAGTATACACAATTGAGAAGAGAAGAGAAGAGAGGAGAAGGCTCAAGAGAAAGCAAGGAGGAATGAAAACTTCAAGATAGATGGCTCCACAGGTCCTCAAACCCAAGGAGAGCTTGATCAAAGCACACTGAAGGCCTGCATACCAATGATGGGCAAATCCCATAGGATGAAAGAGTCTTATGGACCGCAAATCTGCAAGGAGGCAACCCCCAAGATATCTCACATGGAGGAAGCCCCATGAAGTATGCACCTTACAAGCTTGTAGATCTACAAGAAGGTATCCCCCATGATCTCTCACATGAAGGAAACCTAGAGAAAAAAATGCCTTACAAGCCTACATACCTGCAAGGAGGCATCCCCCAAGATCTCTTACATGGGGGAAACCCAAAGAAGGGGACTCCACAAAGTTGAATAGGAAAGAAGATTTACATGCACACCTACAAAGCGAGATGTTTACCCACATATAAAGAACATCTGAAAATAAAGTGGCCACATAGGCAATCAGGCAGATAGTCACATAGATCATCAATAAATTGGAAGGATTTCAAAGGGGTGCCTTGGGAACCCTTCAAAAGAAGAGGGGTCCACTCAAGGGATGCACTGTTTGAAAGGAAAGGTCTAGTCAGGCTGCCCCTTGTAACGCCAAATAAAAGCTTTGCACAATAGACAACAAAGAAGATCATTAGAAGCGCACATGCACATAATACTAAAATCTAAAATGCAAATTCATTCGTTAAGCAACAAAGAACATGGGAAAGTAAAAACGTAATTAAAACTAGAACAATCTCACCAATTTTCAAACGTATTTCCATGATTCATCTCGATTTCCCTTTTTGCTTGTGTAGTATAAGCCCCTCAGATTTTCAAGTTCGTGCAAGTATAGCCTAAGATAGTGATTAGCAAAATATCAAAGATTCAAGACAAAGTGCTCTCAAAAGTTATAAAATTCAGAGAGAGATTGGAATGAAGAATGACAAATCAATTTATAGAAAATTGATTATTCGAACGACAAGCCAAGATTGAAAGATCAACGGATGATTGAGATTGACTGATTAGACATGCATTCTGATAACTTGTTGATGACATGAGTGATTCAAATTAGAAATAGAATTAAAGATTAAATAAATGATTTAATCTTTTCGGATTCGAAAACATAAAAATATCTTTGCATGACAAAGATGAAGATTGATTATAACGACTCTGTTTGAATGCACACAACACTTAATTAATTAAATAAGAATATTTAATTAAATGCATGTACATGCAATTGAGTTAAAACTGGACGATTGACTGACTTGACGAAGAGATTACTCGAGATAGCCACTCAGACATTAAATCAAAGATTAACTGAACGATTAAAATAGATGTTGAGTTAGTAAAAGTGAATATTTAGATAACTCACATAATTATCTAAAATATAGAGGAATGCATTAAAATAGAATTAATGAATTAAATAATTCATTTAATTCAAGACTGATATTGAAGAATAATTAAATAAATAATATTTATTTAATTAAATGATGAAGGATTTTAATGAATAATTAAATAAATAATTTATTTAATTATAGTTGAAATATGATAAAGAGTAAATTAAATAAGAATTTATTTAATTTGACAAGATGGATAAGGTTAATTAGTAACATAATTAAATAAAAAGCGTTTATTTAATTAATCAGATAGAATAAAGAAAAGTGTAAATTAATTAAATAATTAAGATTATTTAATTAATAGAAGAAATAAAAGAAGATGAATTAATTAAATAATTAAGAATATTTAATCAATAGAAGAAATGAAGACTATAGAGAATAATTAAATAATTGACATTATTTAATCATGACCATGAAGAATACGAATTATGAAGAATATGGAAGTCGCAGGCCAAAACCAGATTTTGGTGTCTACATTTGCCCCTCTTTGATACAATGTCGTTTCGACGTTGTGTCAAAGAAAGTCGATAAAAATATGCCCCAGTCATGCTCTAGATTAAAACAGGTGAAGGTATGCCCCCTCGGGAAAATTGACAAATTTCTAAAATGTTCAGAAAAATTTGGAAATGCTCCCAATTAGTCTAGTAGATAGGCAGAAATGCAATGCAATTGACGGAATTGGGTTCGGAAATGGGAGGGACGGGTATGGGATGATGGAAAATGGAAGTTTACATGGCCAGTAGGAAAGAAATGCCACCTAAGCCCTAGGTATATATGTGAATTGGGGTGAAAAACTATTCATTTGCACCCACCTAGCTTAGAGATTTGAAAATTTGCTCTGGATTGATAGCAACGATGTCTCCAGTTATAGTAGACGTACCCCACAGAGCTCCATATTCCTTCCATTATGCGGGGGCAACCACACAACATCATATTGGGGACACAGGCTACTTTAGACATGCTATAGACACCATGCAGGAGTTTACATGGAGACCATACCTAGGCTGCGAGCAGTGGTCAGATGAGGATGAGCACCTACCATTTTGTAGACAGACACAGTATTTGGTGGGACGGACAGTGTCCCATATGCACATTATAGAGTGGCAATTGTTGGACCGGGTATTGAGACAGTTTGGAGAGGTACAAGATGTACCTCGAGGGAGAGTAGAGTTTGCTCTATCATCACGAGAGGTCCTGCTATGGGGGCCAGAGATTCCAGTCACCACTGCGGAGGCAGATATTGATGGTTTACAGGCACTTCCATGGAGATGGAGGGACGAACTAGCAGATCTAGGGACCACTCCAGCTTATGATCAGTGGTGGGCAGTACACAGGCCGATTCCCATGATAGATCCAAGGTAGCCAGGACTGGTAGAGCGGCATGGTACAGGTCCACGAGGCAGACGAGGTAGAGGGAGAGGCCAAGGAGGCAGAGGAGGCTGTGGTGATGGAGGGGATGATGTCAGAGGTGGCTGACGTGGAGGAAGGAGAGGGAGGCGTGGTCGACGGGGACGAGGACCAACCTTGTCACCGATCCGGGAGGAGAGGGGAGGAGAGGAGGATGTGGCTATGCTAGATGTGGCCAGCGGTGGTGAGGAGGAGCAGCCAGTAGAGGTTGTTATCCCAGACATCTCAGATATCCCAGCAGAGGCAGAGGTAGGTGCTGAGGAGGCAGGAAAAGAGGAGGGAGGTGCCGAGGAGGCAGTTGGAGAGGAGGCAGAGGTTGATGCCCTTGGGTTGCTAGGTGCCTACTAGGAGGATGATGATGAGGATGATGATCACGAGAGAGAGATCCGAGATCAGATCCTCGAGGAGCTCGATGAGGAGGAGGATGGGATAGACAGGGCCAAATAGGATGAGAGAGGGGCGGAGGATCCAGACATGGATACATTGCAAGCCTAAGTTGCCTCCTTGGAGGATCAAATGAGAGTATTGATGGCTGAGAGGGATGCCTATCGGGTGGAGAGAGACAGAGCCTTGATGGATAGGGATGAGGCCATAGCTCGGCGGCAGGAGACTGAGCAGTGGTTCACAGAGCTTAGAGCATTATGTACAGGACCATCAGCTGCATTCGCTAGAGAGCTAGTCAGAGTTGGAGAGAGGGAGAGATACTATCGGGACCTATATGAGGCGGAGGTTCCTCTAGAGAGACGGGCTCCCAGTTTTTCAGCGGCACACAGTAGCAGGTCTCAGACTAGGACCCACACGCGGACAGTTAGCACAGAGGGGGTGGATCAACCACGTAGAGCAGGGCCATATGATAGACCTCCCATAGCTCAGAGATCAGCAGGTTCCCAGCATCATTCTCCCACACACTTCCGACATGATGGTAGTGGCAGTTCAGGATAGAGATATTGCTTGAGATTCATTTGAGACACTGTATTTTGATCTTATAGCCTGCGGGCTTCCATGCATTATTGATACATTATGACATTGTGAGGTGACACATTTGAGTGATATATATATGATTTTGGCGGTGATTCTCATGATATGCATTTCTATGTACTGATTATGCAATATTTATTTATACGTGTGATGTTTATATGACATGCCTATGTGATGGATGAGTATATGTATTTTATGATGTTTATGCAGCTAATGAGATAATGTTGATTCTATGTGATGTATGGTTCTATATGATGTATGATCCTATATGATTATGAGATGCAATGTGATGTTATATGTATGATGTAGATGACATGTGATGTTATACAAATGTAATGTGATGCCCGTATTTACAGTTGCTTTGTACATGAAATGCTTATAATATGTATTGTTTTTAATAAGTATTGTCTATTATGCCATGATGATCTAGATATGAACTATGCCTATATGTATGAATGTTTCTAACATGTATGTTGATGCAGGATGATCTACACCGTTTTGTGTCACAGGACTTCGTCATAATGCAAGAAAGAAGAACTGTTAGTGCGGAAAGAAAGATCGACAAAGAATGAAAGATAGAAGATAGATGTTAGTATTAGGAATCTTCGATATTTTTCTGTATCACAAAAGGTATTGCACTTTATCATCATTGGGCGGGACTAATACAAATGGAGAAAAACACCATGATATGACATAGATCAAGGTGTGCAAGGTCATCCATTTGCTAATAACAGATAGTCGTAGACAAGGATTGTCATTAACTCATACTAAGGGCACAAGTTGCCCTAGTCTTTTTGTTAGGACAAACCATAGACAGCAAACAAAGTAAAAGACGGGTCATGATACGTCATTGCTCCCCTAAATCCTTCATGGGACATCCTTGAGGAAACTAGTAACATGACAACAAATCAAATTTAAAAGAAAGTCGACAAATAGTAGTCAAAGAAAATAGAATTCTGATACATCGTTGCTTCTCTAAATCCTTCATGGGACATCCTTGAGAAAGCTAGTAACGTGAATCCCAGTCATCAATACAAGATAAATGATAAGATAAACAAGCCATAAAGTCAATAAGCCAATAAAGTAGTTTCCAAAACATGATTTATTTGTTTGATTTGTCGATTGATAGAGCCTGATTGCAGGAGATACACATACTGGATAAGACTGTGAGTCTGGTTTCGATGTTATTACTATCTGTATAAGGCATGACAAAGCCTGGTTTCAGAAAGACATGTATCGTATAAGACATTGAGTCAGATGCCATTGATGTGATAACTTGTATAAGGCTATGTTTGACCTTATCAATTATGTAGGAAAGACTCATCCTGTATAAGACATAGGTTGATTGTTTTGATAACGTCTGTTTCCAAGAAGGACACATCCTGTAGCATACTATTGGTTGATCTGTTTTGAATTGTTTTGTTTGGCCAGTTGTTTGATTTGACTTAGAGACATTGCTAACTTGTTCACCAGATTGAGGCATGACTTGAGACGATGCATGGAAAATTGACTGTGTATGACGACAAACCCTAAAGGACTGACCTAGTGCGATCTCAGGGGCTCATTGATTGATGGCCTTGCCTACGTTATACATGCAGAGACCTCGTAGTTCGACACGACCAATGACCTTGTCATATAGACATATGGATTGACTCATGACTTTATACAGACAAATCTAAACGGACTGATCTAATGCCTTGGGGGCACATCGGCAGATGGCCTTGCCTACGTCCAGTCGCAGAGGCAACATAGTTCGACACGACCAATGACCTTGTCATATAGACATATGGATTGACTCATGACTTTATACAGACAAACCTAAACAGACTGACCTAATGCCTCGGGGGCACATCGACAGATGGCCTTTCCTACATCCAATCACAGAGGCAACGTAGTTCAACAAACGACAAAGACTGACAAGTGCGACTGACTCTGACTCTGTTTTTGGATTTTTGAAATGTTTTGATTTTTTTTTGTCCTATTGAAGTTTTTCGATGTTTTTGTGTTTTCTCAGGTCATTTTGCAATGTTTTTTGGATTTTTCCATGGTTTTACGTCTTCAACACAACCAATGTAAGAACCAATATGATGCATGTCAAGTGTTTGCCCGTAGTCGAGTATAAGACCAATTGACTATGAATAGGATAAAACGAGGGATATGAAATGCGCTCGATGTCAATCGTTCCAGGTCATGGGAAAGACTACCACTTATTACAGATGGTATATACAAGTGATGGACATGAAAGATACGAGATACGTATAAGGATAGGTAGTATGTACAAGGATAAGGACTATGTACATGGTAGTGGACTATGTACAGGGTAGATTAGAATAATAGTAGACAAAGGAGCGAAGTTGAGTACACATGGCGCCTGTTTGCCAGGTTTTCACCATGGTACCTATCCAAAGCGCCACCAAAGTGGTTTTCACTATTGGACGAATGATTTGTCTTTACTATTTTCCAGATTATCTAATTTTTTATTTTTATTTTTTGATTTTTTGATTTTTTTGTATTTTTGCTAATTAAGACAAAGGCTCCCAGAAGCTATGCATAGAACTTCTTCAGATGCATACTATTAATTGGTGAGGACAATGGTTCCCCTTCAGGAGTAGAGAGTTGGTATACTCCTGATCCAAAAGCTTCTATGACAATATAAGGTCCTAACCAATTAGGTTCAAACTTTCTTGGTTTGTCTCTTTCTGCTTGATTCTTTGGGTTTTCCATTAAAACCAGGTCACCAATGTCAAATTTTTTGTTCAAGACCCTCCTGTTATAGCTACGACGAAGGTGATTCTGGTATGCTTGAAGATGGTCTAGTGCCTTCTATCTTCGCTCATCTAAAAATTCTAGCTCATGGAGTCTCGACACTCGGTACTCTTCATCATCAATGTGGCCTTTCAGGGATACCCTTAGGGAAGGAATCTTGACCTCAATAGGAAAAATGGCTTCAAACCCAAAGATAAGTGAATATGGGGTAGCACCAGTGGGAGTACGGATACTTGTACCATAAGCCCATAAGGCAGGGTTAAGCTGTAAATGCCAGTCATGAGCAACATCATTGACAGTCTTCTTGAGAATTCTAATGATGGTCTTGTTAGATGCCTCCGCTTGGCCATTACCTTGTGGGTAGTATGGAGTGGAAAAGTGATGTTGGATATGAAATTCATCACATAGGTGGCACACTTCTTGGTTCTTAAATGGGCAGCCATTGTCAGTGATTATGGACTGGGGGACACCATATCGACAGATGATATAGTTCAGGATAAATCTAGAAATCTGTGTGCCGGTAATGTATGTCATAGGAATGGCTTCAATCAACTTCATAAAGTACTAAGTGGCAATGATAATGAGCTTGTGTCCATTAGATGATGTGGGGTGGATCTTACCTATGAGGTCGAGTCCCCATTGGGCAAAGGGCCATGGTGACGTGATAGGACGGAGCTCCTGTGCTGGGGCATGTATCAAATCTCCATGAACTTGGCATGGCGACATTTTGTTACAAAGACATATGAGTCTTTTTCCATAGTAGGCCAATAATAACCCAGTCTCATAATCTTTTTGGCTAAGGTAGGACCGCTAGAATGGGAACCACATATACCCTCGTGCACCCCACGCAAGGTTGCTTGTGCTTCAGTAGAATCAAGACATCTTAGTAGGGTATTATCTAAGGCGCGTCTATATAGGGTGTCTCTGACGATGGTGTATTTGGCTGACTTGCGGAGGAATGTCCTACGTTGGTTATTGGATAGGCCAATGGGTATGACTTCGGCATGAAGGTAATCATAGATTTCTTTGTACCATGGGGAATCGGGACCAACGATGTCACACACCATTTCAGAATCTGGGATATCGTAGGCTGGGACCAAAAGCTGTTCCACCAAGAACTCAAACTTAGGCACGTTGTTAGGAATGTCAAGAAGTGATGCAATTGTAGCCATAGCGTCTTCGCCCTGTTTAAAACATGAGGTATTTGATGAAATTCAACTTTGTCAAAGTACTCTTTAAAGCTATCATCCATGCGCTTGTATGGAGCAAGCTTCTCATCCTTAGTCTCATAATCATCATTTACCTATCCGATTACTAGTTGAGAATCGCCATACATACCGTAGGTTCTTGATTTTCCACTTGACTCATGCGTAACCCCGTCACCGAGCTTCATACTTTCCTGTTTTAGTGCATGAAATTCAACTTGAATGACTTAGGGATGGAATCACCCCTGTGGTGTAATAAACAATATACCAGCCCTCGAACCATGATTTGTAATGCGGAGCCATCAAAGTACAGCTTCCATGTTATGTTTGTGTCAAATGTGAATATAAACTCATCCAAAAAGTCAACAACTAATTGGTGATCTGCCTGTATGGGTGCGTCAGCTAACTGATCAGCAATGACCTATCCTTTAATAGATTTTCTTTCTACATACTGGATATCATACTCACTAAGTATCATTACCCACTTGGCCAGTCGCCTTGTTAATGCTGCCTTGCTAAGAAGATATTTCAGAGGGTCTATTTTAGCAATCAGCATTGTTTGATGGTTTAGCATTTAGTGCCTCAATTTTTGGGTAGAAAATACTATTGCAAGACAGGAACGTTCAATGTTACTATAGTTGAGCTCATAATCAAAGTCCGGCTGATATAATAGACTGCCCTTTCATGACCTTCATCGTCATTCTGTGCAAGCAATGCTCCGAGTGATGAATGGGTTGCTGTAATATAAAGAATCAACGGTCTTCCTTCAACAGGTGGCATTAAGATAGGTGGTGTGAGTAAATATTCTTTAATCAGTTGAAAAGCCTCTTCACACCTAGCTATCCATGCAAAGGGTACTCCTTTCTTAAGTAGATGTTGAAAAGGATGTGTCTTGTCTGCTAGCTGCACTATAAATCTTCTAATAGATTGCAACCTTCCCTGTAATGTCCTTAGTTGACTAAGATTGTTGGGTGGTGGCATGTCCATGATTTCTTTCACCTTAGCAAGATCTACTTCAATGCCTCGTCTAGAAATGATATAACCTAACATCTTTCCTGACTTGACTCCAAACACACATTTCTTTGGATTGAGTCTCACATTATACTTCTCCAGCCTCTAAAATATCTTGTCTAAAACCTGTAGATGTTCTGCCCTTGTCTTGGATTTTACAATAAATTCATCGACATAATCCTCCATACAAGTATGCACTAGATCATGAAAGATAATAGTCATGGCATGCTGATAGGTTGCTCCTACATTCTTGAGTCTGAAGGGCATAACATTCTAGCAATACATTCCCCAAGGAAAAGTGAAGGCTATCTTAGGTTGATCTTCAGTTGCAATTCTGATCTGGTTATATCCTAAAAATCCATCCATAAGGGACAACATCTCATATCCTGCTGTCGTGTCAACTATCATGTCTATATTAGGCAAAGGGAAATCACCCTTAGGACAAGCTTTATTGATATCTCTAAAATCAATGCAGATGTAGATGCCCCCAACTGGTTTAGTAACTGGTACAAGATTGGAAATCCAATCTGCATAGTCAATAGATCTGATGAAACTAACGTCTAAGAGTTTCTTGAGTTCTGCCTTGACTAATAAAGCAATTTGTGGATGCATTTTTCTCAACTTCTGTTTCACTGGTTTGGCACCTGGTTGTAAGGGAAAATGATGTAGAACAAGGTCGGGATCCAACCCTGGCATATCTGCATATGACCAAGAAAATTTATCTATCTTTGTGTAAAGAAGTTATGGAACTCGGGTTGCTCTTCTATTGTCAATGACGCTGCCAAATAAACCAGTCGAGGATTCTCTTTTGTGCCTATGTTGATTTCTACTGATTCTTCAATGGGCATGGGTGAATTTTCCTGTGCAACGGGAAGAATGTTCAAACCTCCATCCTTAGGTGCCTTAGAGAGGTTTTCACCTTTGGATGCGTCCTTTCTTTTTACTTTTTCATTGTCTAAAGGTGCCTTTTGGTTTTCACCTAGAGACTCATCCTTTTTATCTTGTTTATCTTTTTTCTCATTTTTGCGACTGGAGGGTTGAACAGATTCCTCAAAATATGCTTTTTTGTCCAAGTCAATGGTAAAACCAGCTTTATGATCTCCATTAGGTATGCCTTCACGTAATCCCAGGAACTCAGCAATTGCTTCATCGTTCTCAAAAGTGTCTAAGACAGGTGTATCTTGTTGATCCCAATCTATGAGTTGGGGATAAACTAAGGGCATGTCATCGTCAGAGTTATCAAAGTCTAATGGGGTCAAGGTAAAGATTGAATTATTCATGTGATTACAAAAATCTTGTACTAGGTCCGTTTTGCTCTTGGGTTTGGGTCGAGGTAGATGAATAGGTGGGCCTAATGCCAAGGTTTGACTATCGGAAATAGGTGGCTCAGGTCGCCAAGAGGTAGGATCAAGTGATTCCCAATAGTAGTGTTTAAACCATTCCTCTTTTGTCATTTTCTTTGGTGGATATGAATTTAAAGGATTGGGGAGGAACTTAACATCAAGTCAAGTTCTCCAAATAATTTTTCAAGGTCCATGGAAGAAGTAGAGGATAAGGAATCCCACTCATAATAGTTAGAATCGGGGGAGTCACGATGATATTGGTCTACTGGTTCATGAGATGTCTTAATATCTTCTGAAGCACATACTTCCTCAAGTAAGGGTAATGGAGTACTAGGAACGCCAATCTGAATCGGTTGAAACCCTAGCCCTACTCCTTTTGGCCACTGAGAAACAAGTATTGGTTCAATTCTACCATCTTGGTTTAAACCTAAACCACTTTGTCCATCATATCCTTTGCTTTGCATGATTTTGAAACCCTTTCCATATAGACTTGTAGGAATATGAGCAAGTAAAAGGGGTTCATGATTATCTTCCTTATACAGCCAGGAAGTGACATCTTCTGTATCTACAACCTCTTTGCTTAATTCACCCCATTTAGTAAAAGTTGTTATGGGGGGAACATGTATAGTGATCATAGACTGTCCCCTACCTGTTATAGGTAAACCATATGACTTAGGAGGAACCAAATGGCTAACACAATAAGAAGTCTTCATGTAATACTCTCCACAACCCTTGTCTTGGATCTCGACCCTAGGAGTGGTAGGAAGTGAGGGTGAAATAGATGTTTGAGTGAGTGTGGACGGTTCAACATAAGAAGATGGATTAGACGGTGAGGCCTCTTGGTTAACTGGCACTTGACATTAAGGGATCTCCTTTAGATTGGTGCAATACTGGAAAGGATCAAGATCACCATCTATAGTTATTTCAGTGCCATTGTAAGGGAATTTAAGACATTGATGATATGTGGAAGGGACCACCTTCATGGCATGAATACATGGTCTACCTAGCATTAGGTTATAAGGGAGGGTGAGATCCAAGACCTGGAACTTTGTCTCCATTACCGCAGGACCAATTCTGATAGGAATTGTTACCACCCCCTTTGATTTTCATTCTTCATCATCATAAGCCTTAATGACAATACTCTTAGTGGTGTCTACGCATGCTTCTGAGATACTTAATGCCTTAATTAGTTTTAAAGTGCATAGATTTAACTCTGCTCCTCCGTCTACCAAAACTCATCTAACTTTGGTGTCATCAACAAGGACTTCTAGATGTAAAGGGTCATTGTGATTCATCTTGTCTGTGGCATTAGTCTTGTTCGTAAAATGTGGCATGATGATTATTGGTCAAGTAGCCCACCATTTCCTAGAAATGATTGACATCAAGGTCATTAGGGACCGTGTTTAAAGCCTTATCAAGAATGGTAGATGCTCACGGGAAATGTAACAATTCCAAGATTGAGATTTGGTACGGGGTCTTCTAATTGGTTAGTGGGTTATATTGTAACTTGCAAGGTTGAGGTGTTTGCTGTGATGGAGGGCCTGGGATAGTAAACTTAGTACGATGAGTATTGACTGCACACTCAGGATTAGCATTGATAGTAATGGTATTGATGTTTTGATCAGTGGCGCAAAGGCAATGAATGATTTTGCTGCTATCATAATCATGTTTGATACTCGCATAATTGGCTGACATATTGGTCTTAGTACTCAAACTGCGGACAGTTCCTTTCCCATGGTCATGTAGTGGGTCTGAAAAGACTTGATGATCAGTGTTGGATGTCTTTTGTTTTTGTCCACTAACCTCAATAATTCTCCTGTCAACAAGATCCTGTATGATATTCTTCAGTTGTCGACAGTTTTGTAGGTTATGTCCCTTAGTCCTATGATAATCACAAAAGGCATTGTCATCCCACCAAGCTGGTTTAAATTGTCCTGGATCGTATTGTCTTGGTTCCTGCAGCTGTATGAGGTTGTGTTGTAACAGTTGTTTGAACACTGACTCAATGGGTTCCCCTAAGGGAGTGAACTCACATTTTTGAAATCTCCTTGGTTGTGGACATTGAGTATTTGAGACCGTGTTAGGAGGTTGATTGACAGTATTAAGCGTGTTGGAAAAAGTATGAGGTCCTTGTAATGTGAGGAGGGGTCTTGCTTGTAGTGTTTTAGCATCAACCACCCCATCATTGGTGACATTTTTGTTGTGAGACCAGAATCTATTTCTGTCAGTGGGGGTGTTTTGTACGATTGGGTTTCAATTGGATGTTGTTGTCTTAAGTTCACCCTTTTCAATGAGACCCTTCTCTATTATCACCCCTTTTTCCACTAGTTCATAAAAAGATGTACAACAATGTACCCTTAAGTTACTCCTGAGTTTTGGATGAAGGTTTTCTTGAAACATTGTAACCTTTTGTTTTTTGGGTATTTCGACAGGACACCTACTAGCAATAGTTCTCCATCTCTGGAAGAAAGAAATGAATGTTTCACCTTTGTCTTGCGTTGTATGGCACAAGGTTGCTATATTTATCTCATGGTCAATGTTGAAGGAGAATTGCTCCACAAATTTCTCAACTAATTCCCCCCAAGATCTAATGCCAGAATCTAGACCTGAAAACCACTCTAGTGCAATTCCTACAAGACTTCTTGGAAATAGCCTCATAAGATACGTGGGGTCATAAGCGACATCTATGCATATGGTAGAAAATTCTCTGATATGTTCTACTGGATTGCGTTTGCCATTGTACTTAGGAAGATTCGGTATGACATATCCATGAGGGAAAGGTGTCATGTACAATGATCTATTGAAGGGGAATAGGCATATGTCCTTTGTTGAAAATGATTTCCTAGTTGACACCGACATGTTATCCATTTGTGTTTGTAGGACGTCAACTTGGGTCAAAGATGTGCTAGGAGGATTATGCGGATCCATGTATGTATTCTGAAATCCAAAGTCTCATGATGGGTTTTGATTGAACATTGGCATTTGAGGTGGATTTGGATTTAGAATGTTGGTAAATGTATTCTGGTCTGGTATTTGCATAAATTGGTGTTGACTTGGGTTATGTGTAAATTGATTCCGAGCACCACTCTGTGAAAAGGGATTCTGATTCTGAATCGATGTGAATTAGTTTTGACTTGGAATCTGTGTGGACAGATTCTAACTACCAATCTGTGAAAAAGGGTTCTGATTCGGAATCGACATAAATTGGTTTTGACCTAGAATCTACGTGGATGGATTTTGACTACCAATCTGTGAAAAAGGGTTCTAATTCGGAATTGATGTAAGTGGATTCTAACTGCTAGTCTGGAAGAGTGGATTTTGATTGCCATATTGGAAGGAGGGAATGCCCCCTGTTTGTGTAATCCTTGGTATAGTACTAGTGATTTGAGCACTAGGTATGGCCATCGACTGTGGTAAGGTACCCATGATACTAGCAGTAGGTATGGTTGTTGATTGTGCACTTGTGACACTGACATATGAGGTATGGGCTAAGGTTTTAGGTCTTTTACTCCCAATAAGAGGACCATTGGGAGTGGATGATGATGCCCCTATAGTGAAATTAAATCCTGATGTCATGCTAGATGTACCAAATGGGGACGTATGGACTGTTGTACTCTGTGTAGACGTGCTAGATGACATAGTCGTACTGACCTGAGGTATAGTAGTACTAGCAGTAATGGTATTTGTCCCTTATGTAGGTTGAGTTTGTAAGGTGTTAATGTCAAATCCTGGAGGTAAGGTAGCACCTTCAGCTAGCAATTTGCCTAAAAACCATTGACGATCATTTGCTAGGTACTCATCTACAAAAGAGGCAAACTCAGGGTCCTGTGCGACAGCCTCTATGTCTTCTACTGCAATATGTCCTTGAGTGTTTCTAGTGGTGAATTTGTCTAATAGAGTCTTATGAGGTCTTGAAGAAAATGGATTGATCAACTTGTTTGGGTTTGACATGTTTTCTCTCTCTCTCTCTCTCTTCTCTTAGACCTAGTTTCAACCATGTAAGACAAGCTCAATATGCGGGATATGCAAGACTATATCTACAAACTGTATGACTCTAGTCTATGTTTTTGGGATTTTCGTATGCAAATAATGAATGTCCTAGGATGACACTAGTTTAGACTCTAAAGATGCCAAGTCTAAGCAAGACCCTAAAGTGATCAATTCTATAAACCCAAGATGAAGGGACCAACTGCCTAAAGTCAAACCAAGGTGTCAATTTAGTTAAGTCAAGGAACCAATGTAGGACGAGGATCAAAGACAAGTTGAGTTTCCTAACTAGACTGATGAGCTAGGATGACTCTTTGTAGGACAAAGTATAAGATGATAGGACTAGGTTCAATGACAAATTTTGTTGACACTATGATCTTTTTAGAGTGTAGATGGTAAATCAATCCTAAAGTCTGTAAAGGTGACCTTTCTAGAAGTCTAATGCAAAGGTGATATGTACCCTAAGATGAAGCTAAACTCTAACTGAAGACAACTATGGTAACGACTAAATGAACCTAAAGGATGCAAAATTGAGCAAATCATTTCAGGTTTCTATTTCAAAGACTATTTGTGTGAAGACAACTGAAACTGGTATAACTGTGTTGACTGGACAGTGACTGTGAATTTTGGTTTTCTGATAATTAGACAGATGCGTCTTAGGATTTAACAGATGCGGTTCAAGTTTAACAGTTATGGTCTAAACTGACAGATGCGACTCAAAATCTACCAGATGCGACTCTAACTGACAGAAGTGACTCAGAATATAGCGCATGTGGTTTTTCCAAAGCAAATGCGAGCCAAACTGACATATGTGACTCTAAATTTAACAGATGCGACTCTAAAAATTAGATGCGAGTTTTTGGTGAACAGTTGTGACTCTCTGTGAATTTTCAGTGACATGAAATTTAAACTGACTCCGTTTTCTATGATCAAATTCTGACAATCAAAGAAAATCATAAGACAAAGTGTTTTTAGTTGCGATTTTGGACTCAAAGAATGTTTAAAGTGATAACAGATAAGCACATCCTAATAGGCCAAATGCCTAGGGTTTGTATACTTGGTATAGCCCACCTATTATACCCCAAATTGGTGATGAACACCTTTCCTTCTAGAAAGTGGATAGCTTAGGAATTTGGTGGCATTGGCTCCCCTCATGACTCATTAATGTCTTTTGAGCACACCAATTTCAAATTATTTGGGCAATGACCTCCCAAGAACTGCTATCTCTACTCAAGGGGATTAGTAGTGAGTATCTTCGGGCATGATACTGTACCCTGCACTAATACCAAGCAACGGCCACAAATAGGTTGGTCTCTAAAACAAAGGGTATTTAATTCAGGCATTCCATTCGTGGGGTGTGATTCATACGGTGCGAGTCCCCTTTCGGATCCATCTCATCAGAACCACACTTGTGATTCTTGGGGTTTCCCCAAGAACCCACTTTTATATACCGGCTAGAAGTCCCTCGGGTTCAGGGTGCTATCGGTCTGAGTCATCCTGGGGTGAGTACTTTTTCCCACCAGAACAGGCCCAAGTTCTAGAGTTGGTAACCGTTTCTCTTACACCTAGGATCGCACGGATGTGCAAGGGGAGAGGATACTTCAATATACCAAGTCGTAAAGGTAACCAAACTTGTGCTTTCACACCAAACACAGTAGAAACTTGTTAATTTTAACCAAACGAAAGATTTGCTACACTACCAAACAATCCGTTTCAAAATTTAACTAGGGTCTTCGACAAGCGTCCTGTAGAAGATCTCATTAGTAATTTTAAATATTGTCTTCGTCAATCATCCTGTAAAAGCTTGTTAACTCCAAATGGCCACACACTAAAAATCAAATATCAGTAACACGAAAATCAATTGAAAATTCCAGATTGTCGAAAGCAGAAATAAAATTTTACCAGTCAATTGCGTCACTTCGTTACCAGTCAAATGCGTCATTTCTGTTTCAGTTGTGGCTCGGGAAATCAATTGCGGTTCAAGAATTGTCAGATGTGTCGTTTATTTGTCAGATGCGGTTCAGAAAGTCAATTGCGGTTCAGGAATTGTCAGATGCGTCGTTCCATACGAAAAATCTGTAAAAACCAAAATTAAAAGATCTACGGATTCGTGAAGATGGTGTCTTCACGTCGGGTTCACCAAATGTAACGCCAAGTAAAATATTTGCACAATAGACAACAAAGAAGATCATTAGAAGCGCGCATGCACATAATACTAAAATCTAAAATGCAAATTCATTCGTTAAGCAACAAAGAACATGGGAAAGTAAAAACGTAATTAAAACTAGAACAATCTCACCAATTTTCAAACGTATTTCCATGATTCATCTCGATTGCCCTTCTCCATTTTGCTTGTGTAGTATAATTTCCCTCAGATTTTCAAGTTCGTGCAAGTATAGCCTAAGATAGTGATTAGCAAAATATCGAAGATTCAAGACAAAGTGCTCTCAAAAGTTATAAAATTGAGAGAGATTGGAATGAAGAATGACAAATCAATTTATAGAAAATTGATTATTTGAAAAGGCCAAGATCGAAAGATCAACAGATGGTTGAGATTGACTGATTAGACATGCATTCTGATAACTGATAGTGATGACATGAGTGATTCGAATTAGAAATAGAATTAAAGATTAAATAAATGATTTAATCTTCAGTTCAGCATTCGAAAACATAAGAAATATCTTTGCATGACAAAGATGAAGATTGATTATAACGACTCTCTGTTTGAATGCACGCACAACACTTAATTAATTAAATAAGAATATTTAATTAATCTGCATGTACACGCAATTGAGTTAGAACTGGACGATTGACTGACTTGACGAAGAGATTACTTGAGAAGCCACTCAAACATTAAATCAAAGATTAACTGAACGATTAAAATAGATGTCGAGTCAAGTAAAAGTGAATACTTAGATAACTCACATAATTATCTAAAATATAGAGGAATGTGTTAAAATAGAATTAATGAATTAAATAATTCATTTAATTCAAGACTCGATATTTGAAGAATAATTAAATAAATAATATTTATTTAATTAAATGATGAAGGGATTTTGAATAATTAAATAAATAATTTATTTAATTATAGTTGAAATATGATAAAGAGTAAATTAAATAAGAATTTATTTAATTTGACAAGACGGATAAGGTTAATTAGTAACATAATTAAATAAAAAGCGTTTATTTAATTAATCAAATAGAATAAAGAAAAGTGTAAATTAATTAAATAATTAAGATTATTTAATTAATAGAAGAAATAAAAGAAGATGAATTAATTAAATAATTAAGAATATTTAATCAATAGAAGAAATGAAGACTATAGAGAATAATTAAATAATTGACATTATTTAATCATGACCATGAAGAATACGAATTATGAAGAATATGGAAGTCGCAGGCCTAAACCAGATTTCGGTGTCTACACCCCCAAGCTAGATGCTAAGATATAAGATAGGTCTAGCTAGGATGCCCCCAAGCTAGACACCAATGAATTCATTCGAGAGAAAATATTTCGAAGGGGGGCCCCTCGAGAACCCTTCAAAGGAGAAAAGGTGTCCAATCAAGGGACACTTCACTTGAAAGATAAAGAGAAGAGAGGGGGTCCTTTAGAAGGACGCACATCTCCAAAACAAGTTATCACTACCCCTAACATACAGGGGAGGAGAACCATGTAGGATACTTAAACATACAGGATAGAGGTAGACCTCAATATCACTTGTCATTTGAAAAAGAGGTAGGTGCATCAACTAATAAATGAGTGATGGAACCTGAATCACAAAGTTGTTGTATTTAGGCCTTACATTCACTAGTGGAATGGCCAAGCACTTGATGGTATTCACATAAAGAATGTTTTTCTTTATCATGTTCATGAGATTTATTGCATGTAGGAAAAGGAAGGGTAATCAAGTGGGATTTTAGAAGGCTCAACAAGATACACTCTTTCTCAGATAAATAGTGAGGAGCAAGAAGCAATCCTTTCTCTTGTGTAGAAAAGTTTGAGTACTCACAAGAAGGCACAAAGACATCAGATAATGGAGGATCTTCATAGAGAGCGTTATTCCAGTAATGGGGATAACACTCTTCTATGGGAGCACTAACAGCCTTCTTGATAGGACTTCCAACATTATCCACTTTAACAGAGGTGTGATCGTCTCTCTCAGAAGGAGGAGGATAGGGATTAAGAATGTTACAATTTGTGTTTACATTACCCCACGATGCAGAAGAGTAACCATCTTCGATAGCAGGTTTGGATGAGGTTGACTTTATGCTCTCCAATGAAGGATTATGTAAAGTCTAGAGAACCCCAATCATCACCAAGACATGCATTCCTTTGAGAAGTAGAAGGCTTAGGATTTCTTGCTTCAAAAGGATCTTCTTCAGGGACATCTATCTCAAGAGTATCCTCTGTAATAGGTACTACTAGAGTAAACATCGACACCTTGGAAGATATTGAAGGAATAAGAGTAGGCACAATTGAAACTTGGCCCATCTCACATAAGTTTATAGCCTCAGGGTCAACCTTGACTGTGACTACTTTATTGTTACAAATAAACTTAATATATTTATGTAAGGTTGATGGGACTTCACCCATAGCGTGAATCCATGGTCTACCGAGAAGAAGGTTATACTGTAATTTTATTGACATAACATATACAAGGGTGGGTACAGTAACATGTCCCAACCTCAAAGGAAAGACTATCATGCCTAGGGCTTGTCGATCGACATTATCAAACCCATGAATGTCAACATAAGAAGTATTAAGAGAAGATGAATCAATATTATTCTTAGGAAATAGATCAATGTTGCATATAGTGAGTGCTGAACTAGATTCAATGAGAGTATGTCTAATGCCAATATTATTAAAGTTGACTATAATCATTAGAGGTTCCGCTTGCTTCTATACTTCTGGAGGCGGGAATTCTTGCAAATAGAGCATAATATTCGGTGAATTTGCACGAATATAAGCTATCAACGCATTAACATCTACCAACCTAGTGGAGGCAAGGAAGAGGATATTTTGTAATTCTCCCTAAAGCATACCTTGATAAATTGGAGTAGACTAAAGCAAGTCCCATAGTGAGATCTTAGTTGGAGTATCTTGGAGTTTCTCAACAAGATCATAATTGCTAGGTGCTTTAGTTGTAGGTTTAGGTGCTTGAGGAAGGATTGGTTGAGAAGGTGGTAAAGAATAGGTTGATCAACATTTTGTTTATTCCTTTTATTCTTATAAGTATTGGCTACCACTCTATAAGAGAGATCCATAGAAAGATCAAGAGAGTCACTATAAAATGGAAGACTATCAATAGAATAAATCCTATTGGGAGGACTAGCTAGAGTCACATAAATGATTAGTCTCTTAGGCCTTCAAGGGGAAAAAGAGACATATATATAATTTATAGATTCATCACAACTACTAGAATGATTATTTGAAGACATATTCTCAACATCAGTCTGGGGAGGACTAGATGTGGAAGGATATTCATCATTCGCTAATGCATCATCATTAGAAGAGAGTGCATTGGAATGAAGAGTAGATTCGTCATTCACAAATGCATCATATCTAAAAGATAGAGCATTGGAATGAAGAGTAGATTTGTCATTCAAAAATGCATCATCTCTAGAAGAGAGTGCATTGGAATGAAGAGAAGGTAGAATAATGTGATGCAGAGGGTCAGGGATCTCAAAAGATACACAAAGATTTAAGATTAACAAAGTTTTGTTCTTCAATCTCTCAACTAGACACCAACTTAGAAATAAGGCCTTCACCTTGCACTTAAGACCTATCTGCCTCCCTTGTGATTCCTAATCATTGAAATGATCTCAAAAGACTTGAAAAAACTTGATTCAAATGGGTTTCAAGCCCTAACCCTCCATTTTATACAAAACTCTCTTTTGCTGCTCACATAGCCATCTAGCCTATTAGGCCTTTGGCAATGGATTTTTGACTTCTTCCTCAAATTTTGCAAATGAACCTCCAATCTAATGATGGTTTCAGATGTGGATTGTGATGACAAACATCATGTCAACTCCTTGGCATCAATTGTTTCAGACAACCTCACTTCAAACCCTGTTGTTTCCTTAAAATTAGGCCTAATTAGCCCTATTTTACAAAGCAACCCCTCTTTAAATTTTTCCCCTGACCATGAAACTTTCAGCAGTCTCCTAAAATGACTCAAAACCAAGGAATCCAAGTTTTTAGCCCTCTATGACACCTCTATCACGCTCCAGCACAAACCCCTCCTCAGCTTGCCTCAAAAACTAGGGCTTCTTGAAAACTAACCCTCCAATCACTTCCAGAACTTTCTCATTGACTCTACACCATTAGGACAACATATTTAGTTGATCCAAACTCAAAAACATGCCCCTCATTAAGGCAGATCTTCTGCTGCTACACCCTAGCCTCCATCTTCAAGCACTTTTCCCTTTGACAACTTGGTGTACACCTTGATATTCTTCCTTCCTGCACATTAGTTGGTTAAATCTGTATGATACATGTTAGTAATGATCCATTTCACAGGTCACAGCAGCATTCTACCTTGAAATGGATCAATCATCCATGAAAATCACCAAAATTAGTGAAAAATCTGCACTTTTTTTAGGACAGTCAGCAATATAATGCAAAGAACTGATTATAAACGTGTATCAGATCATTCAAGAGGTTAATTGAAAGTAAATACAGGTTCTTGAACCATCCAATTGATTATAAATTCAAAAGGAATCAATAGATCATCAAAAAGACTCAAGAAAATGCAAGAAAACTATGTTTTTTCACTATTTTCTGTAGCAGTCCGTACAGTCACTTCTCCAAATGCCCAACCTCCGTACAAATGACCATTTTTGGGTTATAGAACCATCCCCCAACTGATCCAACTGATTGGAATTGATTACAATGCATAATTACCTCTAAAACACCTAAAACTCCTTTTCCCGCCTAAACTAAAATTTAAAAATTTGAAATTACAAACTAGAGATTTATTAAAATCTATCACCTAAAAACCATTGGATATTCACTATCCAAGTTTATTTGACCTATTTAAGCATAATATCATTAATCAAAACCCCTAGAACCTAATTTTCCCTTACATTGCATTTTTAATCCAAATTCCTTATCAGGAACCTTGAAACTTTTAACACCCTCATTACACTTATTTATCTCAAATGCCATTATAGGCTTCAATACATCATAATTAATGCTTTGATTTGTTTGGAAAGCCCTCCTGACCCCTGCACTCTCCTGGTTCTTGAACAACTCTTTGAAAGCCTTGGGTGCTCCTGCACCATAATGTTAAGAAAATTATCAATGATTTCATCTTCTTGCAACAAAATATCCTCCGAAGCAAGAGGATTTTCAAGAGAAGGATCAAAGATATCGAGTGACATGGGAAAATCCAAGTCACCATCACATGCATGGAATGGAACATCATTAATGTTTAGAATAGAATTGGATATTGAATTGATAAAAGAAGATATTAAAATCATTTTGGTGATAGAATTGAGAAAAAATGGAAATCCATATTTTTAGATTTTTTTGGTATTTTCTAGGTTCTAGTAATTTGCATTTTTGGAGGTCTTCAGAGCAGAATTTGGGCTCGAAACTTGTGTCGGTCTCTAAAATTTGGATGCAAATGGTTTTGAATTTTGAGCATTGAGTTTAAATTTAGGACCCCACCAAGTAGGGGTAAATAAATTCCTAGTTTTTCCCTTCACGTTGGGTTCACCAAAATGTAGAGAAGGGGGATTCGCTACTCATGAGTTCTCTTCATTCAATGGGCCTCACTGGGTGAACTACCCTAAGCTACCTTAAGGAACAGCACAAAAATTCTAGAATTAGAAAGAGTAGGTCACAAAGATTCTTTGGATAGAATGACGAGCTCTTGGCCAAAGGACAACAGTGTGGGTCTAGGATGACAATGCGACAAGCTGGTGTCTGAATGAACTAGAAAGTGAGTTTATCATAGAAAATAGCTAAATGACTACTAGCAATTTGATTGCTGAGAACTTATAGAATGCAATAAAGTAACAAAATTTAATAGAACTGAAATAAAGTGAAATATAGATGATAAAGATAAAGAGAAGAAAGAAAGCGCTTACAACCAACCAAGTAATGAAGCCTCCAACATGAAAATATCTTCAAAACCTACATGCGTAAGATCTAGAGAAAGTGTTGGGGCTGTATAGGGGTTTGCTTCAATCAAACCCTCATTTTTTGTGTTCCCACCTCCATAGACAGCCAGAGAGAAATGAACCGAAATGGATAAAGTGTGTGGTGAAAGCAAAACCCGGTTCAGGAGTAGAACCCGCACCACCAAGTGTGAGTAATAAAAGCAATCCCCACTCGAGGTGGAAACCTGTATCATGAAGTAAGAATGAAATTGATAGGGGCTATGGAATCCCAAGATGGTCGCAAGAACAAGACAAGGGAGATGAAGCTACAAGGCTTAAGGAAGCCAAAGAGGGAGACAAGGATGGCTGCAAGAGCCAAGAGTGTTGCAAAGGGTGTTGTAAGGATGCGAGAGTTCAAGGTAGAACCCAAGGAGCCAAAGTTGGAGAGAAGTTAGAAGCTAGAATGAAGCTACATAGAAGTTGGAAGCACAAATGGATTGAAGAGATAAATTTTAAGGAGAGAAAATAAGAAAAAAGAAGCTTCTTGGGTGGTTGCAAGGCATCCCGAGCCATTACCACTGACAAAAGCGGATGAAAATTGGAAAACATGTGTGGAAATGGTCATTTGAACATTGAATTGTTACAGGACTCTAGTGCGAAACACAAACGTCCATGCGGCACGCTAGTGTCCAGACACATCACGCTACAAAACAACATGAATAGGAAAAGCACAAGGTTTAACACAAAGTTGATGCACGAAGGTAGCTGTTGAAAAGGGGTGTTGGAGCATCTTAAGAGGGGAAAATGGTTGATGCAAGGGCTAAAATGAGCTACATAAATTCTAAGGGAGTGGACACTAAAGTGGATACAAGAATGTATGTGAAATTACAAGGAGTACAATTTTACAACTTTACACCATGAACGAAAGCAATTTTCACATCCATTTTCTCAACCTCTAAATCATAAGCAACAACAATAGAAAGAAAAAATCTAATGGATGTCATTTTTTCAACAAGAGAAAATATCTCACCATAATCAACACCCTCAACTTGAGAGTAACCCTTCGCAACCAACCTTGCTTTGTACTTCTTAATACCTCCATCTAAACCAATCATTTTCTTGAACACCCATTTACAACCAACAGGTTTTCGTCCTTCAGACAATGGTACAAGATCTCATGTATCATTATTTTTCAAATATTTCATTTCTTCATCCATAGTAATCTTTCGGGATTATGCATCCTTCATACCTAGTGCCTCTTCTATAGATTTGGGTTCTTCCCCCTCTTCTGAAGATCTAGAGCTAGATGAGCTCTCCTCAACTTCTTGCCTATCCTTGGGCCTCAATTCAAATTTCTCAGGTGTAGAAGGAAATTGAATCACATCTTCTTGTTTACTTTGTTTTGACTACAATGTAAAAAAATAAGGCTTAGTTTCTCTAAAATAAACACTTCTACTATGTATTACCTTTTATGCAACAGGATCCCAAAGCTTGTATCCTTTCACACCATAACTATATCTGATGAAGATACATTTCATAGCCTTGTTCTCCAACTTTGTTCGCTTCTCCTTTGGAACATGTGCATATGCCTCACAACCAAAAACTCCAAGATGTCTTAATGAAGGCTTGTGACCTGACCATGCCTCTATAGGCATCTTATCAACAAGAATTGATGTAGGAGACTTGTTAATTAGGTAACAAGTAGTGGCAACAGCTTCAACACAAAACCTTTGTTCTAGGCCAACACTAGTCAACCTACTCCTAGCCTTCTCCATTAGTGTCTTTTTCATTCTTTATGCAAATCCATTCTATTATGGAGAATATAGAGTTGTATTTTGTTTATGAATACCACAATATTTATAGAATATATCAAAATCATTAGAGAAAAATTTACCGCCATTATCAGTCCTCAAACATTTTATTTTCTTTCTAGTCTAGAACTCAAACATTGCTTTAAATTCTTTAAATCGACTGAAAACTTTAAATTTACTCTTTACAAAGTATACCCATATCCTACTATAATAACCAATAAATGAAATGTAATATGTGGATTTCCCAATTGAAGGAATATCTACAAGACCAAATACATCAAAATGAATAAGATCTAATACACCATAAGATTTATGAGAACTAGAGTAAACTTAATGTGGTTTTGTTTTCCATAAATACAATGCTCACAAAAATCAAATTTAAGATTACAATAAGACAAACCTTCAACAAGGCTTTTATTTTTCAAGGTCCTTAGACCCTTTTCTCCAATGTGGCCAAGTCTCTGGTGTCATAACATATTTTTCTCTATAGGTAGCTTTGTCTCAGAAGAAAGAGCACCCTTGGGTACCCAAAATCCATGACCATCTACTGAAGGTGAAACCCTCACTTCTTCTACATACTTTCTTTTCATAGAAGTACTATTGCACTCAATAATGCATGCATCAAGCTTATACATTGTCCCATATTTGATAGCTCTAGCAATCACCATAGCACCTCTAACCATCTTGCATCCTCCATCATAAAATACTACATAAATACTTGCATCTATTAGTTTCCTCATTTATAATTATTTTTTTGCTAATCTAGGGATATGCAACACACCATTAATCATTTTTATTCTGCCATTAGGAAACCTAATTTTAACTTTACCACAACCAACAATGTCTAAATCAAAATCATCACCCAAGTACACCTTACCTCCATCAAATTATTCATATTCACAAAACCAATCTCTATTAAAGGTCGTATGAAAAGATGCACCCGAGTCAATTAACCATGCATCATTACCTACATGAATTACCAAAGCTGCAATGAATGCGTAACCACCTTCCTTCTCAGACTTAGAATCAGAATCATATTTCTTATTTTTCTTCTTCTTTTTTCTTTGCATCCCTTACAAACATGTCCAAGCTTATTGTAGTTCCAGAAAATAAGTTTGGACTTTCCAAGAGATTTAGATCTCCCCTTGGACTTGGATTTGTCACACTTCTCATTCTTCTTGCCTTTTTCCTTAGGTATTCCACACACATTTAGGGCCTCCTTGGAAGTGATGGATACCTTCCTCCTCATCTCTTTAGAAAGAAAAGAACCCACCACATCTTCAGTCTTCAATATAACAAAAGTACTCCCAATAGCCATAATAAGAGAATCCCACAAATCAAGCAAAGAACAAAGTAAGATTTGACATTTCTCCTCCTCATCCATTTTGACACCACTTGATGCCAATTGAGCCACCAACATATTGAATGCTTCTAGGTTGTCTGTAATTCATCCAACCTCTTCCATTCTCAAGGAATACAACTTCTTCCTCAAGAAAAAAAAATTCACTAAAAATTTGGCTTGATACATCTCACCAAGCTTCTTCCATAGTTTTTATGTAGAGGTCTCTTTAGGGACATTAATGAAAATAGAGTTTTCCAAGCACAATTTGATTGGAACCTTGGATTTATGGTCCATAACATCATATTGAGTAGCTTGAGTAGGATCTTCAAGCCTTGAAACATTATCATCAACAACATCCCATAGATCTCGATCTATCAATAGATCCTCCATCTTTAGCTTTCACATCTCAAAATTATTTCCATAAAATTTCTCCACCTATATTTTCCCTGATGAACTTGCCATCTAGAAATTCTTGCAACAAGAGTCCCACAAAGTTCTTCTACACAAGCTCCCACTCAAATCTGAATTAGTTCAAAAAACCCAACAACCCACAACTAAAACCAAAGGTGATCAAGCTTTGATACCACTACTGTGTTGAAATGCACAAGACAACTGAGAGGGGGGGTGAATCAATTTCCACCAATTACATTCACAAATCTTAAATGATTATTAACTTCACATCCACTTTAATCTATTATAAGGTATGCACATGGAGTGCAAATAAAAAAAAAACAACATTAACACAAGAAACACCAAATTTATGTGGAAAACCCAATAAGGGAAAAACCACGGTGAGGATTAACTCACAATATAAAATAATTGCAAAACCAATTACAAAGAGGCTCCCTACCAAAGGGCTCACTACCCAAGATAGGACTCACTATCCAATAGGGAGGCTCACTGCCTACAGATACAGGAAGATAGAAATAAGAATGTTACACAAATAACACTTTCTCAATGCAACAAAAGATCCACCACAACAACTTCCACACATCCAAAACCTTTGATCAAAAACTTGCAGACACCATCAGTTCACTGCTTTCAAGAATCTAACACACTAAAGTGCTGCTGCCTCAATTCACTTTTGCACACTCTTGCTTCTCAAACTTGTAGAATGTTACAATCCTTAACATCTCAACTTGTATTTATACCATCTTCAACCTTAGAAACTTTCTCCAAGGTTGGCTACACACTCTTCATTTTACAAATTCAAATTAGGTTGGCAACTCAACATTCCTACGGTGGAAGAGAATGAGAGTGGACCAAACCAACACCTATCCAAGACCCAAAAAAATATCTTGAATCAATCACACGCTTCATTAATTGATACTTATCCTTCGCATGACATGTAAACACCAGGTCGACAAAACCTAATAAAAACACCAATGAAATTTGAATTGCATGCTTCTGCAATGAGAAGATAACTTGCGGATCACATAACATGCTTCACAATACACTGGAACACATCTTAGATGCCTTTAGATTCATCTGTAGTGAGTGCAACAACCTTCATACACAAAATACTTCCCATTAGTCCATCCAAACTGTACAAACATATACAAAAACTCTGAAACTTGTCTTCCAGAGCACCAAACATGAACACCTTTGATAGGACATAGATAACACCATTAAAAGCCTTCTTCTAGATCTGCAAGACCTAAAACAAACCAGTGGAGGACTATGGAGCAGATACATTTCTCCCAGTCCACAGACAAACAACTTTACTAGACTAGTTCACAAAGTGGTGAACACAACTTTCACTCTTCCTCAAACCAGAAGCTACAATCCAGGATATATCACCCAAGGATTCCCATAAACAACACTTCATATCTGTACAAGCATAGGATCAACAAATAAGAAATGTAGAGAACATACTAGAGCACATTCTAAACAAACACACAATTATGAGTTCACTATTTATTAATTTTATCAAAAGCACTTGGTAACTCATCATATCAGCAAACCTGCGACACCATAAAGATAGCTCCATGTAATCACAACATCTCATAAGTATCTAAACTATACATGCACATCTTGCAATCACTTGTTTCCTTTCTCTGTAACAACCTATATTGTGTTGACATCAATGACAACACCACCAAACTCATTCATACTTGCAACAAAATGAGGAAGCTAACATAGTAGAACAACTTCCTACACTAATCTTGAGGGGAGAAAAATGAAAAAAATTACAGATCTTTAACAATTACAAAAACATAAACACAAATATCATGCATATCACAAAACAATGATTTATGTGGGAAAAACCCTTTCCGGAGAAAATCCCCACACTCCAAAAGCCACCTAATATATTATTTAGAAATCAAAAGATTACAATATACTTGTAGAGAAAGCTTCTCACAGGAGTATCATCACCAAAGATCAAGAGACAACATGATTGCTATCAGACTCTTAGAATACACCCCTGTCTACATACATCCCAGTCACTTATAACAAGCTTTTTAGAATCTTCTAGAATTAGGGTTTTACAAGGTCATTTTTTATTTGACATGTTAATGGAAAAACCTTAACGTATCGGAGGGAAAAAACCTTGATGTGTCAGAATTTTTTTTGGGGTGATGCCTTGAACCCGATATCTTGTTATGAGTGTACAATATTTGCATTATCAATTGCCACATACCAACATACATCCTATCAACAATAAACTGTATATAATTGCAAGGTTGAGACACATTTTCCCAACATTATTCCCTTTTTGATGTGTTTCAATAATTTCTTTTCTTCTAGAGGCATGAAAGGTATCTCCAAGCTCCATCCTCTAAATAGGTGAGCTCTTATTCAGATCCACATAGCTTGTATGTGATGAGAGCTAAATCGGTTGAGGTGGAATCATAGGTTGAATCCTTATTTTCCTTGACAAAAGACCCTTGAGAGTGTTACTAGATGATTCTCCAGATGGCTTTGATGGCTCAATGGTCTTTGAAGATTCTTCACTTCTTCTAACCTTTGTTTCTTCTTGATTTTCATCTTTCTTTTCACCTTCTTCCTTTCTGGAGGGATTTTTTGATGATTTGTCTTTATTTTCTTCCTCATTTTTGTCCTCATCATCCTTTCTATCATCACTCTTTTCATCTTTGCTTTCTTCTCCTTCATTTTTATCTTTTGCACCTTCATTTTCGATATTCTCATGGTTTTCTTCTGGATTATCATTGGTATCATTCTAATACTGATCTTCAATATTTTCTTTAGTTGTATCCTTTGTGTCTTTTGGAGGAGCAGATATCTCCAAAGAAGCATGTATATCATCAACCTTATCCAAATGTGATATCTCTTCAGTAGAATGATCTTTTATTTCTTTGCAAATGGGTAAACTGGTTGTAGAAGGGAACATTTCTTTCATATCAATACCTTTGTCTTTAACAGGCTCCTATACTTGAACTATATGGGATGAAGAAACAACACTCATTCCAATTCTCTTTGTCATTTCCCTCACAGTATCAAAAATATTTTTCCTTAACTTTTTGAGTCGTCCTCTCCCCTTGCCATGTGAATTGTGATTCTCTATTTGACTCTAATCCATTTATTATATTCTTCTAGCAAGGTAGCCTGATCATCCTCAAACAAGAAGGATCGAAACTTATTCATGGAATCAATTTTAATCTTATCTTCAACATTCACAGCTTCATACCTTCTTTGTAGCAAGGTTTCCCATACACTATTAGTTACCTTTTTCTTTATATCCTCCATGCTCTCATAAAAAAAAATTATATATTGAATAAAAGAATTTACAATTATTTCTATCCTCTTCATCAGCCTGATCAAACAATTAGCAGTAGTTAGAAAATCATTAGATTCTATCATATTATTTACTGGAGGTTCCAACTTCAAAGGTGGGTGGTCTCTTACCATAGGAGACTTGGGATTTTCCTCCTTAGGATTTGATGTGCTTTGTTCACCCTTCTTCTCATGCATGTCTGTATTATGAAGGAATCCTTTTCCTTCTTTATCTCCTCTTCTTCAGATGTGTCTATAACATTGTCTTTGGCCACTTTGATTTTTGTTCCAGCTTCTTGTGAAGTACCTTCATTGCTGGTGGAAGCACTACTTCTATTTCTTTTCAACTGAACTTCTTCTTGCAAGACAAGTTCAATTTCCTCTTGCACAACATACATCACTCATTTTCCTTTTTTTGCTTGCCTTTTGTTATATTCTTTTTCTGGAGGGGGAAGAGGGTGCAACAAGGGGTACATTCACTAGTATAGAAACAACAATATATGATTGAAAAAACTACTAAAAACTGCTTATAAATGATCGAACATGGTTGTGTGACCAGTAGTAGTTTATTGCCAGTCATTTATAACGTGAAAAAATTGATGACTAAACCATTTTGAGTCATTCAATTGATTGATTTGGTTGTTAATTTAGTCACCCAATTGATCGATTTGGTCATTGATTTAGTCGTCTGAGTGATCGACATGCTCATTAATATAGTCATTTGATTGATTGATTTGGTCATTGATGTAGTAATTAATTTGATTGATTTGGTCGTGTGGAATATAGTCGTTAATTTAGTCATTGAATGTTTTAAACTAGTTGTAGATAGGGGAAAAATCAGCAGATTTAGTGTAATGAAAACAATAATCTAATTAGATCCTATCAAGCACAATAGAGTACGAAACAACACGAAAATCACAATAAGAAGCACAAATGCAAATTGATCTTCGCGCTAACTCTATTTATCTCCATTTCTCTTCTCCACCTGCATGAGAATACAAGATTTTGAAGGGTTGACAATGGAGGAATGTTGGATGCTCATTCCTGCAGCATAACGACTTGACAATGACAATGATAAATAGAGAGAATGATAGGTAGAGACAAAAAACTGATTTTGATAGAGTCTGGATGCTAGACAAATCAACCCCCTAAATGGATTGTGAGAGGCTTTATTTATAGAGCTGTGATGTTGAAGAAGATAAGATTTGACAAGATTCAATAAGGATTTTATTTTTGACAAAAGAGGAAATACAACGAGATGAGATAAGATGTCAAAAAAGATAGAAAGATTTCATTTCCTGTTTTAAAGGAAATAAATCTTGAAAAAGACAAGAAGGATAATTGATGAATTATCTAATTAAATAAACTAATTAGATACACGAGTTTCAATTTTGGAAAGAAAGCGAGAAGATCTTTTTAGGATTTTATTAATTAAATAAATTTTAGATTTATTTAATTAACATTGAATTTATGATTTCATTAATTAAATAATATAAATTATTTAATTAACATTAGAGGAATGGATAGATTATGAATATGAATTTAATTAAATAAATAAAATTTATTTAATTAAATAAATGATGACATGGGTACCTAGGGCAAAGCATGCTACAAGATGCCTAAATGATGTAACGCCGAGACAGGTGTTGTAAGAGGACATTTTTGGGTGTCTACATTTTGCCCCTCTTGGAGATGATGTTCGAGATGATGCGATTTGTGTCGAGTAACATCATTTCAAAGAAACTAAGGTATGGATAGAGGAAAATGGATAATGATATCAAAATATGATGATGCCCCCTCAAGAGGATAGGTGGGTTGGACAAACACAGGTAGGCTCTCGAAATGAAAGGGATGGGTCAAGAACTAAAGATGAAGGAATGGATAGAGGAAGTGAAAGATGCATTATGCTGCAATGAAAATGAGCAACCATGATGTTTGATTTAGCACTAGATGCTATGCACCAAGGTATAAGGACCAAGGTGACGATTTGTCTCATGCCCCAATGTAATACAACCCTGTCTAGATGCATGAGGAAGTAAACTTAGAGCATTAAAGTCCTAATGCACAAAAGGTATGATATGACCTTAAATAAAAAGGATAGTGCAAAAAGCTACTCCAACATGCACAAGATATGAATATTAGCTGGAATGATATGGATTTGATACAAATGCAAGATAAAATGATAACACACACAAGCAAGCAAGCAAGCATGCACAAACAATACAAAAAAAAACAAGGCATTGCCCCTATCAAGCTGTAAACTATTGATTGATGGATTGGTTGATGATGATAGTGTTGTCATTGCAGGGAGTGACATATCCCTAGATCAGCACAAGGATGATTGATAATTGATAGATTGACTTTGATTGATTGGGTTTACAACAAGATTAGGATCAAGACCAAAGGATGTGATTGGATAATTTGACAAGATTGATTGACTTGATTCGTATGGATTAAGGACTGACTTGCATTTGAATTATTGCTTGGATTTTTGTTGGCTATTTGATTTTTTTAGATTTTTGAAATGTTTTGAATTTTTTTTGGACTTTTCAAATGTTTTGATTTTTTTTTTGGACTTTTAAAATGTTTTGAGGTGTCAAAGGATGAAAAAATGAGTAGCCTTTGTGCTAGATACCAATTACAAGGGGAAAACCAAGTCTAGGTGCAAGGGTGGGTGATGGGATAAGGGATAAAAGGCTCATGATAGATGGATGGATGGTATTGATGTATGCATCATAAGAGAGCAAGGATGTGATCTCCAAAGACTATGTCGCATAGAAATAACATGCCCTATTTTAGGTACAAGACTTAGGATTTTTCTAGATAAAATGTATGACAATAGGATAATGACATGATTGGTTTAGATAGGAAGAGGTATGGTAAGAGATACCCAAAACATGTTTCAAATTTTTGCCCCTATATCTTCATTTAGATCAAAAGGACTAGGGTGGATAAGTGGACTCAATATGATAGATATGTATGATGGATAAGATGGTAGGTAGGATGGAAATGATATGACATGAAGGATAGGTTGGATAGATAAGACATTGTGCCCCCAAGTGTAAGTGACATAGAAGATCAACCTATGCATGATGCTCGTGTGCTAGGTTTTCATCATGGTACTTATCCAAGGTGCCTGTTTACTAGGTTTTCACTGTTGGATGAAGGGATTTATCTTTACTTTTATTTTTTATTCTTTTGTTTATTTTGACTTTTTGACTTTTTGACTTGTGGATAGGAGGGACTCAAGTGTCTAGTTGCATGAAAGGTGATAGTCCCACAAGGGATGGTTGTCATTGCATGGACCATGTCAAATGCCATTATGCTCATAGATGTTGGTAAGGGATGACATGAAAGGGAGATGGAGTAGGTAGATGATGGATTACGATGTGGATTATGGAGGACAATAATGGATTATGATATGGATTATGTAGGGAAGATGATAGGTATTATATGGGACTTATGGAAAAGATGAATGGGGAGGCTTAGGCAAAAGCATGGACCATAGGAAGATGATGGTGGAGATATGTAGGATAATGAGTGAAGGGTGGGGAGATGGAGGTATGTGGAATTGGTGTGAAATGGAAAGGAACCATGACCAATGGTTGCACACATTGTGATAAACGTTGAAGCTTTTGATGTGGATGGGGTGTAGGAAGCAATGGAGATGTTTTCTTAGGAGGTGGTGGATGAAGTGCCTTAGGTACCCACATAGACTTGATATTTGTATGATTTTTGTTTGGCTTGTGGGATGGAATATGATATTTTTGAATCGAATGTCCATTTTGGATGGGAGGGGATGGTTGGGATTTTTGTGATGTGGATGCCTCGGTTGACTTGATTTCTTTTTGCTTAGGTACCCAAACCATTTTAGTTTTGGCCTTTAATTTTGGAGGTATGGGCTTATATAGCCTTTTAGATGTACTTGGATTTGATATTTTTCAATTGTATGCTAAGGCATTAGGACCATTATAATTTTTGACTTTATGTGTAGAGGCATCCAAAATTTTATTTTGGAATCCCTTAGGTTTGGTGGAATGAGTGGAAGCTTTATGTTTAGACAATGTGTGCATTGATTGGTCATGATTAAGATGTTTAGAGGATTTATGGATAAATGGATAAGAGGATTGAATGGTAGGGATATTAGGAGTTGGAAGCAATGGTGGTAGAGTGGATGGAGGGAAGTGCATGGTCACATGCTTTTGAAATTTGTAGGATGACGGTGGTGGAATGGAAACATATGTTTTAGGCGTATGATAGGATTTATGATGGAAAGTGGACATAGGATGCATGGAGGAAATACCAACATCTTGAGATTGGTGTCCTTGAGGTGTATGTCCAAGGCCATAAGAGCATGGAGGGACTTTGACATGGATGGGCTCCAAAATATCTTGTTCATGAAGGCCTAAACCTTTACCATGGTGGTTCATATTTTGGAGTGTGCAATGGACAATAGGACTAGGTGTAGGTGAAACACTAGACATGATTTCCTTATTGGATGGAGAAGATAATGGTTGTTGTTGTTCAAAGGAGGAACATTCATGAATGAGGGTAGAAAGACCAATAGGATATGGTGGAGTATTTTCAATGGGGTCGATAGTGGGTGATGGAGGATCATTAGGATCTTGATTAACATTTTGTTCACTTAGATCCAAGATATTTGTTTGATCTTCTATGTGTGCTTGGGAGGCACTTGTCTCATCAAGGGAAGTGGATGTTGCAAGAGCATGGATAGGACTAGATGAATGTGCATTTGGGATATCATGCTCATGGATGGGTATAGGATCAATTTTCTCATGGATAGGCTCTTCATCATGATGGATATCATCTTGATCATAAAAAATATATAGATTATGGATATGCTGGATGAAAATTATTTGATCTTGATTAGGACTAGGGCTTGATGTTTCCACATTCTTAGGATTAGGCTCTTGACATGCCTCTTGGATTGCTTGAATGGAAGTGGAATGGGATGACTCTTGAATAGGCTCAACATGTTCTATATGGTCAACAACATAGGTGCATAAAAGAGGGTGAATTGGACTTATGATGAGAGACTCTTGAATCGGCTCAAGGGGTTGTGGATGACATGGTTGACTTGAATGACTTGGCATGATGTTTGAGGAATCTTTTGTATGTTCAAGTATATGTGTTGAATGACATGGTGACAATTGATTCCTTGCTTGTAGCCCTTGGGTGACATCCTTTATAGGTGGATGGGTGGATTTAGATAATGCCATCAGTTTATTTTTTAAATATCTAAATGTAGGGCATTGATTTGATGGAGGATTAGATGATGGTGGGGGTAATGAAGATTTTGATTGGTTAGAAGGTAAAGAGGCCAATGAATTAGGAATCAGACATGGTGGCTTATGGATAGGCATTTGATTGGATGGTGGTAAAGGTACATGAACTAGATTGGTGTTCCCCTTGTCAAAGGTGGCATTAAGACTTAAAGGCACTTGATTTTGTTGCCAAGGTGGACTTGGGATCCTATGTTCTTGTTCTGATATGGGTGGACATGTTGATGTGGCTTTGTCATGATAGGTAAATGTGCTAGGTTGGCATGATGAAGAAGGTGACACATAGGATTTGGGTTGAATGTGTTGAGGTTGAAATGGTGTTTGGACTTGTGATATGATTTGTTGTTGTAATGATGATTGAGGGTTTGTATAGGATAATGATTATTGAGAGGTGGATTGGTATGGATAAGGGTTGACATTAGAAGACATGTGATAGGTTGATGAAGGGGTAACATGATATGTGGAGGAATGAGGTTGATATGATGATATAGGTGACACATAAGATTGATGTGAAATTTATTGATGTGGTGATTGGACTTGATGATGTGCTTGTTCGATTTGACAAGCGGCCATGAGGTATTGGATTTGAGCTATGAGTTGTTGCATTTGAGGTGATTGGTTGGTTTGAAGTTTTTGGATCATGCCATGGAATCTGTGAGTGAGTTGTTGGGGTAAAGGTGCTTGACTTGTTTTAGCCACATGAAGCATGTGAACAAGCTCTTGTGCTATGTCTTCCAATGTTTTCATAGTGTAAAATGATGTTGATTGGATTAAAGAAATGATGATGATTAGGATATGATGTGGAATGACAAGAATGAATGATTTGGATGATGTGGTGAGTGTTTATTGGAAGTTTGACTTGGGCACTATCAAACACAATATTTCACATGTAAATGCATGAATGCACACACCAAACACAATGAAAAATTTGTCTTTGAAGATTAAATGTTATGATTAAGCAAACACTTGAATACAAAACAACAAGCCCTATGACTAGTCAAGTGGGGTATGGCCAATTAGGTCTCAAGCTTGTTTGCACTAGGTTGACTAAGGGATGATTTGAAAGAAAAATCTTGCCAATAAGCCGGGAGAAAGGGGTATCCCACCCTTCACCTTCACTTCCCAAAGGTATAAAGTTCTTTGGGGCTTAGCTTAGAGTGACAAGATTTCAACTCCCAAAAGAGCGTGTCTTTGGATCCACACTCTATTGAGGTCATCCCTTGGAGGGGTGTGTGCTCCAAGTAGGCCTCCTAAGAAGGGTATGACAAAAGCAAACCAAGTGAGGTGTTTTGGAGGACACACACACTTGATTCATACTCGCAGTGATTTATTTCCCTTTATAAAATTGAAATGTGTGTAAAATAGTTCAAGCATTTGTTCTTTTTAACCTCAAATCAAGATGTGTGATTGAAGAAAAAATTTGTTTTAAACCCAATTTCAAATATGTGATCAAACAGGATTGATTTTATGCCCCAAATTGAAATGTGTAACAAACAAGATTAAGAGATGCAGAATAAAACGAGTGCACCTGATTATTTTCGCTTTCCAAATTGATGTTGTGACTAATCCAAATGCTTTTCGAGCTCCATATGATTCACCTACAAATCACCAAATTGAGAAAAAAAACATGAACTTGCAAGCCAAAGTGAGATTAAGTAAAAAAAAAACAATGAATTTGTTAAAAATCTAAACTAAATTAAAAATTTAAAAATATAAACTAAATTTAAAAAAATAAAAATCTAAATTAAATTAGAAATTAAAAATCTAACTAAATTAAAAAAATTATCAACTAAATTGAATTAACAAAGAGAAATTTAAAGAAAAACTAAACTAATTAAAAGCTACTTAAAATCTAAGTCTAATTAAATTCTAATTAAAAAGCTAACTTAAAACCTCTTAATCTAATTAAATATCTACGTAAAAATCTTAAAAAGAAAATCTCATCAAAGATCTAATAAAATCTAATATAAATAAAGATCTAATTGAAAAATCTAATATAATTAAAGATCTACTAGAAAATATAAAAATATAATTAGAATTTAATTAGAAACCTAAAGTAAAACTAATAGAAAACTAGTTGAATGAAAGGTAAAAGAATATAGCACTGCATGATTCCTACTTAAATTTATGCTTGTTGCTGCCAAAGTTTAGAGAGATGTTGATGAATGTGAAAAGCAATAAAGTCGTTAAAAGCTAGGAGTATCATGTCAAGATGATGTTGTTTGTGATTTAGAGGGTCGAGTAGATTCATTTGGCTATATGGAGGCAAAAAAGATTGAGGCGAGCCCTGGTCCATGCAGTGTTCAGTGGGTTGTGGCCAGTAAATTCCAGTGTATAGGTGATACCACCAACTGCATGCGGGAGCTTTAGGGATGGGAGATTGGAAGCAACAGTGATATGGCTTTCAACATCTACAATGCACAAGAAAAATTTCAAAATTTTTCAGTTGCATGCATACAACAGATCGTTCACTGGTTGATTGATGAAGGAATACTAGAAAATAATTGGTGGATTGCTTGTAAATGCTTTCTAAAATAATCAGGAAGTTTGTGGCTGAAGCAGTAGGTGTTGGAAAATCTTGACACAAAAGATTAGCCAACTTGGTTGGTTGTTGTTTTGAAGGAGATGGACGACTATTGGTTAAAGACAATAGGTGACAACGTGGACCTTAGGAATGGAATGGACACACAAGTCAATACCAGCGCTGGAAAAAAAATGGCATAGATGCTGCACAACCAGACACTTATGCTCGCTAGGCTTCAAAGCACCAAAATCACTTCAAATCCTGCAACAATGCACTCCCAAAACTCTACAGAATGAGGGTTAAAACATGCAAATTTTTAGAAGAAAAAAAATCTGTAAAATATATGATTAAATCAGAAGATGTCGGGTTCACCAAATGTAGATAGGGGAAAAATCAGAAAATTTAGTGTAATGAAAACAATAATCTAATTAGATCCTATCAAGCACAATAGAGTACAAAACAACACGAAAATCAAAATAAGAAGCACAAATGCAAACCGATCTTCGCACTAACTCAATTTATCTCCATTGCTCTTCTCCACCTGCATGAGAATACGAGATTTTGAAGGGTTGACAATGGAGGAATGTTGGATGCTCATCCCTGTAGCATAACGACTTGGCAATGACAATGATAAATAGAGAGAATGATAGGTAGAGACAGAAGACTGATTTTGACAAAGTCTGGATGCTAGACGAATCAACCCCCTAAATGGATTGTGAGAGGCTGTATTTATAGAGCTGTGATGTTGAAGAAGATAAGATTTGACAAGATTCAATAAGGATTTTATTTTTGACAAAAGAGGAAATACAACGAGATGAGATAAGATGTCAAAAAAGATAGAAAGATTTCATTTCCTGTTTTAAAGGAAATAAATCTTGAAAAAGACAAGAAGGATATTGATGAATTATCTAATTAAATAAATTAATTAGATACACATGAGTTTCGATTTTGGAAAGAAAGTGAGAAGATCTTTTTAGGATTTTATTAATTAAATAAATTTTAGATTTATTTAATTAACATTGAATTTATGATTTCATTAATTAAATACTATAAATTATTTAATTAACATTAGAGGAATGGATAGATTATGAATATGAATTTAATTAAATAAATAAAATTTATTTAATTAAATAAATGATGACATGGGTACCTAGGGCAAAGCATGCTACAAGATGCCTAAATGATGTAATGCTGAGACAGGTGTTGTAAGAGGATATTTTTGGGTATCTACACTAATCACTTATTCAGTCATTTTTTATTCACTGGTATATTTTTTCATTAATTTAGTCATTGATTGATGTTAACTGGTCACTTATTTAGTCATTTTTATTCACTAATTTCCGTCCATTGGTAGTGTATTTAGTCATTAATTTTAATCATCATTTTGATCAATTTGGTAGTTTATTTAATTATTTTTTCTCATTGATTTATGTCAACTAATAGGAATATTGATACATTGTTTATTAATTACATAATCATTATATTTAGTCACATTTATTCATTATATTTAGTCACATTTATTAACACTGATTTATGTCAGTTGGTAGTATATTTAGTCAATTGGTAGTTTATGTAATTTTTTTTGTTCACTAATTTTTTCCTATAAGTGCTAGAAATGAGACAATGCTTTAATTGAGGTTTAAACAAATAAAAACATAGAAAAACATGATCAATCATTCATTTGCACATAATGAAATGACTATTAAGAAGGCAAAATACTAAAATTTTATTGAGAAAACATGTTCTTACATTAGATACAAGACATAAATGTGTCTTTGCTTTAAAAAATGTACTGTTACAAAGTGTGTTTCTCAGTGGTGTGACTGAGAAGATTGAGTTACAATGCCTTTTTTTTGGTTATGCAAGATATTACAATTCTAATGACAATTCTATGTTGCAACGTATTTGTAACTACACATACATGTATGTTGCACTCTCTATAACTTTTCCTATTCTCTACACCTCTTTATCTACTCTATATTTACTTCTTTTTCTGCACCACTGTTCTCTACATTTACTACTTACACAACAACATATCTCCTCTTCTATAATGCACTAGTTTGAATGAGTGGAATCCAAACAAAAAGAGAAAAACATAATCAAGGGGTTTTACATTACAGGTGCAAATAGAACATTCTTTGTTCTACTCACATAATGTACACCCAAATCAAATTTTCTAGTTTTTGTTTGGGTTCAACTTATTTAGGCTTAGTACATTCTCTATCTGCAACTTCACTCTCCACACTTTGCTATTGCTAACCCTTCTTTTTCTCTTATGCACTTACAGCTAACTCTCTATGATTTTTTTCAAATATTTTAGTGGCCACTGTACAAAGTTCCCTATTTTCTCTTTTAGATGAACAAATCCGTCTATTTTGTCTTGATGAGGAAGGGGTATGTTACTTGAGACCTGTAAAATACATACATTTGCATATCTTGTTCCTTTCAATGTGACTCCATGTATAATAGATAGTGAGTGAATCCACCCAATGCCTGCAAAAAAACCATCATGTGGATCGAACACCTCAACTGTATCCCCTTCTTGGAGTGTATCAATATTTTTTTTGCAAAAACAAAAAAAAACACATTATATTGGGATATAAAACACACATTATATTGTTTTTGAAAGTTGTATGTAATGTCTTATGTCTTGGAACAAATCATTTTTGTATGTACTTTTATAAAACACTCTATTATAACTAAGCTCTAAGCTTCCATATGTAAGTGTGATACCTTGGAATTTCTACTGCTTTAAATGTGCAAACTAACTAAGAAATGTGAATGACAAAATACCAAGGACACCTCAAGATTAGCCAAAAGAGTGATAAACAATAAGGAAAATGGATAAAATAAGACACAAATGATTTCACCTTCCTTGCTGTTGATTTCTCCTTGATTGGCCCTTGATTGGAATGATTTGTGTGCTCCTTAGATGATTGCTTGAGTGACTAGATGCAAGATTAGAGGTGTAAATGATTAAAAAGATAGCTAGATGATGGTAAATGATTGAGGATTCAAATTGGCAGCATGTAGTTATGAGAATAAAAAGTGTTGAAAATGCAAATGGGCAGCATAAGGGTACTCAAAATGAAAGTCTTCTCAAAATGCCCTTGAGGAGGGGGTATTTATAGAGGATCTTGAATTCTCTAGAGAATTCAATGGTCAAGATTGATCCAACAAGGTCAAGATGAAGGGCTATGGTGGGTTGAGAACCTGCAAGCCCTCACATCTTGACATGTGGAGGGTGAAGTGGCCAAGGGGATATGAGATGGAGATGAGGTGTCAAGAAGGTACATGAGGTGGAAAAAGGACATGCACCTTGGGGAGTGAGAAGATTTCCACAAAAAGGGATTTTTTGTCTCCAAGTGGGAGTGAAAGAGACATTTGAGGAATTTTGGAATTCCTCAAAAATCTACATGGGAAAAGGAAAGGTGGTTGGGGATATAAATGTGAATTAAAAATTCACATTCATAGGATGATCTAGAGGATAAAAGGTGGGCTCCAAAAGGTGGGACTTGGTCACATGTGGAGATTGTGACAAGTCAAGGTTGGTCACATGTGGAGATTGTGACAAGTCCAAGGTTCTAGAAGCCTTGGAAGGATGGAATGTGAATTAAAATTCACATATAAAGAGGGAATCTAGGAAGAATAAAAGAATTAAAAATTCCTTGGAGAATGATTAGGCTTAATTAATTAGTAATTAGAGGATAATTAGGGGCTAATTAGGATTAAAAGCCAACTTGCAAAGTTGGAGGATGTGACACATCCTAATCAAGGATTAGGCATGTGCACATCCCTAATGAAAAAATTAGGAGATGGATTAGGATTAGATGAAAATGACATGTGAGGAATTAAATAAATGTAATATTTATTTAATTTATTTGATGAAATGAGGATTAAAAGAGGGTAAGGTATTTAATTAATAATTAAATACCTTAGGGATTTGGCAGAATTAAAGATATAAATTAAATAATAGTAATGCTATTTAATTAACTTGGATAAGAGGATGTTTAGACGAAAAAGTGATAAATTTGGATAAATTAAGTGTCCAAATTTGGATTTCTACAGTAAGTTATATGTTCTCCCTCAATTCCATAATCTATGTATACTAGCTAATTACACTTCACTACTATTATAACATCCAACTTCTATCAAATAGGTAATGATTACCCTTATTTACATAATAAACCAACCATTACTTACTTGAATAGTACTTACTTGCATGTGGTTTCATAGCACTCACCTCAAGTTCAACATGAATACCACTATGAATATCATGTGCATTCTAGCCGAGTTCATCATCAGAACCACTATCGACATCATCACAGACATTAAGGTGTACAACTTTATGAAGAGTTCTATTGACAGGGATTTTTTCTTTTTGTCCTTCTTTCATATAATTGCTCAACATCATGTGGTTTAATCATCATGGAAAAATTAATATAAGTCAAGTAAAGAATGCAAAAGCTATAATTTTTTGTCGAAAAGAACATTTTAAGCATGAAGAATGACAAAACATTGGGACATATAACTGACAACTATTATATTAATTACCTCAACTTCAGGACAACTAATACGACTGTGTTGCACATTCTTGTCCACTTCATCACAATCAATATCTTTAGCTTTGTTGACACCCTGAAGGCATTTTTTTTTCCTGTTGCTTTGAAAAAATTTCTCTACATGTGGTTTAACCATTGTGCAAAAAAATGTACAAAGCATTCAATAGTCAAGTAAAGAATGTAAGCTATAAATTTGTCCAAAAGAACATTTTCAAGATCACTCCAACAATAAAGAATCTAGGTTGGATTCTCCTATGCTTAGATTTCAATAATCTACATATTAAGAGGAATTTGTGTATAGAACTACCAAACAAGAATAAATGAGATCAATAGATCCTCTTACCTCATATGAATCCATGGATTTATGCTCATTCCATTTAAAAACCATAGAGTTAATGGTTTCAACCAACTACGTAACTTGCCAACTGAGACTGAATATGCAACTCATTACCTTTTGGTACCATAGTTCATTTGAGTTAACATGATCTATAGAGGCTCCTACTAGGCATTGAGTAGATGGCTATGAAATCTCTATTGACAAACTAGATTTCAACTTCATCCTACTCTTAGATTTACTAGCATCTAGTGTTGCCATATAATTGACAATATCTTCTGCACTTGCTTCTCTATTACTATTTTCCACCTAAAATATAATGTCATTTCCAACCTATAGTCTGTTCAATAAAAAATTGAAATAAATAATATAATGTAAATTGAACCAAAAATCCATACACATACTACAAATTTGTCCAATTTGGCATGCAAACCACCTCGGCCAAATGTATATCCAACCCTCACATTATCTCTTGCTCTCTTGCCTCTGTTACTCTTTACCAAATAGTCTTCGGAATTCATACTTCCTCTTAATGCCTCCCACTCTTTGGGAGATAGGCTGGAGACGAACCTCTCTTTTCCCAACATGATTGTTTTTCTACACATGTATCTATAATTGTTCATTGAAACTTTCATCCTTTACTTGTAATATTTTCTAAAGATTTGTCCACCAGTAGTCTCAAAAGCATTTTCCATTTTTTGTATAACATTTTCCACAGCTCATGGATCTTGATCTACAAAATTTGATTTGAAAATATCCAAATGGGCCCTACATCTTACACCCAAATCAGTGGCCCACCTTGTAGCATTTGGCCCAATGGGCTCACTATCTCTTGATAACTCAAGCAAGAATGGATTCTTTCCTTCTAATTTTATTTCTTTTGCATATTCCTCTTAGTATATTTGTACAAATCTCGACTCAATCTTTTTCTTTTGACAAAAGCAACCTCATCTTCTATTAGATTAACTCTACCAGTATTTATGGCTGATCCACTACTTCCATCAAAAGTTCTAGATACAACAGGTGCACTTTGAGGTACAATAGATGTAAGTGGTCTCTCTTCATGAATTTCAATAACCAAAACTTCATGCTTCTTGGCCACATCAAGTGTGGAATGAGTAGGTAGATTAGTATCAGTCTTTGTGGATTCCACATTATTAAATGCATCCTTTCATGTTGAAAAAAGCATCTGCAGACTTGTTGTTCCTTTGGCCTGATGTTTTTCAATAATATCTCTTAGAATTATTCCTAAGAGATCATCACAATGTTGCACATCACCATGTGCTATATCAGGCTACACATCACCATGTGATATATTAGGCTACACATCACCACGCGATATACTAGGCTACACATCATCACAACTATCATTTTCACCAACTGCATTTGTTGAATCACAAAAGTGTTGGATTCTACGAGATGGCAGCAATGTGTCTTTTTTTCCTTTTGTTTTTTCTCCACATTTTCTTTGCACTCTTTTTGTTGCCTATAAAACAAATAATATCATATTATGTCTTATATACATAAAGCTCTTGCCTATAAAATTTGATTAAAAACTATTAAACAAATAATATACTAAGTGGATTTACAACTTTCCTTTTCAAACCAAAACTCAAAAAATATTCATTATTCTTGGCCACTTTTTTAGTATGCGCGCACTCATATTCTGTCTCTGGAATTTAAACATTATGATCAATATCATCCAATTTGCACCTTATAGCCCTTTTCTTCATTTCTTGAAGTCCAAATAAACAATAATGTATAAATAAACAATTGAGTTCATAAGTTGATAACTGTTGACTTTCTAATCCGCTAATAATTGCAAATGAAAACTTAAAATAGAATGCAATTTATAGATTAAAAATAATTTGCTGTCAAAAACCAAGAAAATGTTTACAATTACAAGTATTAGACAAATTTTCCTTAGGGATATATTCACAAGAGAACAACTCATAAAAACATAACACGAGCAGGAAGAAGGAAAAACACAGTCTAGTTCATCATGAGGTGTGTTAGAACCTTAAAATTTTCCTAGTTCCATCATCACAATTAACCTTGAGCTCCATGACCCAAACCTTCACCCTTATATTCCTTTTTATTTTTTACTGAACATATAAATTTTTTAGGTTTGACTGACACTGAAAGACCTATACAAAGCCAAAAATTCATCATATGTATACTTAAGCAAAAACATGTCTAGCTAAAAACATTCCAAATCCTTTAACAATCTCTTACCATGATCTCATAGTAGTAATTTGAACCCTTGGCTAGTAGTGTGTAACAGACAACATGAAGATGTTTATTTCCATACCGTGAGAAGGAAAAATGAAGGGTGCGGTATAGCGAGGAATAACTCGTCATCCCACAAGGAGGATCATAAAGGCATGTGATAGGGTGGTATGAACCGCTATACTGCGGAAGGATGCAATGAAGCATGCAGTATGGCGGTAACCATTAATGTAAACCACAATACCTTGGGTTAAACAAGTCAAGTTTGTGGTATAGAGGTAAGGTTCCCACTACCCTGCAGTGAAATGCAAAGAAGCATGTGGTATAGTGGTTTATACCCCTCTATCCCATGGCAGTTATAGAAAGTGGTGGTGATAAAGTGGTATTAAATGCATGAATCACATCAACTATCTGATCTTGTAAAATTAATGGTACATATTCAAAATTGAAATACAAGCAAAATATTTGGGGTAAGGTTGATATTAATGTTAACATGATTGAGCTCAGAAGCCATTAAACCAATAATTTAACATTCTCTTTGCACTCATTTTTAAAAATTATCGTGCAAGGAGCTGGGAGTTTGAGGAGGTTAAGCTCTGCAACCTTCATAACCTGGGTAAGTGCACATAACTCTTGTGAATTAAGTTTTATAAGTACAAGATTGTTTGGAATTCTGCATTTCAGAAGTATATGAGAAGTAAGATAGTTAAACTATGAATTAAGTTTTATGAGTACAAGATTGTTTTGAATTTTGCATTTCAGATACACTAGGAGAAGTAAGATAGTTAAACATCATGCCACCCAAGAAGAAAGAACCTCAAACTAAAAATTAAGAATCTAATGTTAAAAAGAGGTCTTTACACCAGTCTATCATGGATATACTCCCTGAATCAATTGAGAGAGGATTTAAAAATGTTTTTAATGATGTGGATCACGGTTGTAGAGATGACCTTATCCCTATCTCCAGGTGGGTACTATTCTAGTACTTTTATGACAAAAGGGAGGGAAAGATTCTAGTGTCAAATCCATGGGCATTCGATTTTTCCAAGTTAATTGTTCCAAATGTTTTTATAGATGTAGAGTTCATTAGAGTATTGGTTTAGAGTTATCATCCTACTACTAGGTCTGTGAGACTTCCAAATGGTTCACCATTAGTTGTGTTGACTAGAGCAACCATCATTGAATGTTTTGACCTAAAAAAATAAGCCTTGACTAAAATTGATTTGCAAAGAAGTAAAGAAGAATATACTAGATTGAGGAAAACCCATAGAAGTGATGAAGTTCCCATTTACATGAAAGGGTGTGAACAATAGGGTGATTCTGATATCCCTTTCTTCTATTAAACCATTTGAAGTCTTAGATTTCCAATTTTATTTCAAGAAAACATAGTTTTCTCCATGTCAAGTACATGGGATAGATAAAAAAGAGCGAATACTAGTTAGTTTAATGATGATGGCTATGAGGATCCAAAACCCTAAGATGAGCATTGAATATGATTGTCTCATATCTTGAGAAAGCATTGCATGAAGCATTTCTACAAGTTAGGGAAAATAGAGCCCACATAACATTCATGAAATAATCTTTGTTGTGCCACCTGATATTATACCAGAATAAAGATATATGGAGCAAAATGATGTGTTTGGGTCAGATTGACAAGCAAGGGAATTTATTGCTAGTGCAACTTGTTGGATATTGTGGTTGTGTTGCTAATATGCGGTTGTCATTGATGTCAACACTATTAGAATTGGTGTGTCAGTTGTTGTATATGTTAAGGATATTGAGAAAATTGTAAAAGAAAGTGTTCTAGGTTCCCAGTGGAACTGTGCAGGTCATGAAGGTGTCTTGTTTTGTACATTGAAGATTAGCTGGTGTGCATTAAATGGTTTATTGTTGAATGTTTCTAGATCATCTACTAGAAGTTTCAGAGGTTTGTGTGAAGTTTTGATTGTGTTTGGGTTTGATAGTGTTTTTGTGGTCTCTGTTAGTGTTTCTGAATGAAGATTGTGTGATTTTATTAATCTCAGTTGTTGCGGATGCTTCTCTATTGTTTCTTGGTGTTTTATGATGTCTCTAGATCATTCTCTATCTTTTTGGTATGTCCACATTATTTGGAGAGCTCGTTGTTGAAGATATTTTCTTGTGCATGTTCGGTTTCTCATGTTCTTGGCCAACATGTTGGTGGTAGCGTGTTGTGGATCTTCGTGGTGAAATTAATTAAAGTATTTTTGTGCTAGAGATATTAATTTGGGTCTCCACTATGTTGTGGCCAACCTTGGTGGATTCACATTAAAAATTTATTTGTAAAATTGGGCCGACATTGCAAAAATGTTTTTATTTTCCTGGCCAACTAAGTTGTGATGAAATCTCATGTGGTGGATATATAAGAGTGATTGTTTCATCGATGTGTGGTGTGGAAAAAGTGCTTAGTGTAATCCTATGTGTGAATATATTTTGATTGCAGAGCAGAGTGTGAAGAAGATTGAGCGAAGTGTGAAGAAGGTTTTTTGAGCTTAATTGGAACTGTAATCAGGCTTGGGCAGAAGATATTTTCTCAATTTGTACCCTTTAGATTTTAATCCTATTTTGTATTGTCGGGAAGTGAGCACCTTTTGTATTTGAGCAGTGAGCTCTAGGTAGTCTGCCTAAATGCATGTGCATTCCCCTTATTATCTCTCTTTATACTTTTAACAGGGTATAATCTTGTGGACTAACATCCACCATGGTTTTTCTCCTAACAGGGTTTCCACATAAAATATATTGGTGTTCTTTGTCTCTCTTGTTGGAAATGTGTGCCTCAATCCCACAAGATAAAAACACTAAGAGAGCCAAGTCGGTGTGACATATTTTGTGTCTGGCCGACTAGCAGTTAAAACCTTGTTGAACAATTCTGGTCACTCAAACCTTGCTTTAGTCTTGCCGAGTGGACCTGTCATTGTGACTTGTTATGTTCGGTATGACCTTCTACAGAGTGGAGATCTCTGGCCGATAGGCCATTCTTATCGTATATTAGGGAGACCCTTGGCCGATAGGCTTGCTTTGGTATGTAGTCCCAGTGATAGCCAAAGTCTTGCCAACAGGGTGTTACACATGGAGTCATCAGAGTAACATATGGTGTCTTGGTATAAGTCTTAACGACATGGAGATGTCTCACTGATAGGTATTCACTTGAAGTGTTCGGGGTAACACAGAGGCTTCGCTATGAACTCTTGGCGACAGTTGGTGTGTCTCACTGACAATATACACTCAGAGTAGCACAAAAGGTATTGGTGTGAAGTCTTAGCAATGGAGAGAAGTCTTGCCAACTGTTGTTTGGTGCTTGGTATGACTTGAGGCTTTAGAGTAATGTCTCAGCAAAAGTGATAAGTCTTGCCGACTGATGAACACTTCAAAATAACATAAAGAACCTGGTATGATCTCTCAGTGAAGGATGATAAGTCTTGCCGACTGTTGAAAACTTTGGAATACCTTGTGAACATTGGTGTGATGTCTTGGCGAAAGACAATTGTCTCACCAAATGGAATTATATTGTCTATGTGACTCTGGAGCTTCAGTATGATGTTTCACCGATATCCATAAGTCTTGGTGATAGCGATACATGTGATGAACTTCGGTATAAGGTCTTGGCGACAAGAGTAAGTCTTAGCGATAGTTTTCTAGACTCGGTATAACATCTTGTCGATAGTATGAACTCTTGGCGATATCAAATGCTGGCTTTGTGGCATTTGGGAGACACGGTTAGTGTCTCACTGACATGCCAACACACGATGAATACCTTTGACTGAGTGAAGACTATCCTATGCAGGTTGTATTCGACCAATCAGAGAAGTCGAATGGGAACTGCTAGCAGTTGGACTATTGCGGCCTTTACTAAGAGGAAGTTCGACAGACTGGAAGCGAATGGATTTACTTTGGAGTTGTTGATGTTGTCTGGTTCGATGGTTGGATGATTAGTTTGATGAATGGATGTTTGATGCATTGTTCAGTGTGTATCAATGGGAATTCTATTATGAGGAGACTGTAATGTGAATGTTTTGTACAAGGTTGATCATAGTGAATGTTGTTGTAAACTGACATCAAAAAGATAAGTCTGATCTCTGTATGTAATCTTTATTACTGTAATACAAAGTGACTTCTCTTGGTGTGGTGGGTTTTTCTCCCATAAGGGTTTTCCCATGTAAATCTGGTGTTCATGTGTGTATGTCTAATTCTCTATTTCTATTATCTCATTCAAGTGCATTTTAATTGGACTGTAATTGTAAAATTTAAAAGTGTCTCTACGTTTTTCACTGAGGTTTTGACATTAGGAGAGTTGTTTCTGCACCTTAGCTTTCCTTACAAGTGGTATCAGAGCTTGGCCAGTTGTGTTATCCTTGTGGGTACGTTGGGTTTTTGAGTCAATTCTATTCAGTGGGAGTCTTGTAGAAGTTTGTTAATTCAAATTACAGATTGAGATGCCTAGCACGTCAGGAAAGATTGAAATAGAGAAATTCAATGGCAGCAATTTTGAGTTGTGGAAACTCAAGATGAAAGATCTGTTAGTGGATCATGATCTTTGGATTGTTGTGTCTGGAACTAAACCTAGAGGCATGTAGCAAGAGGATTGGGACCTTGTAGATAGAAAGTCTAAGGGGTTGATAAGGCTCTATTTGGTAGACTCCGTTCTTCTGAATGTGCATGAAGAGAAAACTACATCTTCCTTGTGGAATAGACTGGCATCTATTTATCAGGGGAAGTCCTTGGTGAATAAAATGTTCTTGAGGAAGAAGTTGTACACTTTGAGAATGCAGGAAGGAGGGTCTATAGCTGATCATTTGAACACATTCAACATGCTGATTGCACAGTTAACATCTATTGGCATGAAGACTGATGAAGAGGATTGTTGTATGCTTTTATTGTGTTCTTTGCTAGACTCTTGGGATCATCTGGTAATGGCTATTGGGAGTACAACATCCAATTTCAAGATGGAAGATGTTTTTGCTTCTTTGTTATCAGAAGAAATGAGAAGGAAATCTTCTGAGATGGTGAAGGAGGCTCTTGTTGTTAGAGGAAGATCGAAAGAGAAAGGAAAGAAGAAGGACAAGAAATCAAAATCCAAATCAAAAGGGAGATCAAAGTCTCCTAGCAAGAAGTCCAAGGTGAAGTGTTGGAATTGTGGGCAACTTGGTCATGTCCGAAAGGATTGTAGAGAGGAGAAAAAGAAGAAGAAGAAGGGCTCTTCCGATAATGATTCTTCTAAGAGTGATGTAGCAGCCTTCATTGCAGCCTTGGCTACCAGGCATCAAATGATGTCTGGTTGATTGATTCCGAGCATCTTTCCACACGACATCTCATAGAGACCGGTTTCACGAAGTATGAAGAATACGATGGTGGAAAGGTGTACTTAGCAAGCGATTCAACTTTGGAGATTGTTGGACGTGGAAGAGTCAATCCAATTCCTAATGGAAGAGTGAAGGGAATCAAGGATGTGATGCATATACTAGGTCTGGCTCAAAATTTGTTGTCTATCAGTGAGCTGAATGATATTGGAGTGCAAGTCACGTTCTTTGGAAATGGCTGCAAGATGACTGGAGGCTCAATGGTGCTAGTAAGGGGTGATCGTATTGGTACCTTGTACAAGTTGGATGCACATGTTGTTTAGTGTAACAGTGTCTTTGTAAAGTCATAGAAAGCTACTCATGGAGGTAAAGAGGGAAATGTTCCTGATTCTGTAAACTCTATGGAAGTTAAACTTCTAGCAGAAAAGACTATGCTCTGGCATCATAGGCTAGGCCACATTGGTGAGAAAGGTTTAAAAACCTTGAAGAATAAAAACCTGGTTGGGGGGCTTGAAGATTGTAACCTTGAATTTGAATTTTATGAACACTGTATATATGGAAAACACCATTGTGTTTCTTTTTATTCTAGTCCTCATAAATTTTCTAGTTTGCTAGACTATATTCATTCTGATGTATTTGGTCCAGTGAATGTTCCTTCTTTGTCTAAGTCAAGGTACTATGTATTGTTTATTGATGATTATTCAAGAAGAAAATTTGTTTATTTTTTGAAAAGTAAATTAGAAGTGTTGGTTTAAGGAATTTAAGAACCTTATAGAAAATTAGACTGGAAGAAAAATAAAATGTTTAAGGACTGATAATGACAGTGAATTTTGTTTTGATGATTTTGAGAGGTACTATAAAGACCATGGGATTAAGAGACATAAGACTACACCTTATACTCCACAGCAAAATGGAGTTGCAGAAAGGTTCAATAGGATAGTGATGGAGAGAGCATGAAGTATGCTAAGTAGTGTTGGCTTGGAGGAGAAGTTTTGGGTTGAGGTTGTTGCTACTGCTTGTTACTTGATAAATCGTTCTCCAAATTCTGCTCTTGTTGAGAAAACACCTTTGGAAGCATGGTCTAGTAAGAAGCCCTCTCTAAGACACATTCATGTTTTTGGCTGTGAGGCATATTCATATGTGTCATATGAGAAAAGATCTAAGTTGGAGAACAAGGCTATCAAATGTATTTTTATTGGCTATAGTGCTGGTATAAAAGGATACAAGCTTTGGAATCCTGATACAAAGAAGGTTTTGTATAGTAGAAGTGTTATCTTTCGTGAGCTGAAGCCTTCTACCTTGGATTTGTAGTCAGAGACAAAGTCTGAAAAAAATAAGGATGTAGTTGGAAGTTGGAATTCCTCCAACACCAGAGAAAGAGGAATTAAAAATTCAAAATGTACCTGAAACTGAGGAGAGCTCAAGCAGTTCTGAAAGTTCAAAAGAAGAAGAACAACCTCAGCCTCAACAAGTGAGGAGGTCAACTCATGAAAGAAAACAACCTGATAGGTATGGGTTCTCTTTGATAGATTATACTTGTGCCTATGCTTTGATTTCTAGCACTGATGAGCCTAGGACTGTAAAAGAGGCATTTAAAATGTCTAATTCAGACTCTTGCTTGGAAGCCATGAATGAAGAAATGGCATCATTAGAAAAGAATGATACTTGGAGTTTGGTGCCCTTGCTTGAAGGCAGAAAAGCTATGGGCTATAAATGGGTATTTAGGAAGAAAATAGGTGTGGATGGCAGTGTGGAAAAGTACAAGGTGAGGTTGTTTGCAAAAGGTTATTCCCAGGTAGAGGGAATTGATTGTGGGGAAATTTTTTCTCCTGTAGCTAAGCTAACATCTATTAGATTTCTTTTGTCACTTGCAGTAGCGTATGACTTAGAGGTCGAACAGATGGATGTGAACACAACATTTCTTCATGGTTATCTTGAAGAAGAAATCTATATGTCCTAGCCTGAGCACTTTGTGGAGAAAGGTAAAGAAAAACTGGTTTACAAGTTAAAAAAGTCTTTGTATGGGTTAAAGCAGTCACCTAGAATGTGGTCCCAGAATTTTAATACTTTTGTATTGTCTTTGGGATTTGTAAGATCAAAATATGATCATTGTGTGTATTATAAAGCTGAAAGTGACTGAGTGCTTATTATTGCTCTCTATGTTGATGATATGTTGTTCATAGGCAATAGTAAGTTTATGATT
>VDFB02271358.1:1184680545-1184699364 GCA_007258455.2 Sequoia sempervirens
AAATCCATACACATACTACAAATTTGTCCAATTTGGCATGCAAACCACCTCGGCCAAATGTATATCCAACCCTCACATTATCTCTTGCTCTCTTGCCTCTGTTACTCTTTACCAAATAGTCTTCGGAATTCATACTTCCTCTTAATGCCTCCCACTCTTTGGGAGATAGGCTGGAGACGAACCTCTCTTTTCCCAACATGATTGTTTTTCTACACATGTATCTATAATTGTTCATTGAAACTTTCATCCTTTACTTGTAATATTTTCTAAAGATTTGTCCACCAGTAGTCTCAAAAGCATTTTCCATTTTTTGTATAACATTTTCCACAGCTCATGGATCTTGATCTACAAAATTTGATTTGAAAATATCCAAATGGGCCCTACATCTTACACCCAAATCAGTGGCCCACCTTGTAGCATTTGGCCCAATGGGCTCACTATCTCTTGATAACTCAAGCAAGAATCATCTTCTATTAGATTAACTCTACCAGTATTTATGGCTGATCCACTACTTCCATCAAAAGTTCTAGATACAACAGGTGCACTTTGAGGTACAATAGATGTAAGTGGTCTCTCTTCATGAATTTCAATAACCAAAACTTCATGCTTCTTGGCCACATCAAGTGTGGAATGAGTAGGTAGATTAGTATCAGTCTTTGTGGATTCCACATTATTAAATGCATCCTTTCATGTTGAAAAAAGCATCTGCAGACTTGTTGTTCCTTTGGCCTGATGTTTTTCAATAATATCTCTTAGAATTATTCCTAAGAGATCATCACAATGTTGCACATCACCATGTGCTATATCAGGCTACACATCACCATGTGATATATTAGGCTACACATCACCACGCGATATACTAGGCTACACATCATCACAACTATCATTTTCACCAACTGCATTTGTTGAATCACAAAAGTGTTGGATTCTACGAGATGGCAGCAATGTGTCTTTTTTTCCTTTTGTTTTTTCTCCACATTTTCTTTGCACTCTTTTTGTTGCCTATAAAACAAATAATATCATATTATGTCTTATATACATAAAGCTCTTGCCTATAAAATTTGATTAAAAACTATTAAACAAATAATATACTAAGTGGATTTACAACTTTCCTTTTCAAACCAAAACTCAAAAAATATTCATTATTCTTGGCCACTTTTTTAGTATGCGCGCACTCATATTCTGTCTCTGGAATTTAAACATTATGATCAATATCATCCAATTTGCACCTTATAGCCCTTTTCTTCATTTCTTGAAGTCCAAATAAACAATAATGTATAAATAAACAATTGAGTTCATAAGTTGATAACTGTTGACTTTCTAATCCGCTAATAATTGCAAATGAAAACTTAAAATAGAATGCAATTTATAGATTAAAAATAATTTGCTGTCAAAAACCAAGAAAATGTTTACAATTACAAGTATTAGACAAATTTTCCTTAGGGATATATTCACAAGAGAACAACTCATAAAAACATAACACGAGCAGGAAGAAGGAAAAACACAGTCTAGTTCATCATGAGGTGTGTTAGAACCTTAAAATTTTCCTAGTTCCATCATCACAATTAACCTTGAGCTCCATGACCCAAACCTTCACCCTTATATTCCTTTTTATTTTTTACTGAACATATAAATTTTTTAGGTTTGACTGACACTGAAAGACCTATACAAAGCCAAAAATTCATCATATGTATACTTAAGCAAAAACATGTCTAGCTAAAAACATTCCAAATCCTTTAACAATCTCTTACCATGATCTCATAGTAGTAATTTGAACCCTTGGCTAGTAGTGTGTAACAGACAACATGAAGATGTTTATTTCCATACCGTGAGAAGGAAAAATGAAGGGTGCGGTATAGCGAGGAATAACTCGTCATCCCACAAGGAGGATCATAAAGGCATGTGATAGGGTGGTATGAACCGCTATACTGCGGAAGGATGCAATGAAGCATGCAGTATGGCGGTAACCATTAATGTAAACCACAATACCTTGGGTTAAACAAGTCAAGTTTGTGGTATAGAGGTAAGGTTCCCACTACCCTGCAGTGAAATGCAAAGAAGCATGTGGTATAGTGGTTTATACCCCTCTATCCCATGGCAGTTATAGAAAGTGGTGGTGATAAAGTGGTATTAAATGCATGAATCACATCAACTATCTGATCTTGTAAAATTAATGGTACATATTCAAAATTGAAATACAAGCAAAATATTTGGGGTAAGGTTGATATTAATGTTAACATGATTGAGCTCAGAAGCCATTAAACCAATAATTTAACATTCTCTTTGCACTCATTTTTAAAAATTATCGTGCAAGGAGCTGGGAGTTTGAGGAGGTTAAGCTCTGCAACCTTCATAACCTGGGTAAGTGCACATAACTCTTGTGAATTAAGTTTTATAAGTACAAGATTGTTTGGAATTCTGCATTTCAGAAGTATATGAGAAGTAAGATAGTTAAACTATGAATTAAGTTTTATGAGTACAAGATTGTTTTGAATTTTGCATTTCAGATACACTAGGAGAAGTAAGATAGTTAAACATCATGCCACCCAAGAAGAAAGAACCTCAAACTAAAAATTAAGAATCTAATGTTAAAAAGAGGTCTTTACACCAGTCTATCATGGATATACTCCCTGAATCAATTGAGAGAGGATTTAAAAATGTTTTTAATGATGTGGATCACGGTTGTAGAGATGACCTTATCCCTATCTCCAGGTGGGTACTATTCTAGTACTTTTATGACAAAAGGGAGGGAAAGATTCTAGTGTCAAATCCATGGGCATTCGATTTTTCCAAGTTAATTGTTCCAAATGTTTTTATAGATGTAGAGTTCATTAGAGTATTGGTTTAGAGTTATCATCCTACTACTAGGTCTGTGAGACTTCCAAATGGTTCACCATTAGTTGTGTTGACTAGAGCAACCATCATTGAATGTTTTGACCTAAAAAAATAAGCCTTGACTAAAATTGATTTGCAAAGAAGTAAAGAAGAATATACTAGATTGAGGAAAACCCATAGAAGTGATGAAGTTCCCATTTACATGAAAGGGTGTGAACAATAGGGTGATTCTGATATCCCTTTCTTCTATTAAACCATTTGAAGTCTTAGATTTCCAATTTTATTTCAAGAAAACATAGTTTTCTCCATGTCAAGTACATGGGATAGATAAAAAAGAGCGAATACTAGTTAGTTTAATGATGATGGCTATGAGGATCCAAAACCCTAAGATGAGCATTGAATATGATTGTCTCATATCTTGAGAAAGCATTGCATGAAGCATTTCTACAAGTTAGGGAAAATAGAGCCCACATAACATTCATGAAATAATCTTTGTTGTGCCACCTGATATTATACCAGAATAAAGATATATGGAGCAAAATGATGTGTTTGGGTCAGATTGACAAGCAAGGGAATTTATTGCTAGTGCAACTTGTTGGATATTGTGGTTGTGTTGCTAATATGCGGTTGTCATTGATGTCAACACTATTAGAATTGGTGTGTCAGTTGTTGTATATGTTAAGGATATTGAGAAAATTGTAAAAGAAAGTGTTCTAGGTTCCCAGTGGAACTGTGCAGGTCATGAAGGTGTCTTGTTTTGTACATTGAAGATTAGCTGGTGTGCATTAAATGGTTTATTGTTGAATGTTTCTAGATCATCTACTAGAAGTTTCAGAGGTTTGTGTGAAGTTTTGATTGTGTTTGGGTTTGATAGTGTTTTTGTGGTCTCTGTTAGTGTTTCTGAATGAAGATTGTGTGATTTTATTAATCTCAGTTGTTGCGGATGCTTCTCTATTGTTTCTTGGTGTTTTATGATGTCTCTAGATCATTCTCTATCTTTTTGGTATGTCCACATTATTTGGAGAGCTCGTTGTTGAAGATATTTTCTTGTGCATGTTCGGTTTCTCATGTTCTTGGCCAACATGTTGGTGGTAGCGTGTTGTGGATCTTCGTGGTGAAATTAATTAAAGTATTTTTGTGCTAGAGATATTAATTTGGGTCTCCACTATGTTGTGGCCAACCTTGGTGGATTCACATTAAAAATTTATTTGTAAAATTGGGCCGACATTGCAAAAATGTTTTTATTTTCCTGGCCAACTAAGTTGTGATGAAATCTCATGTGGTGGATATATAAGAGTGATTGTTTCATCGATGTGTGGTGTGGAAAAAGTGCTTAGTGTAATCCTATGTGTGAATATATTTTGATTGCAGAGCAGAGTGTGAAGAAGATTGAGCGAAGTGTGAAGAAGGTTTTTTGAGCTTAATTGGAACTGTAATCAGGCTTGGGCAGAAGATATTTTCTCAATTTGTACCCTTTAGATTTTAATCCTATTTTGTATTGTCGGGAAGTGAGCACCTTTTGTATTTGAGCAGTGAGCTCTAGGTAGTCTGCCTAAATGCATGTGCATTCCCCTTATTATCTCTCTTTATACTTTTAACAGGGTATAATCTTGTGGACTAACATCCACCATGGTTTTTCTCCTAACAGGGTTTCCACATAAAATATATTGGTGTTCTTTGTCTCTCTTGTTGGAAATGTGTGCCTCAATCCCACAAGATAAAAACACTAAGAGAGCCAAGTCGGTGTGACATATTTTGTGTCTGGCCGACTAGCAGTTAAAACCTTGTTGAACAATTCTGGTCACTCAAACCTTGCTTTAGTCTTGCCGAGTGGACCTGTCATTGTGACTTGTTATGTTCGGTATGACCTTCTACAGAGTGGAGATCTCTGGCCGATAGGCCATTCTTATCGTATATTAGGGAGACCCTTGGCCGATAGGCTTGCTTTGGTATGTAGTCCCAGTGATAGCCAAAGTCTTGCCAACAGGGTGTTACACATGGAGTCATCAGAGTAACATATGGTGTCTTGGTATAAGTCTTAACGACATGGAGATGTCTCACTGATAGGTATTCACTTGAAGTGTTCGGGGTAACACAGAGGCTTCGCTATGAACTCTTGGCGACAGTTGGTGTGTCTCACTGACAATATACACTCAGAGTAGCACAAAAGGTATTGGTGTGAAGTCTTAGCAATGGAGAGAAGTCTTGCCAACTGTTGTTTGGTGCTTGGTATGACTTGAGGCTTTAGAGTAATGTCTCAGCAAAAGTGATAAGTCTTGCCGACTGATGAACACTTCAAAATAACATAAAGAACCTGGTATGATCTCTCAGTGAAGGATGATAAGTCTTGCCGACTGTTGAAAACTTTGGAATACCTTGTGAACATTGGTGTGATGTCTTGGCGAAAGACAATTGTCTCACCAAATGGAATTATATTGTCTATGTGACTCTGGAGCTTCAGTATGATGTTTCACCGATATCCATAAGTCTTGGTGATAGCGATACATGTGATGAACTTCGGTATAAGGTCTTGGCGACAAGAGTAAGTCTTAGCGATAGTTTTCTAGACTCGGTATAACATCTTGTCGATAGTATGAACTCTTGGCGATATCAAATGCTGGCTTTGTGGCATTTGGGAGACACGGTTAGTGTCTCACTGACATGCCAACACACGATGAATACCTTTGACTGAGTGAAGACTATCCTATGCAGGTTGTATTCGACCAATCAGAGAAGTCGAATGGGAACTGCTAGCAGTTGGACTATTGCGGCCTTTACTAAGAGGAAGTTCGACAGACTGGAAGCGAATGGATTTACTTTGGAGTTGTTGATGTTGTCTGGTTCGATGGTTGGATGATTAGTTTGATGAATGGATGTTTGATGCATTGTTCAGTGTGTATCAATGGGAATTCTATTATGAGGAGACTGTAATGTGAATGTTTTGTACAAGGTTGATCATAGTGAATGTTGTTGTAAACTGACATCAAAAAGATAAGTCTGATCTCTGTATGTAATCTTTATTACTGTAATACAAAGTGACTTCTCTTGGTGTGGTGGGTTTTTCTCCCATAAGGGTTTTCCCATGTAAATCTGGTGTTCATGTGTGTATGTCTAATTCTCTATTTCTATTATCTCATTCAAGTGCATTTTAATTGGACTGTAATTGTAAAATTTAAAAGTGTCTCTACGTTTTTCACTGAGGTTTTGACATTAGGAGAGTTGTTTCTGCACCTTAGCTTTCCTTACAAGTGGTATCAGAGCTTGGCCAGTTGTGTTATCCTTGTGGGTACGTTGGGTTTTTGAGTCAATTCTATTCAGTGGGAGTCTTGTAGAAGTTTGTTAATTCAAATTACAGATTGAGATGCCTAGCACGTCAGGAAAGATTGAAATAGAGAAATTCAATGGCAGCAATTTTGAGTTGTGGAAACTCAAGATGAAAGATCTGTTAGTGGATCATGATCTTTGGATTGTTGTGTCTGGAACTAAACCTAGAGGCATGTAGCAAGAGGATTGGGACCTTGTAGATAGAAAGTCTAAGGGGTTGATAAGGCTCTATTTGGTAGACTCCGTTCTTCTGAATGTGCATGAAGAGAAAACTACATCTTCCTTGTGGAATAGACTGGCATCTATTTATCAGGGGAAGTCCTTGGTGAATAAAATGTTCTTGAGGAAGAAGTTGTACACTTTGAGAATGCAGGAAGGAGGGTCTATAGCTGATCATTTGAACACATTCAACATGCTGATTGCACAGTTAACATCTATTGGCATGAAGACTGATGAAGAGGATTGTTGTATGCTTTTATTGTGTTCTTTGCTAGACTCTTGGGATCATCTGGTAATGGCTATTGGGAGTACAACATCCAATTTCAAGATGGAAGATGTTTTTGCTTCTTTGTTATCAGAAGAAATGAGAAGGAAATCTTCTGAGATGGTGAAGGAGGCTCTTGTTGTTAGAGGAAGATCGAAAGAGAAAGGAAAGAAGAAGGACAAGAAATCAAAATCCAAATCAAAAGGGAGATCAAAGTCTCCTAGCAAGAAGTCCAAGGTGAAGTGTTGGAATTGTGGGCAACTTGGTCATGTCCGAAAGGATTGTAGAGAGGAGAAAAAGAAGAAGAAGAAGGGCTCTTCTGATAATGATTCTTCTAAGAGTGATGTAGACGCCTTCATTGCAGCCTTGGCTACGCAGGCATCAAATGATGTCTGGTTGATTGATTCTGGAGCATCTTTCCACATGACATCTCATAGAGACTGGTTTACGAAGTATGAAGAATACGATGGTGGAAAGGTGTACTTAGCAAGCGATTCAACTTTGGAGATTGTTGGACGTGGAAGAGTCAGAATCCAATTCCCTAATGGAAGAGTGAAGGGAATCAAGGATGTGATGCATATACTAGTTCTGGCTCAAAATTTGTTGTCTATCAGTAAGCTGAATGATATTGGAGTGCAAGTCACGTTCTTTGGAAATGGCTGCAAGATGACTGGAGGCTCAATGGTGCTAGTAAGGGGTGCTCGTATTGGTACCTTGTACAAGTTGGATGCACATGTTGTTTAGTGTAACAGTGTCTTTGTAAAGTCATAGAAAGCTACTCATGGAGGTAAAGAGGGAAATGTTCCTGATTCTGTAAACTCTATGGAAGTTAAACTTCTAGCAGAAAAGACTATGCTCTGGCATCATAGGCTAGGCCACATTGGTGAGAAAGGTTTAAAAACCTTGAAGAATAAAAACCTGGTTGGGGGGCTTGAAGATTGTAACCTTGAATTTGAATTTTATGAACACTGTATATATGGAAAACACCATTGTGTTTCTTTTTATTCTAGTCCTCATAAATTTTCTAGTTTGCTAGACTATATTCATTCTGATGTATTTGGTCCAGTGAATGTTCCTTCTTTGTCTAAGTCAAGGTACTATGTATTGTTTATTGATGATTATTCAAGAAGAAAATTTGTTTATTTTTTGAAAAGTAAATTAGAAGTGTTGGTTTAAGGAATTTAAGAACCTTATAGAAAATTAGACTGGAAGAAAAATAAAATGTTTAAGGACTGATAATGACAGTGAATTTTGTTTTGATGATTTTGAGAGGTACTATAAAGACCATGGGATTAAGAGACATAAGACTACACCTTATACTCCACAGCAAAATGGAGTTGCAGAAAGGTTCAATAGGATAGTGATGGAGAGAGCATGAAGTATGCTAAGTAGTGTTGGCTTGGAGGAGAAGTTTTGGGTTGAGGTTGTTGCTACTGCTTGTTACTTGATAAATCGTTCTCCAAATTCTGCTCTTGTTGAGAAAACACCTTTGGAAGCATGGTCTAGTAAGAAGCCCTCTCTAAGACACATTCATGTTTTTGGCTGTGAGGCATATTCATATGTGTCATATGAGAAAAGATCTAAGTTGGAGAACAAGGCTATCAAATGTATTTTTATTGGCTATAGTGCTGGTATAAAAGGATACAAGCTTTGGAATCCTGATACAAAGAAGGTTTTGTATAGTAGAAGTGTTATCTTTCGTGAGCTGAAGCCTTCTACCTTGGATTTGTAGTCAGAGACAAAGTCTGAAAAAAATAAGGATGTAGTTGGAATTCCTCCAACACCAGAGAAAGAGGAATTAAAAATTCAAAATGTACCTGAAACTGAGGAGAGCTCAAGCAGTTCTGAAAGTTCAAAAGAAGAAGAACAACCTCAGCCTCAACAAGTGAGGAGGTCAACTCATGAAAGAAAACAACCTGATAGGTATGGGTTCTCTTTGATAGATTATACTTGTGCCTATGCTTTGATTTCTAGCACTGATGAGCCTAGGACTGTAAAAGAGGCATTTAAAATGTCTAATTCAGACTCTTGCTTGGAAGCCATGAATGAAGAAATGGCATCATTAGAAAAGAATGATACTTGGAGTTTGGTGCCCTTGCTTGAAGGCAGAAAAGCTATGGGCTATAAATGGGTATTTAGGAAGAAAATAGGTGTGGATGGCAGTGTGGAAAAGTACAAGGTGAGGTTGTTTGCAAAAGGTTATTCCCAGGTAGAGGGAATTGATTGTGGGGAAATTTTTTCTCCTGTAGCTAAGCTAACATCTATTAGATTTCTTTTGTCACTTGCAGTAGCGTATGACTTAGAGGTCGAACAGATGGATGTGAACACAACATTTCTTCATGGTTATCTTGAAGAAGAAATCTATATGTCCTAGCCTGAGCACTTTGTGGAGAAAGGTAAAGAAAAACTGGTTTACAAGTTAAAAAAGTCTTTGTATGGGTTAAAGCAGTCACCTAGAATGTGGTCCCAGAATTTTAATACTTTTGTATTGTCTTTGGGATTTGTAAGATCAAAATATGATCATTGTGTGTATTATAAAGCTGAAAGTGACTGAGTGCTTATTATTGCTCTCTATGTTGATGATATGTTGTTCATAGGCAATAGTAAGTTGATGATTTATGATCTTAAGTCTCAGTTGTCTGCTAAGTTTGAAATGAAAGATCTTGGTGTAGCAAGGTATATTCTGGGGATGGAAATAAATAGGGACAAGAATAGTAGAAAAATTTGGCTCAGTCAGAGTAAGTATATCAGGACTGTTTTAGAGAGATTTTGCATGAATGATTGCAAGTAGCTAGTTGTTCCAATCTTGCAGGGAACAAAGCTATTTGTTGAAGACTGTCCAAAATCTCCTACTGAGATGGAGTACATGACTAGTGTACCCTATGCTAGTGCAGTTGGCAGTCTTATGTATGCAATGGTCTGTACAAGGCCAGATATTGCCCAAGAAGTGGCAGTACTTAGTTGGTTTATGGCCAATCCTGGAAGGACACATTGGGATGCTGTGAAGAGAGTTTTCAAATATTTGAAGGGAACTTCAGAATTTGCTCTGTGTTACCATGGGAACTTGGTTGAACATAGAGAACTCTTAGTATTCAAAGTTATGTGGATTCTAATTGGGCAGGGGACATTGACAGCAGGCGGTCCACCAGTGGAGACATTTTCATGATGAATGGTGGTGCAGTGAGTTGGATGAGTAAGCGGCAGGATGTAGTCGCTTTGTCCACTACAGAGGCTGAATACATGGCAGCTACACATGCTTGTAAAGAAGCAGTTTGGTTAAAACGTTTGTGTTCTAACATTGGATTTGATGCAGGGAAAATAACTATTTTCTGTGACAGTCAGAGTGCAATTTTTCTGGCAAAGAATCCTACTTTCCATGCCAGGATGAAACATATAGATGTATAGTACCATTTTGTACGAAATATGGTGGAGGATGGAAAGGTCATTTTGGAAAAATTTGATACTCTGTAGAATGTTGTAGATGCATTGACGAAGCCAATAAGCACAAACAAGTTCAGGTGGTGTGCCAGTTCGATGGGCCTTAGTGCCCATGAATGTCAGTAGTTTTGTTGTGCTCTGGAGGTGCCTGTGTGAACTTCATCAAGTGGGAGATTGTTGGTAATGTGTGCCTCAATCCCACAGGCTGAAACCTCTAAGAGAGCCAAGTCGGTGTGACATATTTTGTGTCTGGCTGACTAGCAGTTAAAACCTTGTTGAACAGTTCTGGTTGCTGAGACCTTGCTTCAGTCTTGCCGAGTGGACCTATCACTATGACTTGTTATGTTCGGTATGACCTTCTACCGAGTGGAGATCTCTGGCCAATAGGCCATTCTTATTGTATATTGGGGAGACCCTTGGCCGATAGCCTTGCTTCGGTATGTAGTCCCAGCGATAGCCAGAGTCTTTCCAACAGGGTGTTACACATGGAGTCATCGGGGTAACATATGGTGTCTCGGTATGAAGTCTTAACGACATGGAGATGTCTCACCGATAGGTATTCACTTGAAGTCTTCAGAGTAGCATAGAGGCTTCACTATGAACTCTTGGTGATAGTTGGTGTGTCTCACCGACGGTATACACTCGAAGTAGCACAAAAGGTATCAGTGTGAAGTCTTAGCAATGGAGAGAAGTCTTGCTGACTGTTGTTTGGTTCTCGGTATGACTTGAGGCTTCAGAGTAATGTCTTAGCAAAAGCGATAAGTCTTGCTGACTAATGAACACTTTAGAATAACATAAATAACTCAGTATGATCTCTCAGCGAAGGATGATAAGTCTTGCCAACTGTTGAACACTTTGGAATGCCTTGTGAACATTGGTGTGATGTCTTGGCGAAAGATGATTGTCTCACCAAATGGAATTCTATTGTCTATGTGACTTTGGAGCTTTAGTATGATGTTTCACTGATAGCGATAAGTCTTGGCAATAGTGATACATGTGATGAACTTCGGTATAAGGTCTTGGTGACAAGAGTAAGTCTTAGCGATAGTTTTCTAGACTCGGTATAACATCTTGTCGATAGTATGAACTCTTGGTGATATCGAATGATGGCTTTGTGGCATCAGGGAGACACGGTTAGCGTCTCACTGACATGCCAACACAAGGTGAATGCCTTTGACCGAGTGAAGACTATCCTACGCAGCTTGTATTTGACCAATCAGAGAAGTCGAATGGGAACTGCTAGTAGTTGGACTATTGCGGTCGTTACTAAGAGGAAGTTCAACAGACTGGAAGCGAATGTATTTACTCTAGAGTTGTTGATGTTGTCTGGTTCGATGGTTGGATGATTAGTTCGAAAAATGGATTTTTGATGCATTGTTTAGTGTGTATCAGTGGGAATTCTATTCTGAGAAGACTGTAACATGAATGTTTTGTACAAGGTTGATCATAGTGAATGCTGCTGTAAACTAACATTAGAAAGATAAGTCTGATCTTTGTATGTAATCTTTATTACTGTAATACAAAGTGACTTCTCTTGATGTGGTAGGTTTTTCTCCCGTAAGGGTTTTCCCACGTAAATCTGGTGTTCATGTGTGTATGTCTAATTCTCTGTTTCTGTTATCTCTTTCAAGTGCATTTTAATTGGACTGTAATTGTAAAATTTAAAAGTGTCTGCATTCTTCCCTGAGGTTTTGATGTTAGGAGAGTTGTTTCCGCACCTTAGCTTTCCTTACATCTCTGATGTGTTAAATTGTTTGAGATTTATTGCTTATTCATCAGATTTGAGATTAAGTTAAGTTAGAAAAGTTTATGTTTCTGTCACAACTGATTCACCCCCCCTCTTAGTTGTGTGTCCTTGTTTTTCCAACAATTGGTATCAGAGCAAGTTCCTATGAAGAAGTCTAAAAGCTTGAGGTGATTCGAGATGGAAAAATTCAAGAAGGACAGTCTGAGATTTGATGGCACTAACTACTCACTGTGGAAAATTAGGATGCAATGTCATCTAAGATGTATTGGTGAAGCTTTTTGGAAGATTACAAAAGATCCATATGTTATTCCTTAGAATGGTCCCTTCATACTGATGAGATCAAAGATGTTGAAAATAATATTAGGGCTATTGAATCTCTAGTGAGTGCTCTGACAGATTTAAAGATGGCTAATGTGATAGGATTGTAGACAGCTCATGAGATTTGTACAAAGCTAGAAACCTTGTATGAAGGAGATGCTCAAGTGAATATGGCTAAGCTACAAAGTTTGAAAGGAAAGTATGAGAATTTGAAGATTGGTGAAGATGAAAATATCACTTCTTTTATGTAGAGTAAATGAGATAGTGATGGGTATAAGATGTGTCAGTGGTACTATGGAAGAGGATGAAATTGTGGCTAAGATACTTAGATCCTTGCCTCCCTCCTACAAAGTGAAAGATCATGCTATTGAAGAGATCAGATTACTAACAAAGATAATAAGAGACATGTTGGTTGGCTAGCTTGCTACTTTTGAAATAAGTGAATTTGGTGAATTTGCACTAAAGACTGAATCTGCATTGAAGGCTACTATATCGAGAAGTAACAGGTAAAGATATAGTCTAGGAGAGAGCTTCAAAAAGACATCCAAGTATGATGAAGAACCAAAACAACTTGAAGATAAGGAAGGAGAAGTAGAAGAATTGGAAGCACTGATTGCAAAACAAGAAGGCAGAGGAAAAGGTAAGTATGAAGATTTATTGCCTATTAAATGTTTCTCTTGTAGTAAAATAGGTCGTTTTGCATCAAGGTGTCTTGAAAGAGTTCCTAGATCTAAGCCTAAAAATTCTAGATTCCAAAAGAGATGTTACTTTGCTGAAGAAGCAGTGATTGATGACGAGTCTGATAAAGATAATGTAAATGAAGATGAATGTGTTTTCATTGCTACCATTGAAGATAATCATATGGCTACTGAATCTACTAAAGATGAAAAGGCTCTTGCAGCCTTAGTTGAAGAAAAAGATGAGTGGGTCATTGATAGTGGATGTTCACATCATATGACAGGTGATAAAAGAAAATTTGTAAGTCTAGAGAAGTATGACGGTGGGGTTGTAAGATTTGGAGATAACAATGTTGGTGTGATTCGTGGTAGAGGATCTATTTGTCTTGGTGGTAAGGATAACATTGATGATGTCCTTTATGTTGAAGTCTTGAAACACAACTTGTTGAGTGTTGGATAAATGGTACACAAGGGATATGATCTTTAGCTTAAAAATGGAAGATGCAAGATATGTGGAAGTTCTGGGAATATGATTGCTACTAGTAAACAGACAAAAGGTAACATCTTTCACCTAACTACTGCTAGTGGGAATTGTTTAATTGATCAAGTAGATGAAAGCTAGTTGTGGCATAGGAGGTTGTGTCATGTAAATTTTACAACATTGTCAAGATAAGTTCCAGTCAAATAGTAAGAGATCTATCTAAGTTAGTGAAGCCTGCTAACACAATCTGCAAGAAATGTCAGATGGGTAAACAAACTAGAGTCTCTTTCTAGAGAAAACAGTTTCATTCAAATAATTTGCTAGAACTACTACACACTGACCTTTGTGGTCCCTCCAAAGTCAGAAGTATTCATGGAGAAAGGTACTTTATGTTGATTATTTATGATTACTCTAGAATGATATGGGTTTCTTTCCTAAGAGAAAAATGTGAATTATTGGAAAAGTTCAAAATTTTTAAGGCTATGGAAGAGGATGATAAAATTCTGAAAATCAAGTGCCTGAGATCTGACAGAGGTGGTGAGTTCACATCAAGGGAGTTCAGTTCTTTTTGTGAAGAGCATGGAATTAAAAGATAGTTATCTGCTCCCCAAACCCCTCAATAGAATGGAGTTGCAGAGAGAAAGAATAGAGAATTTTTGGATGCTACCAGAACAATGATGATGGAAGGAAATGTGTCTCAAATGTATTGGAGTGAAGAGGTAAGCACTGTTGTATATACCTTGAACTGGGTAAATGTTAATGGTAATTTTGGTAAGACCCCTTTTGAGTTATGGTTTGGTTTCAAGCCTACTATTAAATATTTCAAGATCTTTGGAAGCAAGTGTTATATCAAAAGAGATGATGATATTGAAAAGTTTGATGCAAGAAGCGATGAAGGGATTTTCCTGGGTTACTCCACTAAAAGAAACGCCTACCGGTGCTATAACAAAAGACTAAGAAATATGGTTGAAAGTGCAAATGTCAAGGTTGATGGGGATTCTGTCAAATCATCTAGATATTGTGGTTATGATTTTGATGAAGACAATACTAGCAAAGGGAAGAATTCTTAGACACAAAATCTGCTACAGATTATTCCATATGTTCTAGTAAAGCAACCTCAATTTGTTTTGGTAAATCAAGTCAATCAGGAAACAAAGACAAGTGCGAGTGTAGAAGAAAGATCAGAAGAATCAGAAGTTCAAGAATGTCCCAAAACTCCAAGGTATGTAAAGCTAAATCATTCTAAAAGTCAAATCATAGGAGACAAGAATAAAGGAGTGCAAACTAGAAGAAAGATTGCAGAAGAATATTGTCTGATTTTTAAGATTGAACCTAAAAATGTCACTGAAGCCTGTCAAGATGAATGTTGGTTAAAAGCTGTGAAGGAAGAGCTAACATAGATTGAAAAGAATGACAGATGGATACTGGTTCCCAAGCCTAAAGATAAAAATGTGATTGGTACTAAATTGGTGTTTAGGAACAAGTTGAATGAACAAGGTGAAGTGATATGGAATAAAGCAAGAATGGTATCTAAAGGGTATTCTCAAATGGAAGGTATTGATTTTGAAGAAACCTTTTCCCCTATTGCTAGAATTGAAGCTGTAAGGTTATTTCTTGCTTATGCTGCATACAAAAACTATAAAGTCTATCAAATGGATGTGAAGTCAACATTTTTGAATAGAGAACTAGAAGAAGTATATATTGAACAACCAGATGGATTTCAGCTAACTCACAAGGAAGATATGGTCTTCCAATTAAAGAAATCTCTATATGGACTTAAGCAAGCCCCCAGAGCCTAGTATGCTAGATTGGAAAAATATCTACTAAAGCTTGGATTCACTAAAGGTACTACTGATAGAAACTTATACTTCAAATTAGATCATGATAAGGAGTTAATTATAGAAGTTTTTGTTGGTGACATTGTTTTTGGAGGATATGACAATCTATGTATGAATTTTGTTGATGAGATGAAGGATGAATTTGAGATGAGTATGATTGGAGAGATGAAATTATTTCTAGGATTGCAAGTTACTTAGTCAGACAAGGGGATCTTCATATCTCAGTCCAAATATGTGAGAGAATTGTTGAAGAAGTTTGGAATGGATGACTCAAAACCTATTGGTACTCCTATGGTGACCAGATGTAAGTTGACACAGAATGATGATTCTCCTAAGGAAAATTAGACTAGATATAGGTCAATGATCGGTGGATTGCTCTATTTAACCCAAACTAGACCAGATATTATGAATGTTGTATGTATGGATGCTAGATTTCAGGCCAATCCAAAAGAATCACATGTGACTACTATGAAGAGATTTTTTAGGTATCTAAAAGGAATAGCTGACTTTGGACTTTGGTATCCAAAGGATGATGATCTCACTTTGAGTGCATATACTGATGCAGATTGGGCTGGAGATGTAGATGATAGGAAAATTACTAGTGGTGGTGCTTTCTTCCTAGGGAATAAATTGGTGTCCTGGTTGAGCAAAAAGTAGAATTCCATTTCTCTATCTATTATTGAAGCAGAATACATTGCTGTTGCAAATAAATGTACTCAAGTGATATGGATGAAACAAATGTTGAAATATATTAGGGTGGTATATGAAGAACCTATTGCCATATACTTTGAAAATTCAAGTGCAATAAATATTTCAAAGAATCTAGTGCTGCATTCTAAGACTAAACATATATCAATCAAGTTTCATTTCTTGAGGGAGAAAGTGAATGAGAAAGAAGTCAGATTGGAATCTATGCCTGCCAAAGAACAAATTGTAGATATATTTACTAGGCCATTGCCGAAGGATACTTTTTAGTATCTCAGAGGAATGCTAGGGGTAATTACCCCTCCTAATAAGAATTAAAAGATGCATTTACTTGCATCAATCCGTGAGCTATATTGGTCCATTTTGATCCAGATTGATGTTTTCATGGTTGCTACTCAGGGGGAGTAGTCAGATGTGCAGTTATGTGGTTCAGAGCGTGTATTTGGAAAGGTCATGATTACCTTTTCCATTGATGTCAAAGGGGGAGAAGTGCATTGTGAAAAATATTTCTCAGGAGAAGAGCCTTGTGGGGAGAGGTGTAGTTGAAAAGAAGAAGTCAGTGTGTTGGGTTGATGGTATTTTTCACATCATGTGTTGCCATCAATGCCAAAGGGGGATATTGTTGGATATTTTGGTTGTATTACTGATATGTGGTTGTCATTGATGTCAACACTATTAAAATTTGGTGTGTCAGTTGCTATATATGTCGAGGATATTGAGAAAATTGTAAAAGAAAGTGTTCTAGGATATTGAGAAAATTAGTTAGTGTGGATCAAAATTTTTATTGCTGAATGTTTCTAGATCATCTACCAGAAGTTTCAGAGGTCCACGTGAAGTTCTGATTGTGTTGTGGTCTAACAGTGTTTCTGTGGTCTCTTTCAGTGTTTCTGAATGAAGATTGTGTGATTTTATTAATCTCAATTATTGCAGATGCTTCTTTTTTGTTTCTTGGTGTTCTTTGATGTCTCTAGATCATTCTCTATCTTTGTGGTACATTATTGAGTGAGCTCGTGGTTGAAGATCTTTTCTTGCGCATGTTTGGTTTATCATGTTCTTGGCTGACATGTTGGTGGTAGCATTTTGTGGATCTTCGTGGTGAAATTAATTAAATTATTTTTTTGCTGGAGATATTAATTTGGGTCTACACTATGTTGTGGCTGACCTTGGTGGATTTGCATTAAAAATTTATTTGTAAAATTGGGCCGACATTGCAAAAATGTTTTTATTTTCCTACCCAACTAAGTTGTAATTAAATCTCAGGTGGCAGATATATAAAAGGGATTGTTCCATCAGTGTGTGGTGTGGAAAAAGTGCTTGGTGTGCTCCTATGTGCAAATATATTTTGATTGCAGAGCAGGGTGTGAAGAAGATTGAGCGAAGTGTGAAGAAGGTTTTCTAAGATTAATTGGAACTATAATCAGGCTTGTGTAGAAGCTATTTTCTTAGTTCGTACCCTTTGGATTTTAATCCTATTATGTATTTTCAGGTAGTGAGCCCATTTTGTATTTGAGCAATGAGCTCTAGGAAGTGTCTTTGAATGCATGTGCATTCCCCTTATTATTTCTCTTTATACTTTTAATAGGGTATAATCTTGTGGACTAACATCCACCATGGTTTTTCCCCTAATAGGGTTTCCACGTAAAAAATCTTGGTGTTCTCAGTCTCTTTGATGTGTTAAATTGTTTGTGGTTAATTTCTTATTCATTAGATATGGGATTAAGTTAAGTTAGAAAAGTTTAATTTTCTGTCACAATTGATTCATCTCCCCCTACCAGTTGTGTGTCTTTGTTTTTCCAACACAACTATGGTGTTATATATGGGACAACAAATGTAAGAATTCAAATTATGTGATATTCTATGATGAGTTTGTGTACAAAATTATGAGAGTTCTTGGCCACCAACCACCAAGACTACACACACTTGTGCTACAATTGTTAAGACCTTTGGCTTTGAAACCTGAGCAAGGCCATACTCATAACTTCGGTGATTGGTTTTTTCTACTAGATACCACAATAATCAAGATTTATGGATGCCCACAGGCCCCACATTCATTTCCAAAGTTTGTCCCCCTTTGATTATCCTTTTTAGAGTTCATGTGGAAGATTCTATCAATGGAAAAGGATGTCATGAGTAAACAAAGTAAGGGTACATTTCTACCCAATTTGACAACATGTTGGGAACTATCAATGGGATCCGATACACTTGAAGAATTGTAGAATTATCTAAAATCAAGGTACTCTTTATCGACTGGAAAGGAAAGAGCTTTTGACCCTGAGGGTCACATGAATTTTTTAAGATGCACCATCCTTACCAAGGCTATGGTTACTCACCAGGTTGAATATGAAGAAGATGTAATAAAAAAATTAACTCCTCAACAAGTATATGATAGGAGAAAATGGGAACTTATGAAAAAGCTTGAGGAAGAAAGAAAGATGAAGTGTAGTGATTTCTTGGGTTATTTTATAGAGTAAGTAGATCCTATCAAGAGGATTGATATGCTAATTGATAAGTTTCATGAATTATATAAGATCACAAAAGATACGAGGAGACTTTCCAAATTGTTTCCCAAAAGGTCGAGTGGTATTGTAATTACAGAACCAACTCCAGATACTATATCAGAATGTCATGCTTCTCCAGGATCACCTCCTGAACGACCACCTTCTAAAAAACAAAAGACACAAGAGATAGAGCCACTTGTTTCTTATGAAATAAGTGAGGAGGTTGGAGATACAAAAGAAGAAGTTAATGTGTTAAGACATTTCAAGGATGATGTTGAAATGGACCAACCTATGCTTGAAACTCAAGCCCACTAGCCTGAAGCTAGAGCTGATATTGAGGTACAAGGAGAAAGAGAAATGCATGAGGATAACAGGGTAGTTGAAACTCGCAAGTTCTTGGAAGATGATGAATTTATCAAAACCCCCAAACTTAAGGAGTTTTGGGTTAAGATGAAAATGAGAGAGTTTGAAGCA
>VDFB02271358.1:1184699464-1184771136 GCA_007258455.2 Sequoia sempervirens
TAGACAAGGCAATGAGCTGGTTGAAAAAATGCCTCAAAGAAATGTGGTCTCATAATGATGGAATGCCATGACAATCCATGACAATTTTCTTTTTTCATACACCATGATACCACATTTATTTGAGGCATTTTTTCTAAAGTTCGTTACCTTGTCTATGCTACCACATTTTTCATACATGTCTACTAAAGATGTAGGCCATATGTAGGGCATATATATGCTCAACAAGGGTAGGCAGAGAAGGATGTTATGAAATAACTTGCACAATAGAAGAATATGATATGAAATATGCTAAAAATACTTGATAATGACTGAGAATAACAAGCCACTTCGAGGGAGAAAACCTCCAAATATCTCTAGTAAGAACACACTTCACAACTTGATGATGAAATAAGACTCACAGCCTCTATATATACCTATTTATGCCAAGAAGGATATCACCTAGGCGGCTTAGAACTACACCTATATATAAGACTTAGGCCGACCCTAAACAACTAAATAACAATATACCAATGATAATGAATTAATAGAGAGTTAAGATAGCCACAAAGTACGACTATTCATAACCCGATGTACACTAATATTAAGGGTGTAGCATGCCCCCCTTCTTCAAAGAAGCATTGTCCTTAATGCTAATCAAGTTTGGATTCTTTTGAATGAGCTCCTCATCCTCCCATGTAGCATCTTCAATTAGAAAATATTTCCTTGTAATGAGGTAACTTGGAATTGTTGATGTCACCAGCTTCTTCATGCGTGTCTAGAAAATTAACTTTAGCTCCAAGATGTGTCTTCCCTTTACATCAAGCTCTTGATGGCGATGAATGTGTTCTTCCTTTACCTGAACCTTTTGATGTATCATAGAGGAAGAGGTGAGAAATAATATATGGTACCCTTGCATTGGTTGAATAGCTTGATTAGGAACTTCTTCTTTCACTTCTTCTTCATTGCCTTCTTCTACTTCTTCTTCTTCTGTTGTTGCTTCTTCTACTTTTGCATATGCCTCTTCTTCTTCTTCTTCTTCCTCTTCTTCTTCTTCTTCTTCTTCTTCTTCTTCTTCTTCTTCCTCTTCTTCTTCTTCTTCTTTCTCCTCTTCTTCTTCTTCTTCTTCTTCTTCTTCTTTCGCCTCTTCTTCTTCTTCTTCTTCTTCTTCTTTTTCTTCTTCTTCTTCTTCTTCTTCATTTGTTTCTTCTTCTTCTTCTTCTTCTGGTTCTTGGCTGCTTGAGACCTCCTTTCTTGGTTTATTCATAAAGGCGCTCAACATGTTTCGTAGGTCCGATATATCTCCTCTTAGGTCACACATATCCATCTTCAGTGAGGAAATTTCTTACTTGACCTTATTGATTTCTTCATTATGAGTAACATCCTCGATTGTTTCACCATCCTTATCAGGAGTCTTCCTTGGAGTGACATCATTCTTTTTACCCCTTGTTGCAGGCCCCATCATGATGAAAACCACTAATGTTTAAATAAATCAAACAAATGAAACTTAAATTCTCTAAAATTTTTACTATAATCTCCTTTGGTATTTCTTCAAAAACTCAATAAAAATCAGACTTCAATTCAACAAGATGTGTGGGATATGTAGATTCTTAAAAAATAGTGTAGAAACCCTATTTCTCCAATAATTCACTTAATTCCACTCCAATTCTTCTGAAATCTAGACTGTAGCTTCTTCAATATGTTCTTCAAAAACCCTTTAAAAATTAGAAAAAAATTCTCCAAAATCTGAAAGATATGCTCTTCCCAAAATTGCCTCTAAAATTGAGAAAAACCTTGCCTCTATGGTGCCAAGATCATGCTTTGATACCACTTGTTATGAAATAAATTGCACAATAGAACAATATGATATGAAATATATGCCGAAAATACTTGATAATGACTGAGAATAACAAGCCACTTCAAGGGGGAAAACCTCCAAATATCTCTAATGAGAACACACTTCATAACTTGATGATGAAATAAGACTCACAACCTCCTATATATACCTATTTATGCCAAGGATATCACCTAGGCCGACTTAGACACACCTATATAAGACTTAGGCCGACCTAAACAACTAAATAACAATATAATAATGATAATATGACTTAATAGAGAGTTAAGATAGCCACAAGCCGACTATTCATAACTCGATGTACACTAATATTAAGGGCGTAGCAAAGGCTTTGGAAATTTTTAGAAATGAAACTCGCACAAATCCACGTGATGCCCATGCAGTTATCAAGATGGGTGAGTTATTAATATCAATAGACCCTAGTGTAGCGTTAGATTCTCTTAAGACACCAAAGTATCTTCTAAAGAAGAATAGAGAAGTACCCATTGAATTGTTAAACAACATTGGGGTTCTTCATTTTGAGAACGATGAACTAGAGTTGGCTCAACAAACTTTTATGGAGGCATTAGGAAATGGAATTTGGGTTGAATTCATAAATAAAATCCCCAGTTCCAATTATGTATTTTTTTCTGTGTGCTTTAAGGACATGGAAGTCTTCCATTGACTAGAAGAAGGTGGTGTTTCACTTGAGTTACCATGGTATAAAGTCACAACACTAGTTAATCTTGCTAGGTTGTTTGAAAAATTACATGATATTGAAAAAGAAAATATTTTATTTAGGCCAAAATTATTCAAGTTCCTGATTATATGGATGCATATCTACATCTTGTAGCCATGGATCAGGCTCAAAATGAGATCCAACTAAGCCTAGAATTGATTGGGGATGCACTTAAGGTGGATAAAAACTCATCAAATGCTTTATGTGTGCTTGGACACATGGAATTGTAAACAAATGAATAGCTTAAAGCAAAAGAAACAATTAAAGTAACACACCAACTTGTCTTGGATGATGAAGTAAAATGAAAAGCTGATGAAGAATGAAGGATTTAGATGGAAAGGAGAAAGCAAGAGGAAGAACTTCGATGGGTGATGCAACAAGAGGAGCAATTTGAACGTGAGAAGGAATTATGGAAGAGTAAGTGTAAGGAAAATGATGCTGATGATGATGAGGCTGGTTAGTCCGAGAAGAAATCGAAGAAGGAAAAGAAGAAAGAGAAGAAGGATAAGGACCTCAAGGCTTATGATTCTTATATGGAGGAACTTGATGTTGCCATGGAAGATGAGGAAAATTACATGAGTGATAAGGCACAAGATGATGCAAAAAATTCCCAAGATCTTCTTGCAGCTATAGGTCTAGAAGACTTTGATGATGGCAAGACAAATTCTCCAATTTCAAAAAATTCACGAAGGAGACATGCATACTCTGATTCTGAAGATGATGAACCATTGCAGAAACAGAGTTTGAGAGAAGATGATCCATATGATGATGATGTCTAGGCTTCCTAAGCTTTAACCAAACCTAGCTCCTATTTTCCAAAACAAAAATCCCTAAGGATCATCTTTTGGCTCACCATCAATAATGGCCTTGTTGAAACTATTCAATAATTTAGGCTTTTGAGGCTCATTCTTTGGTTCACCATCAAGTCCTTAAATTATCCTGTAAAAATACTTAGATCTTATGAATCTATTCATTTGATATTCCCATGATAAGTATTTTTAATATATGAGGAGTGGTTTTTGAAAAATTTCCATGATGAAGAAAGGATAGAACACAGATGAATAGGAATGCAAGCACAACCACAAGAAAAAAACATGCCCTTTTTATTATATCATACAAGAACCCCCAAATAAAAGTATAATAGGAAATTTATTATTCCTACATTTTTACAATGTGGGATTGCACAACCCCCATCAACAAGTAGAACATGACGCTTTATAATTAGTGTGAATATAATTCAATTGAGAGATGCATATGGAAGTCCCCAAAAATTACACAAATGGTAACAAAAGTATAAAAAATGTATGTGACATAGAATATTGTGGAACCACCTTTCCAATGCCTATAATTATGTGAAAATTTGATACTTGAGGAAAAATACATTATCATTACCATGAAAGTTCCTTGAAGAGAGATGAGGATTGTCATGTGGCCAAAACATAAGGGGAGCAACTTAGAGGTTGCTACCCTTATAATAGGTTGCGGGATTATTAAATGGTAGTGCTATAGTGATCAAGGCCATGACCTAGTACTAAAGGTTGAGTATTATAACTATTTTTATTTATTTATTTTTATTGTATATTATACATGTACATGTACAAACTATACAAACATAAAATTTTCAAACAAAAATATTTTATGCAAACCATTATCACTTGAAATTGCACCCTTTTTGAGCCTACTATTCAACATTCCATTGAAACAATGGCATTGGTCTCAAGTGTGGGACCTTTGCTATTGAGATCAAACGTTTAGAGAAGGTCAACTTCCTCTCTAACCTAAATACATCGGTGTTGATCCAACCCAAAACTAAATAAATCTAAACTAATCCTACAAATTACATCTTACAAAAGGAAAAGAGAGAGAAAGAGAAATGTAGAAAGCAAAAGGGGTGGTTTTTCACCAAGATTAAAGGTGTTTCTTCCTACTTACCATAGCACAAAGATGTAATGGAAACACCAAAGGGACTTACATAAACTTGTATTCAAATAGCTCCTAAAGGTTTGTATGAAGGCTAAGTTTTGACAAAGACTAGGAAGGAGTAAACTTAATCCATAAATAGTTCTACAAAATAAATTTAGTATAATGTACAAGTGTAAGAGAGGGGGACCACCGCATGCAAGACCCCAGGTCACGGAGGGTCAAGATGTGAGAGGTTACCCTAACTTACCTTAGCTAAGTGTATTGTTTAGGATTATGAGGGTGAGAATGATAAGGATTATGGAACCCTACAACCACTTTGTAATCCCAAGTTGCAAGGTTAGGCTAGGCAATTCAATTTTTAGGTCCAATTTTATGCCCATGAAGCTCTCTACTTGAGGACTTCAATGCAGACTTTGAACGAGAGCGTGACATGTTGGTGTCTCAGAAATGCACTATATTCTGCACAGTCAAATTACATCAAAGACAAGGTTGGACTCACTAAAAATACTAATGACCTATCTTAACAACTTCTAAGAGAACAAAACAACACTATAAAATATGAGAAGTACAAATAGAAGTGATAAAATAGTTATACCAAAGCTAAGGTGATGAAGACAATCTCGTAGAAGAGCCTATTCAAGAGCTAGCTCCACAAAGTGTGTCCACCTACACACAACAAGAGATAAAATGTTGGGGGGCTGTATTTGGGCTTGCCTTAGTCAGACCCCTGTTTAGGTGTTTCCACCTCCATGAACATCCAAAGGAACGAGATAAAGAAGCAATGTAATGAAAACACAAAAACTACAATGCAGTACTATACTACTCAACCAAGTGATAGAGAGGAGAGGGAAGATTACCACCTCCACCAAGAGCACTCAAGGTTTCTTGGGGGAGAAATGAGAGGAACTCAAGCCTCTCTTGAAATGGTGTGGTCCCAAACGTGCTCTACCAAAGTGATGAAGTGGAGATTTTTCTGCAATGGAATGCTTGGATGCTTGGAGTGAGTGAAAGTGAGCTTGAGAGTGAGTGTGTGTGTGCAAGAATGGAAACTTGATGTGATGAAGGGTTCTTAGAAGCTCAAATGCAAGTTCAAGGATTGAATTTGAAGGAATGAGGAAGAAAAATACCATTTTCAGGTCGATTGGCCGAAGGAGGTGTTACAAATTCACTACCAATGGGAAGAGTAACACCTCTACTGGCTTAGAGGCAAGAATCTGCCAGGGACGTAAGTACATTGCATGAACGTTTGTGTGGCACATGGGTGTCCCTGATAGAAATGCCTCCACCGAAACAAAAAATAGGCTCCACGTGGACCACCAACAATGGAATTAAGTAAATGTAAGCCTCTAAATTTGGTTTTCTAAAGTGTATAAAGGAAAAAAGGGGAATTTTTCCTAAGGTGAAAATTCGCTCTTATACATTTTTCCCCCATTTTAGCGAGCATGAGTACTGATGAGTGCTCGGTAAAGTAGATCAAGAAGAGAGTAGGGTTAGAAAAGTATACCTGAATCATCGAGGAAGCAGTACTCAGTTTGGCATACCCAAAGGTGTAGGAGAATCGAAGGACTTCATAGTTGCTTAGATCTATGAAGTTGGAAAAAAGTGTCTTACAGGCTCGTAGACCTACAAGGAGGAAATCCCCAAGATCTCTTGCATGGAGGAAGCCCCAAGGAAGCAGATTCCACCAAGTTAGGAAGTGGCGACACATCTACCCACACATAGAACATGTCAAAATAAGTGACACATCTACCCACAGATAGAGTGTGTCTAAAGCGGTGACACATCTACCCACAGATAGAATGTGTCTAAAACTAGTGACACATCTACCACATATAGAGCGTGTCTAAAAGTGGCTAGTCATGCAGATTGTAAAAATTTCAAAGGGATCCCTTGAGAACCCTTCAAAAGGAGAGGGGTCCACTCAAGGGACACGCTGTTTGAAAGGTAAGGTCTAGTCAAGCTGCCCCCAAGCTAGACGCAAAAGGAAAAATGGAATGAGCCTAGTCAGGCTTCCCTTAGGTTATACGTGAAAAACTCCATTTGTTACAAAGGCTTTTCAAGAAAGGGTCCCTAGGGAACCCACCGTGAAGAAGGGGAATCCACTCAAGGGATATTCAATTCAAAAGCAATCATTCATCTTAGAATGATTCGGCATTAAGGGATCCTTTCGAAAGATTCTCACTTCATCAAGGAATTCAAAAGGAAGGTCATTCCACCACACGAGGGGAATTCAAAGCAGTTCCCACTTCAGAGGAAGGTCTTCAAGTCCTTTCTTAACGAACCCATGATGAAGGAAACACATTCTGTTAGGGTTCCAAGTTGAGAATGTGATTATAAGGAAAAGTTTGTGAAGAATTTGAAGAAAAGATTTGTTGGAAATGAATTCATTTTCTAAAAGTTGAAGTGTTAAAGAAGAGTGTTGTCACACATAGGAGGGACAACTCAAGAAAAGAAGAGAGAAAGATAAAGATAACGCAAAAGAGAAAAGGAAAATACAAATAAAGGAAACATGGGGATTTGGTTTAGCGGGGTCATATCTATCTGAGCCCATATAATAATAGGTAACTACAATGCAAGGTGAAAGATCATCAATCCCCAACCAAATTAGGAAGAAGGCATGTAAAACAAAGTAAAAAAAAAAAATTGGGTCAACATGAAGGGAAGCGTAAATACCCCCAATGCTTTGCATTGTCCCTAATTTATCAAAAATCGAGCACAAACATGGAAGAATGATGGTACAAATAGAAGATGGTTTACGACACAAAAACCATGCCTATATCCAAGCACCAATAGGGTGACGAGGTCATCTAGGCACACATAGTACAAGTACGGGGGAACACATCACAAAATACACACACAAAAGATCAAGAAAAAGGGGACCTCCTCCTAACACTGATCATTCAAGAGGTCGTATGCTTCCCAATCTAGATCCTCATAAGGGGAAGAAGGATGAGTCTGCAAGGTTGGAATGTTAAGAGGAGGGGTGTATGGGCATCCCACAACAAGGGCCAAGGAAGAGGCCCCCTCAAGGTCCTCTCTGTTGAGCTCTTGGGGAGTCAAGGTTAGTGATTTTGTAAAGATCACCGACAAGGTCGAGACTTTGTCCACAGAATTAAGCATGCATCCTATGGGAGAATTATGCTTATTCTCAGCAAATGGCGTAGGCTGTGCCTGGGGTTCATTGCTAAGCTTTCCGAATGACTTAGAAGCAGTGATGAACTCAGAGGAAGTTGGTACTAGTTCTATCACAAGGAAAAAATAGGTCATCATAGGGCCACCTTGCGAAGAAGGTGGGCTCCTCCTACATCCTTTGTCACTAGAAGGACTAGCCTATGCATCCTTCTTTGTGGGAGGAGATGAACTCCCCACAGATGAAGCTAGAGGTGTAGAGGAAGATGAGGAAATAACCACAATAGATACAACTGAAGTGTTAACCATATCCACAGGTTTTTGGAAGGGCTGAATATTCAGAACAAAAATTAGAAAAGGTGGCTCCACCGAAGTAGCGATAAACACCTGTACTTGTTTAGATTTAGGTGCATTTGTGCTCACAACAGAAGCCGGGAGCAGATCAGCCTGAAGAGAAACAATAGGAAGGGAGGAAGGAGACGCTGCAGGAGATCCTGAAATAGGAGCAGTTGTTCCTTCCTCCTTTTGTTGCAAGGCAACTAGCTCATCGAAGAGCACCTTTTGTTGGTGCTTGCACTCACATGTAAGGTGGTTTCTACAACTCTTGGAGTTAGAAGCTAGAGCTTGCGAAGTGATGGGAGGTTCCTGCTTGACCATAGGAATGTCTACTATGACCATTTTTGGTGGAGGAACAGGTTCCTATATGGGAGTAGGGGGAGTAGGCTAAGGAGCGACAAGAGGAGTCGACTCGAGAGCCTTAGCAATGGGCCTCTTCCCGCTCACTATCTTAGGAGCAAGAGCAGGAGCAGTAGGAGGCTGTGGATCAAATTCTCTACAAGATCCTTTCTTTTTTTTGTTTAAGTAGTACCATGGTCCTTGATATTCATTAGGAAGGTGCACGATTCTAATCTTGGGCCTACACCAAGGAGGAATCATCATATTCAGAGGATAGCCACCGGGCTTGCTCATCCAGTACTCTTCCTAGGAAAGGGGAGAGGATGAGGCAGTCCGGGAAAAGGTCATTTTCTCTTTACCTTTATGAGAAGGAGAGGGATCCATTATGGGCTTCTCCTCCTTCTTCACGGAAGATGGAGTAGATGGTACAACCTTCTCTTTACCTTTGCAGGGAGGAGAAGGGGCTGACGTTGACTTCTCTTTCTATCTCAAAGAAGGGGTAGTTGTAAGTGTGGGCTCCTTCTTCTCATCTCGAGAAGAGGAGGTGACCGATTTTTTCGTTATAGGAAGGGTCAACTTTGGTTCCCCTTTACCCCCAATTTTATACTTCACATAGTTTTTGTAAAGTAGGTCCGTCCTTGGCAGAAGTGGACCAACTGGAGAGGGCCAAAAGTGATCCAATGAACACCCACCACGAGATACCAAAGGTTGATATCTAGTGTCATGCACTACATGCATGACACCCTTGTGGGAGAATTTTAGACACTTATGAATGACGGAGGTGACCCCATTCATGGAAGCCAGACAAGGAATGCCTAGCTTCACTCTGAACAAGTCTAACTCCAGAATAACGTCGAAGACCATGTCAACGGTCCTAGGTCCAACTAGGATGGATAGAGTGATCAAGCCATAAGGTCTTAGATTCATACCATCATGAGTACAGATGGTAGATCTTGTTTCTTCATACTTTTCTCTTTGCAATGAGTTCAATACTAACGTTTCTTCAGTAATAACATTCACATGGCTCGCGGGGTCTATCAACACTCCTGTCGCAATGTTACCATTGACGCGAGTGGGAATGTAAAGAGGTGAAGGCTTGTTGTTTAAGGGTAGATCTTGTGCTGTAAATGTAATATTCAGTGAATCACATGTGAGTGGAATAGTAGAAGTTACCATGACCATGTTTAAATACGCCTCGGGTTGAGGAATAGAATCAATGGGATTGATAATCATGTTGGAAGAGGGTGACAGAAATGGGTCCATGTATATTTGCAATTCATTGTTAGCTTTTGCCACTGATTTTTTAGTGTTTTGCTTGTTCGCATTGAGGCGAATGGTACCGTCCTCAATGCAGTCTTGTACCTCACGACACACCCACATGAAACATTCAGTATCATGTCCATTAACATGATGATATTGACGGTAAGCACTCCCATTGTACCAATTAGGATAGCATTCCTTAACATGCTTAGGGACCAACAAAGTTATGATCTTATCCTTCAACAACTTTTGCAAGACAAAAGTGTAAGATTCAGACAACTTTGTGAATTTCCAATTGCATTTGAGGCCATTGTCATTGACAATGGCTACTACATTCACAATGGCCTTACCCTTTCCAGAGATTGATACGATGGATTTCCCTTCAGAATGGGAGCACGAGGAAGATCCCCTAAATTGATCAACCGTATGTTGGTATTCTCATAAGGCTACACAGAAGTACATGAAAGAAGGGTATTTCATAAGGGAAAAATTTTCTTGCCAAGGCCTCTGTAAGTTCCCTATGAACACCTTCTACACATCAGAATCAAGAACCTAATACGAGATTTGTGAAAGAAGTGCTTGATAATGCACTATAAAATCAATAATCTTCTCATTGTCTCCTTGCTTACATCAGACAAGATCTAAAAAGGTAATCTTCAACCCGATGTTTGCTTGGAACTATCTAAGGAATTGATTAACAAGTTGGTCAAATGAGAAAATAGAATTATCAGGCAAGGAATGGTACCACTTGAGGGTTGTGTCCTTGAGAGATCGAGGAAACAACTTAGCCATCAAGGAATCATGATGGAAGAAGTTAGTGCAGAGAGTGTTAAAGGTAGACACGTGTGTCTGCGGATCCCCCTTACCACCAAATTTCTCAAATTTTGGAATCTCCATTCCTCAAGGGAAGGGAATGTTTAAGATGGCAACATATAATGGACTATGTTAGGAGAAAGGTTGGGAAATGGGTTAGGCAGAGGCTTGGGAAAGGCTCGCTAACTGACTTTTCATCTTACCCATATTTTGAAGTAGAGTATTCAGAATAGGGTCATTAGAAGATAAAGGTCTAGAGGAACCTCCTCTAGAACCACCGCCAATTCCACTTCTAGAACCACCACTAGTATGAATTTCGCTAGAGCCACTACCAGAGCCACCGCCACCAATAGGGCCTCTACTAGAACCACTGCCATGACCTCTGCCAGGAACACCTCTGCCAACACTACCTCCACTACCAAATCCACTACCACTACCAAATCCTCCACCACATATTCCGCAAAACCTCCACCACCAGAGGAGATAGAAGGGGTAAAGCTAAAGCCCAAGGAGACCTTATTCACCTTGACAGTTTCTGGTTGATTAGGGATGGAAGGATACTAATGGAAGGGACCGCATCATCCATGTAGAAAGAAGTGGGAGGCATTGATACTCCTAATTTTCCCTCATGCTCTTCGAAGGTGACTCCTTGTACAGAGCTAGAGTTGCTTGAAGGAGCGCATGCTTCGGTGATACCAAAGAGACTACTTAGAAGTTTGATGCTCGTTCGATATTTATACATCATATGTCTTAACTTGCTAACAACCCGAGTGGCTCTAGCCATCTTTGGATTTCTTTCCAAATGGTTTTTCAAGCTTGCCCAACCCTTTAGTGAGGGCGGACACATATTTGGCAGGGATTTGAATGGCCTCATGCTCATCCACTGATGATGGCGTGGGAGATGTAGGAGGAGTGGGAACATGATCAGTTTCATTAGTAAATCCAATCTCATTCCTTGATAACTGCTCCTATGTGGCAAAACTAATGGTGGGACCAGAGAAAAGACCTATAGAAAGATCAAGTGAGACCTTCATCCTATCCATCGGGAGGTGTTGTACACTTCTCCTTACGATATTCCCAAAAGTTGTGGACTGGGTTGTGATGCTCATAAACCTTCACAATGCTCGAGGTCACAACAACCAGGAAGTATCCAAGGGAAGTTTCACAACCAATGAATGAACAAATGTTGGTTCACCAAAAATGTAAGAGAGGGGGACCACTGCGTGCAAGACCCTAGGTCATTAAGGTTCAAGATGTGAGAGGCTTCCCTAACTTACCTCAACTAAGTGTATTGTTTATGATTATGAGGGTGAGAATGATAAGCATTGTGGAACCCTATAACCAGTCTACAATCCTGAGTTGCAAGGTGAGGCTAGCCGAGTCAATTTTTAGGTCCAACTCTGCACCTCAAGAAGCTCTCTACCCAAGGAGTTTAGCATGGACTTCAGACGACAATGCAGTGCGTTGGAATCTTAGAAATGCGTTGTAGTCTACACAGTTAGATTACAACAAAGACAAGGTTGGACTCACTAAAATGACTAACATCCTAGCTTAACAACTTCTAAGAGAACAAAACAATACTATAAAATATGAGAAGTACAAACGAAGGTGATAAAGTAGATATACCAAAGTTAAGGTGACGAAGACGATCTTGTAGAAGAGCCTATTTTCTAGATAGCTCCATAAAGTACGTCCACCTACACACAACAAGAGAGAAAATGTTGGGGGGGTTGTATAGGGGCCTGCCTCAGTTAGACCCCCGTTTAGGTGTTTCCACCTCCATGGACAACCAAAGGAATGAGATAAAGAAGCAATGTAATGAAACACAAACACTACAATGCAATACTATGCTACTCAATCAAGTGATAGAGGAGAGGATAGGGAAGCTTACCACCTCTACCAAGAGCACTCAAGGCTGCTTGGGGGAGAAATGAGAGGAACTCAAGCCTTTGCTACAATGGTGTCATCCCAAACATGCTCTACCGAAGTGATGGAGTGGAGCTTTTATTGCAATGGAATGCTTGGATGCTTGGAGTGAGTGAAAGTGAGCTTGAGAGTGAATGTGTGTGTGCAAGAATGGCAGCTTGATGTGATGAAGGGTTCTTAGAAGCTCAAATGCAAGTTCAAGGATTGAATTTGGAAGAATGAGGAAGAAAATGGCCATATTCGGGTTGGTTGGTTGAAGGAGGCATTAAAACTTCACTACCAATGGGAAGAGTAACACCTCTGCTGGCTTAGTTGCAAGAATATGTCAGGGACGTAAGCACGTTGTGTGGATGTCTACACACGGTGTGGGCATCCTTGACAGAAACACCTCCATTGACACATGAAATAGGCTCCATGTGGACTACCAACAGCGGGCTTAAGTAAATTTAAGCCTCTGACTTTGGTTTTCTAAAGTGTATAAAGGCAAAAGGGGGAATTGCACCTAAGGTGAAAATTCACTCTTATACAACAAGCATATAGGAACAATTAACATATATTTAGACGTGAAGGAAAGGATGTTTTACACAAATATAAAAAATTAAGAGATGTAAAAGAAGATAATTTTCATTAATCAAATGCTTCAAAGCTTGTTTAAAGTTACAAAGATGCAAAATTTTAATGAGTTTTCTAGAGAAACTAAAGGGAAGAACCCTTAAAAATGAGGCTTAATAGCCTTTTATTTTGAGACATAAAATAACACCTTAAAAACCCTAGCCATTTGCACAACCAATGGAGAGAAGACATATATCCATCTCAATTCGATTTGAAGGTGATGCAAGAGCATCTGGTGGTGTAGGGGCAATCTTGCATCACCCAAAAAAATATTATTTGTTTCTTATTTTCTTTAGTTGTTTTGAGTCCCATGATGGCACTTAAGGGGTGTAAGATAGTTAGAAGTAAAAAAAGGCAATCTTGCATCACCCAAAAAAATATTATTTGTTTCTTATTTTCTTTAGTTGTTTTGAGTCCCATGATGGAACTTAAGGGGTGTAAGATAGTTAGAAGTAAAAAAAGGCAAAAAATAGTCACTTACTATTTTTAGTAAGTCAACATAAATGGGTTCATATGGACTTGAAAATTTACCCCAAGGAGCAAAACTGGAAAACATTTTTGGTCATGAAAGAATCGTCTTAATACCCTATACGGTTTGGGAGATATTAAAGTTTTTGTCTTGAGAAATTTCTCCAATGTAGCTTCAAATTCAAATATGAAAAACTTAGAGTTCCCAAAACAACTCAAAAGTGGACGAACTGATCTCTGATGGTTTGGCATCATAGATCTCTTCGAGAGCTTTCTAACAATGTGTTATAGAAAATCAAACACTCGAATCAAAATTTATGGCCTAGGGAAGTTGCACCACTAAAAAGTGAATTTCATTAAAATATCTGCCTAGGCAAGAAATCAAATGGCAGGACTTTTGGCATCAAAACAAAAGTGAAAGTCACACTTTCTAGAACATTCTAGGGTGGTTATCGGGTAAAATAAAAAGGGATAATTGGGAGTTTGTAGAAGGTAGCTCTATTAGTGCAGATTGTGGCTCCATATATATATATATATATATATTTCAGAGTTGATTTTGTTTTAATGAATCAAGCCCATGAGGCTATAGAATTGTAAGTTTTGAATATGTAATTTCATTTTCTAAAAATAATTAAAAGTGAGTTATTTTTTTTCTCACATCTTTTGTGTTGGTATCTATTGTTGTGATTTGTGTGGTTTTTAGGTGGTGTGGCCCCCATCAAAAGGTGTGGGAAAAGTATTCATGATATCAAGGGTTGTCTCAACAATGATGAATTTGAGAAGTGCAAGAAAACCTCAGTAGAATCTGTTGCAAAATATGGCCAAGGATGGGGTTTGTAGATCAATGAATGCAATATGGTGTTGTTTCTTACCTTAGAATCCATGGAGAAATCATTTAAGATCACTTTGGAGTAGCCATAGGTCAAAACTTTAATTGGGAGGATCATTGAGCATTTAATTCATCATTTCCATAGACCAATATCATTCACACAAAAGTTTAAAACCTTGCTTTTAGTCATTTCCTAGAGTTTAAATTCTAGTGATTTATCCATTTAAAAAATATTTTGATTAGAAATCCCACACATGAGTGCAAGAACCTCTTAATATGATCAAGAAAAGTTGCACTACGAACAACTGACATGTTCCAATAGAAAACTTGGATACATAGGATAAGTGTCTCTAAGCGAGAAGTGGGACCCATAGAAGTGGCCAGGCCTTTAGAATGGAGGATACTATGTTTTTTCATCTTACACTATGGACAACAAATGTTAATAGAGTTCACTAGTGTGGTTTTGAATGACTCTTTCTTTTAGAACCCACACCATGAAGAAAGCTTATGCTACAATGAGGACATGACATGTGTTACTTAGTCATCCTTGGCTATATTTGGTTATGCTTGAACCATATCCTAGGCCCACACTAAGTAGATACCATAGGTCATAGTAGAATATTAGCACATGTTTAATCTCTAATTCCTTTGATAAATTGTGTTATATTGATATGTTACACTACAAACAAGATATTTCCACCTATAAATGATTTGACCCTTATTTGTGAGGCAAGCATAGGTCACCAGTAGTAACACATGGAAGAAGAGTGCATCAATGAAATTTAAATGGGCTTGACCATTTAGAACCTACAATGCAAAGAAAGCTTGCACTTCTAATAAGATATCAACACCTCAACAAGGAAATGGTCCCACAAGCTATCAAGACTAGGGTAAATGGTGATAGTAGAATCCACATGCCACCAAATGGAAATGGAACAACTTTGTTGCTAGTGATATCCAAGAAGCTAAGTTATGAATGGAATATGTGCTCAAATACCACATGTAATGACAATGAGACACACCATAGAAGTGCACATGAAATAAGATAGGTGTAACAACTCAAACTGTAACTAGAATGAAGGGGTTTTTAGAAAGAACATAGCCCTAGACTTAAGGTCATAACTTAAGTGATTTACAATAGCCTTGAATGTTATTAGTGTGTCTAGATATATTTAATAGTTCATCCCATGTATCCTTAGTATTTTCTAGGTCATCAATTTAAAATAGAAACTTAGGATAAATTACATATATGTAAAGGGGTTTAGGAAGAGGGAGAGAGAGAGAGAGAGAGGTATCAAAAGATAGAGACAAAGATAGGAAGATAGAGGTAAAGATGAAGATAGAGAGAGAGGGAGAGAAATATATAGAGATAGAGATAGGTAGAGGGAGAGATATGCTGAACTGGACAACTGAGAAGGGGGTGAATGATTTGTCACCAAATTAAATCCTTAAATCATTTACCAAAACATAACCATAACATTTCTTAGATGATTAAACATTGAGTGCAAGAGCAGAAACTGGAAACCATCTCATAAACACAATAACACTAGATTTATGTGGAAAACCTAATGAGGGAAAATCTATGGTGGAGATTAACTCACACTATAGAGAATATCAAAATTGATTACAAAAAGGCTCACTGCTTGAAATAAGGACTCACTACCTAGAACAGGGAATCATTGTCCAACAAGGCTACAACCCAGAGATACAAAAGATGGCTTACTGCCAAAAGTATGAAAGTTATGGCTCACTAGAAAAATTATGAACTAATGGAATGCACCTTGTGTAGAATTCAGTTCCGAATAAAGCTCTATATTAGTGGTACTACTTCTCCTAGTAGTCGCTCAATAATTTTGTTATGATCTTTAATATTTATGCTCAGATCCTCTTTCACCTTTCTTCCACACTCACACTTCACACTTCACATTTCATATCCTTCACTCTCACACCCACAGTTCTTAGTCCTCAAAAAATCTTATATATATGTAGTACATCATATTAAGTCGGCTAAGATCTATATAAAACATCCCAAAGGTAGATTTAATCTTCCTAAAACATAAGATATGTTAGGTCGGCCAAGACTGGGGCCCAAACAAAAAGCAACTATACCAAACAAAAAAATAGTTGTCATGTATAGAGTTAGACTCTATCATTGATAACTTTATGCTCCCAACACAAAACATCTCAAGATCTCGAATATAGTTGTCTGAGTGAATCATAATGACATAGTCAAGATATCAGAGCCATAGCTTGTCTTGCGGTGGAATCCAGACCCAAAAACCAACACATTGGTTCACGATCAAGAACATCTTTGATAGGAAATAGCTTTCGATAAACATCTCATACATTTGGTACTAAGTTGACATCAATGAAAACCATTTGATGCAATCCAATTTACAACAATCTCCCCCTTTTTCATTGATGGCAACACAAGATGTGAAAAGCCAACAACGACATCCTTTGTAGTTTTCTCTATTTACTGAGCTATAATGATTTTCATTTTTCACATGTTCTCTCTCCCCCTTTGGCATCAATGGAAAAGAAGGAAAGAAAGAAATACTTATCTCCCCTTTGCAACAAGATTTTCAAAAGAAAACTTCAAAAAGTGATATCAAAAATGGTTCTTTTACCTCAATCCTTCTTCTCCTAAAATATCTCTTTGTATTTTTCTTTTAGCTTTGGAAGAAATGTCTTCCAAGAATCCATTGCTAGTCTGATGTTTGCACAAATATTGTTGTTCATTACTATCGAATTAGTTTTTTCTGGAAGGGTATCTGGGATAATGATATTTAGTTCATTTTTCTTAGCTTCTACTAGAAGACCAAAAAGTTTTCCAAATCTCAATTCAATTATCTCTTTGAATTTCCAAAATGCCTTCACAATACTATCCCTCTGTACCAGAGTGTCTGCAAGTTCAAACTATAAGGAATCAATCCTTTTCTCTTGTGCTCCATCCTTGTCTTTAAGGATATCATATGTTTTTCTAGTAGAATCCAACTCAAGGTCAATAACATTGATTTTTGCTCTATAGTTTTTGATAGCATTAGGCCACCAGAGACAATATCTATACACACTGTTTACACTTTTTATGCATGTCTTTAATTCATTTATGCTCTCAATCAATCTCTTTTTTGAATTTTTTCATCTTTATTCCATATCCAATTGAATCTCATCTTTTTCTTCTATTTCCCTAGGTGACATTACCTTTAGTTTGTCTTCAATCTATTCAATCAATACTTTTGGTAAAACATTTGTCAATTCACTCACATAAATATCATTATGAATTATATAAATAGCCAAGGAATTTGTGATCTCATCTTGTTCATATGTTGGTGATGACAGTGCAAGAGGACAAAAATCTCAACCAGACTCAACTTGACATAAACACAACCAATTTTTGCTTGTTCTTGCAATTAGGACTCACTTTTCCTTCACAAAACTCTTGATTCAAAGCATCCAACTGAGATTAAGGCACAAAGATTCTTGTAGATTCCTCAAAACACCCTTTAAAAAACACCAACATGACAGATTCAAAACCAATTTCCAACTTAGTCATCTCAATTATCTAACCTTTTCAAAATAGACTGTTCTACCTAACCAAAATGGGCTTCTTTTCACCATTCAATTTGACATACAACCATAAAGGATTCTGAAGGATTCTCAACCTGATTCAAAAACATACAAGACTCCACAATAGATCACCTTTCAACTGGTTTTTATGGCCACTCAAGATGGAAGACAATAAACTTTGTAAACTTTGTCCTAATTAGGCTTGAGACAACTCTTCCTAGACATGACAGTCAATAACCATTGGCCTCAAACTTTTCAATACACCAAACCAAATAAAGAAATGGACTCATATATGCCTTGGCACCTTTTAAAAACTATAACACCAATGACGGACTCAAAAACCAAAATCAAAATACATAAAACTCCACTGTATTTTGGATTTACCAGTCTTTCTTCTGTTACAGACTTAGGGCCTCATGATAATTGCCACAAACCTCAACCAAAAACTATGCAACTTATGAATCCTTTAGAATACACTTGAAACTCCTTGCACACAAATTTATAACAATTTCCAATGGTTAGAATGAAATAAACATAATTTTATTTCCCACTACTTACCCTAAACTAGAGTTTTACTCACCTAGAGTGATTTCACAATAACTTATGCCAACATGAATGGATTTTAATGAAATAAATTGAAAAATGAAATAGATTCATAGGGATTTGATGTCCAAAGGAGGAGGAGAGGATTTAAGCACCATTCATGGCCATACAATGGCCTGAAATCAATAAATTTTAGGAAAATAACAAAAAAATTAAGAATTTCATTGAATTTCTTATTCATACATCATCCTCCAGCCTTCCTCAAAGTTTGTGATGCTTCAACAAGCTTTTATAAACCTGAACCAATTCCTCCAACCAAATTTTCAACTTCCTAACCTTTCATATTCCACCTTTTTACAATTAGTTGCATTTTTGTAATTTGTTGCTATGACAACCTTTTCTTTTACATTTTTGCAGCGTTTCACATTATATGCTTCATGCCTATCTAAGACTCAAAACAAGCTTAATATGGCCATTTAGGACTTATGACAACATGGAATCACCTATACAAAATCAAAATCCAAGATTTCCTCATGGAGACATGAATTTGCAAGGGTGCACCTGCACCAGTTGGTTGAGACAACCAAACATCTCCAATCTTCTTTAGACCATTAGATCGCACAAGAATCTTCAACACCTTCTCTTTAGTAAAATCTTCTTCACTGTCATTAATTGATACTAGATCAATTTCTTCTACAGTTTTTACTTCCTTCTCATCTTTATTCTCCTTTGCCTTCAACTTCTTTATTTCCAAAGGAGAACATGAAATAATCCTTCTTGTTGTCCTCTTCTCGGAGGAAGATCCTATCTTAAACATCCCAATTGGACTAAAAACCATACCAGAGCTCCATGCATTTATTTTGTTTGCAAAATATAATTTTCAAATCTTTTCCTTCTCTACAAGACATTCCAGGTATCGGTAGATCTACTTCCCAACTGGTACAATTGTCTTCCACACAAAATTCTCTTTCAATGGTAACGACTTCATAAAATACATCATCAAACATATAACCAGAGATCCAAAATGAAAAGGGTAATTATCATTTTTTGTCATAGTAATTTTCTCCATTAATTGAATCCTTAATAACTATCACAAGTCAAAATCCTCATTCTTCACAACAATTTGATGCACAATGTAAACAACTATTATCAAGGTAGAGCCTTCCCTATTTCTAAAATAAGTTTATATGAAATGCCATATGCTGCATACCTTATCATAGGATCAACTATAGTATGAATTTGAAGTGCCCTTTGGTCTCCTATCAATCCAATTAGGGTTTCAACCTCTTTTTTCTTCACTGAATTCTTTACTAGAATGGGTCCATTACTTCATAACCCTGTAATAGTTGCAATTTATTCCTTTGTAATCCCATAGGGTTTGTTGAAGATCATTTGATCACTTTGAATTTTCCTTAGGACAAACCAAACAGTGTCTACATCCAAAATTTATGGAAATTTTCTCAAAATGTCTAAATGCTTGTGCCCTAGATTATTGACCTTTTGTATATGTTGAACTAAAAGTAAACCTTTGATATTTTGAATCTTTTCATGGATAAATTCATCAATCAATAACTTACCTAATTTTTGCAATTCGTCGATGTACGGATCAAATACCATCATTGCCTTCCACTCCATTGTTCCAACTTTTTTCCCCATAGTTTTGCTTTCCAATAACCCTAACTCCTTGTTTCCTAGCTGCACTTTACTCCTTAGCTCGTTCAATTCACAATGTGAAAAGGAATGACTACTCAACTCTCTTATTTAACTTGTCACTTTTAGGGTTTTATCGCAAAATGTAATTTATCACTTGTGACATCATCGTCAGTACTTTATTCTATATGTATCTTCCTTTCAGTCGAAGCTGTTGGACCAAATTTTGGATGGAAAAGACTCGATATCAGAACCTAGTACAATAGACTCATTTCCACAATCTCCAATTCATGATGTTTTTTTGAATTTATCTATTTTTTCCCTAATTTTGCATTCATTACTTTTCAGAATTTTAAGTTTCCAACTAATTTACTGTAAACCAAGAGGAGTTCTGCAATTTTCTTGATTTGCTTCTTTTTTTCTAGAATTTTCTCCAATGCCTTCAAAGTAAATATTTCAATCACTTATCCTTGTTTCATACTATGGCACCTCATATATTGGGGGCTTGTTAGATTTTTCTATGATTGCTCCCCCTAAAACCATTACTGGGTTTAGTTCTTGGAGGGGGTATCTACACCGGATGTAGATACAAGTTTGTTTGATTCATCCTTATTCTCAAGCTATTCCTTCTTCCTCAAATTTTTTTCCATATCTCTTCTTACTTCTTTGGGATCTATCTTGTTCACAGGTTTGATCTTTTGTTCTAGATTAGTTTTCTTCCAAACTTTTCTCTTAGAACATTTTGAGATTTGTCCTAGTTTTTTGTAAGCATAACACACAACATATCCTGAACCAAATGAATTTTCATTCATCCTTGTTCTACACTAATTATCCTTGTGTCTAAAGATATTGCATGTGTAGCAATAGCCTTGAAAATATTGAATCCTTCTACTAGTATAAAACTTGTTCATCATCATTTCGATTCTACATTTTGTAGCTCTATGTTCAAACTTGTTGCAAATGTGACATTATCCAGTAAAGAATCCAACATTCTAACTCATTCTATTATGATTTATCCTCCTACATTTTTTTGCTCTATGTTTTAATTTACTACATGAGAGATAAAAACCATTAAAAGATGGGTACCATTGAGCATTAGGTTATCATATGGGAAACCTTCTGGTGTTGTTACTTTGATTCTTGTTTTGATAAGTGTTGCCTTGAAATTTCCTTTTATTGTCCACTTTGTTGAAAACAAATTTAGTCTTTGAGCTTTTCCCTTCTTCAAGTCCTAGACCACCTTTATCCTTTGTAGGTTTTTGAGATGAAATCAACTCATCAAGCATTGTAGAACTTGTCTTGAACCTTTCTTCACAAGCTTTTTCTTTCTCCAAATCAGCTCTTAGGGTTACTACTTCTTGTTCAAGCTTATCACATTTTTCTGTCTTTTGATTGATAATTTCTTTTAAGCATCCTTCCTCTATCTTTCTTTGTTTAGTTTCCAACTTTAGATTCTCTTCCATCCTATTGCTATCTTCAGGTTTCATTCTTAGATTTTCAACAGACTCCTTTGATTCCCTTAGTTCTTGGTTAACTTCTTTATGTTTCAATTTGAACTTTTGAATCTGATTTCTTAGTTTTTGAATGCATTCATCTACTTTCTTGACATTTTCTTTTAGATCTTCACTTTCAAATTTTGTAGTCTTTGTTCTTAATTCTTCATCCAAGTCAAATCCCTTCACCATTTTTTCAGCCTACCAAGATCTCCTTCAAGCTAGTAAACTCATTCCAAAGGACCAAGCTCTGATACCAATTGTTGAATTGGACAACTAAGAGAGGGGGTGAATTAGTTGTCACCAAATTAATTCCTTAAAGTATATACCAGATGTAGACACATAAAATATACCAATTGATGTTATACACCTGATCCTGATCTACTAACATTAGTTTGTCTTGAATCATCTCCATTTGCTAGTCATTTAATTAAATAACCTTTATTTGATCAATTTCATCATATTTCATCTCTTAACGAAATAAATAAAATTTATCTGATTAAGTCATCATCTCCTATTAATTAAATAAATCATTTTATTTAATTAATCATATAGTCCCTCTTTTAATTAAATAATCAATTTTATTTAATTATTCTCTAAAGTCATCTCATTTAAATTAAATAAATTTATCTTTTATTTGATTTAAAACTAACACCATCTCCTTAATTAAATAAATCAAACTTTATTTAATTAAGTCTAAAATAATTATTCCTCACTTTGACTTATTTAAATCCTAGAATCTAAATCAAATTGTCAAATCAACTAATCTCCATTTAAATTAATCAAATCTTGATTAATCCTAATTTTAATCCATCAAATCCTCTAGATTTTGCAACTTGCACAATAAATGAATTTATTTGATTTATTAAATCCCCCTTTTGATTCAAAAATGCATCAAATGAGGGAATATTCTTCAAATTTGAAATCTCCCCCAAAAGAGATTTGTCCTTCCAATGAGGCATTAAAATCCTCTTACATTTCCTTGCCTTGAGCCAAGTGGCATTTTTAACTCTTCTTTCATCCCCCCTAAACATGTCACTTCATCAAATTCAAATTTCAAATGCATGCACATTTATCAAAATGTGCTCAACCTCCTTCCATTAGCATCTTGACAAGTGACACAATGCCATTGGTCCATCTTTAATCTCACATTCATCCTATTCCTCAATCCTCCATCCTCCTTTGTTATAAATAGAGGCCTCCTCTATTGCATTTTATCCATCCACAATCCATGTAAGATCACCATGCTCATTTGGATCCACATTTCATCACCATAGTTGGGTTATTGTAGATTTTCATCAAGGAGCATCAATCATCATTGAAGCTTGCAAGGAATTGGGAAATGAATATTTTCCACATCAAAATAGCACCAATTCCCCCATGGGATTGAGATTTTTTTAGTTTTGAGCAAGATTACATAGTTTTCATTTGGTTTATTTCTTGTTTTCTTGTTCATTTCATTTAAAATGAATTGTATGGGGAATGTTGATTTAGATTTGCATATTGGACTAATATTGTGTTGTTTGTTTGTATTTGTGTAGGTCTAGATTCACCATTCACATTTTAGCACTATAATGAGGGTGAATCTTGAGAAATTAACACATTTTTTTGGTTAAATTCTGCTATTTTTTAATGTTTTTTGTCTTTCCAGGTCAAACAACGCCGTTGGGTCAAGTTGCAATGCATTTGCAGTCTCTATTTTTCCAAACAACATTACTAGCTTCACTAGAGCACTGCTCAAATCCTCAAACAATGCCTCTTTTGTTCCAATGTTGCTTTTTGGACCCAAACAACGCCGTTGCCTTGAGTTCAAAGGGCGTCACCTTTGATTTCTTGCCTTTGCACTCAATCTTAAAATGGCCATATCTTGGTCATTTTTTGGTATTTTTCAAAGTTTTTTTTTTAAAAATGGGATATAATTTCATAAGCTATCCAATGGTGTAGTTTTTCCTCAACTTTTATAGATTTAAAATTTTCAAATTTTCACTTAATGTCAAATCACAATGAAATTTGGTCTAAATTTTAGGGTTTTTATGCTTAATCATTTATCTAACTCTCATAAATTCTTGTTTCTTGATTTAATCTAACATTTGGAGCTTGCATTTTAGGTTTTAAAGGATCATGGAGCATAGAAATGAAAGAAAAAACATTATCACATGATTGTAACAAGTGTTTTTAAATACTTTGGGAGCAATTATAATCCCATTTTTAAGGATTTGTCATCTTTCAATCTTTAGGACTTACTAATTTTCAATTTGGGTTTAAAAAGAACAAAACAAAAGTGTTAAAAATAATCTTTGACAAACTTACTAGATTTTATTTTGGGCTTAACAATTGAACAAACAAATCTCACATTTCCTTTTGGTGCTTAAAAAGAATCCAATTCTTGCTTTGAAGAATTAAAATGAACTTGTTCCTCTATGTTTTGTAATCACTTATCTCAATTAATATCATCTAAAATACATATGCACTTCTCTTGCACCTCAGGATGATCTTGAGAATCAAAAGTTTTTTTGTGATATTAAGTTGTGTAAGTGATTACCTTCACACTTCATTTGGGTTCTTAAAATTGGACAAAATTGTGAGTGTGAGTGGAATATATTGCGTGTGTTCTCTCTTTGTTTCTCAACAAAGATTGATTGAACTATGAATATGTTTGCTCACTTTGGTTTATCTCTAGATGGTCTTCCTTGTGGGAAAAAGTAATCACCCAAGGGAACGACCCAACTGGGAACACACAAAAGCCAAGTGACTTCCAACCGGTATATAAGTGTGGGTACTTGAGGAAAGGCAAGTATCATGAGGATTTTTTTTATGAGAAGGGCATCAATGGCCTTTTTCCGCATGGATGATCCCCCATGAATGGAATTCCCGCATTAAAACCCCTTGTTTAAAAGGCCAAAATCCTTAATCTATTTGTTGGTGCAAGAACGGTCATTTTGAAGCTGCCCCACATTTTTACGACTTTTAGTAGAGATGAGAAGTATGCCATGGGAGATTCATGGGTACTAATACTTGGTTGAAACGAGAAGCAAGTGCACTGTAAGGGGGAGCCTATGTGGTCAAGCATCTAATCATCTACTAAAAGTAGGAATAGCTAGATTTATCCAAGTGGGGATTCAACAAATATTGTATTTTCATCCATAGGATTGTGCATGGATTTGGAAACAAAACACTTTACTTGATCTAAAACATTGGAAAAACAAACATTCAACATGAGCATCAAATGTCAAACCCTTTAGGGGAAGCAAATACCATTGAAAAATCTAAGTGTTATTGCTTTCCCTAGGGATTCTATCCTTAGAGGCTTCTAAGTTCTTGGATTCATATATCAATTTTCTCTTACTAAATTCAACTTTAGGAAACTATTGCCTTAATTTACTTAATTTCCACATAATGGACTTTGTGGGATGAAAACAAATTGGGACATTACACATTTAGTTTGAAAAACTAAGCAAGACATTGGATGTGGTAAAAACAATTCATTAATCAAGATGAAATCAATTGAACCCCACACATGTGCTTGTTTATCTTTTGTCTTATGGTCTTTTGAGCAAACATTTTTTTTTTAAGTACTCTTAGGGAAAAGCACATTGTTCAAAACCTTGATCTTGTAAACAAGTCTCTCTTAGGTTCATTTAGGATCAAAGTCAACCTTCATCCATCCTTCAAAACATCAATCAAATCCCATCTCACAAACAACTTTTGAACCATTGGAAAAATCATTCATACTATACTTTTGGTAAAATCCTTCAAATCAACATCAAAATCTCCTTGTTTGGCTAAGTGTGTGTGAATGAATCCTTCCTCATACACCTAGTTAAATTATCATCTTATGGACAATTTTATTCCAAGACAACATCTAACCTCTCAGAGTTTATGAGTTCATTATCAAATCCAAATCAAATCCAAAATAAAAAAATCCAAAAGTCTTAAAGTCTAGTATCTCCTCAAAGGGTCTTAAAAATTCAACACCCATATCATTCGCTCCTTTCATCCTTCATCTCATCATTGGTCCTAAACACCTTAGGGGTCACTTTTACAACAAGGTCAAAACATAAGAAAAACATGGAATATAAACTTGATTCATATGTCATGAATGGTCTAAGTCAACAAAACTATCAAAGCCTTACAAAACCAATGGATTATCAAAAATCATATTTATACAATCCATGCATGGGATCATTATCTCTTACAAACCTCAATGGTACAAAAAATGTGAGTATGCCCAATCTAAATTTTGGAACACCTTTCCCAATGGTAGATTTAAATCCAAACCTACAAATCTATCAACCAAACAATCAATGCATGGGTTTTCAACAAAACAACATTATCCCACCAAATCCATACATGCCAAATGTGAATATACCAAGTACAAATTTACCAAACATAAGCATTTCAAATCCACACATGGAAAAATTTGGGATAGATATGTTTGAAAATCATACAAATGTTGCTCAAAGTCTATCAAATATGTTAAAAACTCCATGTATTGATCTGAGTCAAGGTAACACCAAGAAAAATAAAAGTTACCTAAATCAAGGCAATGTGATTACCAACCACAACAATGTTCAATTTCAACCTATAATGCCAAATCCAAACATCATCCCAAATCAAAACATTGTCTAAAATCAATCACCACAAGGTTAATCTAAAGTAAAAATCTCACAAGGTAACAAACGAAAATACACACCACTTGGGAAACCAATTGAATCGGTCATGCAACAACTAGTAAATGAGAATCTCATAAAAATCCCCATCTATGAGAATTATCAAGAGCCCTTGGTAAAACCACCATGGTATAACAAGAAACACCTTTGTGAGTATCACAAAATAAAGAGACACAACATCAGATTGTGTTTGACTCAAAAATCTCATCCAAGACTTGATTGATAAAAAAAAAAACTATTGGGGATAATGATCAGGATTCAATCACTAGTGATAACATTGACAATCTCCCCACCACAATTGTTGAAAACAATGATCAAGATCCTTTGACCAATAATCATCTTGAAAATGTCTCTACATCACCCAATGAGTTAGAGGACATATCTCAAGAATTTATTCTGAAGCATTATCAACATCTTTCACCAAAGTCTAGCAATGGTCCTTTCCAAGACATGTTTGTAGATATTGAAGGAATCTTTGATCCAAGTCCACTCAAAGATCAAGAGGATATGGAGCCATTTCCCATGCCTAATGAAGACATCTAAGAACCCTTTGTAAACAATCCATCCTTTGAAACTAACCCATGTCAAGAACTTGATCCAAATCATGTCAAAAGCAATTCCCAAATCATTCAAGATCAAGAATTTTTATCTCCAAGATAGTACAATTATCTAATGGATACTCTCCTATCTATACAAGATGGTAATATCCACATAGCACATACTCCTCCATCTACCCATGAGATGATTTCTTTGGATGGACACGTAGATGATCTTCATTTAGAAAAAGATTCCTTTACTCCTGACATTATTACACAAAAAGAGCAAGTTATTGATTCCTATAGTCAAACTGAGTTGTCAACATCAGGTTCAGATATATCCCAAATTTAGACTAAGGACATCATGTATGAAGATATCCAACATTATCCACTCAAGGAAATAGGTTAGACAAAATACGATATTCTAGAGTCAGTAGACCAGCAAATTGAAATGATGTCATTTGTAGTGGTCATTTATCAGAGAATGCTTACTGAACAAGACATTTTAAAATAGGAAAAATCAAGGAACAAAGGTTCTAATACCACCATGCTGGGGGAAAATATGTCTCAAGTAAACTTCAACATATGGAGTATGAAGAATTCTTATGGTGAAACCGATGCCAATACTACAACCAGCCACGTCATGAATCTTCATCCACCCATCATCCCATCCATGAATTGTAACCAACATCAAAAGGAAGATTTGAATCAAATCACAAAGAATGTTATCAAAGCAATAGAATCAAAGCATGAAGGACAAATCAAATACAAGTGGATACCAAAGAATACAAAGGAAAATTATCCCTATCAAACTCCATTAGTCAAAGAAGCTATGGGGAAAAATCAAAAAGGGACATGTATCCATGAAAGACGTCCACAAAAGAAAAAGTAGGCTTCCCAATCGACGTACAAAGTATATCAAGTAGTTGGCCCTAATTCCATGCACACTTTTGTGTCCACCCATCATTTCTCATCTTCTCAAGTTTGGAGAGTCAAAGGTTCCAAACTATCAACCAATCCATCTCCTATTCCTAAACACACTCCATTCATGCCTACATGCATGATATCCAATTCTCACATTGACCATGTATTGGCAACCACCCTTCATCATAAGGATTCAAAAGGTACTCTATTGCGATGTGCACACAAAGACAAAGTTAACTTCAGTATCAATAAAGTAGATTAGGAATCTCAAATGTTGTATTCAAGTGCACATATCTTGGCAAAGAAGCTTCTTCAAGTAGGATATCGATGGAACATTATGAAAAAATAATCTACATCGACACCACTAGGTGGTTCAACATGATCTTAAAATATTTTAGAAAAATACAAAAAAATCAAAAGTATGAAAATCCAAAAAAATCAGAAAAAGGATTGAAAACAGTAAAGATAAAAATTGTCCTCTAAAGTGAAAACCACTATGGTGGTGCTTTGGACAAGTACCATGATGAAAAACTGACAAACATGCATCATGTGTAGAATCGAGCATCTACATGTGCCAATTCGGGTGAAAGCATCTCATCTCATCCATAATAAATCTAGCATTCCATCCATCTCATCCATAATAAATCCATTCATCCATAAACCATTGATCCAATCCATTTTCATCCATCTACATCCATCTTCCAAATTATCTTAATCTTGACAAGTTTGGTGCACACTTTACACTTGCTTACGGTAAACATGTTGACATGAGTCATTTTCATTGATCCTATCCTACCCAGAATTATCTGAGCCATGAAGCATTATCCAAATGAGCATCCTTTGTTCGAACACCTTATCTTATCACAAGATAATCCATATCCATCCATCCATACACCTATCCAAGCATAAACCCATTGCATTACATACATCGCTAGACACAGGGGGCAGATATTTACATCTTGCTTTGGGAATAAATCTTGATATATATCCTCCAACTTATGTGGTGATCCAAACATTGGAAAACATAAAATCAAATTGGTCAACCACTTATGAGCAAGAAATCCAAATCACTATCCCATGGCATATTTTGACGAGAAGATGTTCCTTATCAAGTTTTATATTCAATCGAACATTGATCCAAACAATGAATAGCAGTCGCATCTAATTTGCACGTCAACATCGCATCAAATCATCCAAAAACAATTTTGTTCCAAATCAAGCTTCAAAATATTGATTAATTAAATCCAATCAATCCATCATCATTTCAATCCACATGTTTCTTAACACTATCCTTGCATTTTTGTGTATCCTCAACAATGTTATCCTCATCAATTTTGATCAATCAAATCTAATCAATCCATCATCATCTTGGGATATCCATCCTAATCCTCATGTTGCTTAACACTATCCTTGCATTGCTATGTATTCTTAACAATGTTATCATCATCAATCCATCAATCTGATCAATCAACCCTAGCTTGGTTTTCAACAAAATCCCAAACAGAGCATTGATATCATAATGCATATCCACGTCCAAATCATCAAAATCATGTGAAAATCTAAAAACATTCAAAACATATAAAAAAATCCAAAAACACTCAAAAAGTCAGAAAACGTCAAAAACATGGTATCCAAACTATGCCATCTTTGAGCTTAAATGTAGGCAAGGCTAATCTTTGATCAGCCCCCGAGACACAAAAACATAAAAACATTAAAAAAACACAAAATCCAAAAACATTTATAAAATCTTAGAAAACCCCAAAACATTTGAAAAAACTCAAAAAGACCAAAAACAACCTCAAAACATTTCAAAAAAAACTTCAAAAACATTCAAATATTTGAAAAAATCCATATATCCCCATCTCGCTCTCACCCGTAATAAAAATCTACTCATAATAAATCAATCGTCATCCTCAACCTTTGGTGAAACAGTCGGAAACAAGTCTAACATATTCAAAAGTGAAAAATCAAATGTCAAAGTTTCAAGTCTAGGTCAGTAAGTAAACAAGTTGGTCAACTCTTTGTATCAATAGCTTATCATCCAGTCAGTCCCAAATCAATCATCTGATATCATCATGTCTTATGATGCATCCTTCCTACAATGGACATCAACATTAGCCATCACCGTAGTTTAGTCTTGGCTAGCAGTATGAAGAACATTAGCTTGTTTGTTTACTTTATCTTTGTCTTTTGACTTATCTTATTTGCACTCATTTCGATGACCTCTCAATGATGTCCAAACAAAAGGATTTAGAGAGAAAGGAATGGGGCAACAATCATTATTTTTGTTTGTTGTGCTTGTTGGACATTCTTGTAATATAACTTGGTGAATACTTGCTTTGTTAGGTACATCCTAACAAGGTTTTCGTATGATAGGTGTGAATAGGAGTACTCCTATTTGATTGTCGAGTCAAAGTACATCACACTAGGTGCAATGCCATCCTAGTTCTTTATACCTTGATGCATCGTGCCTACGTGTGTTATCAAACATAAGGTAAATAGCCCTTTTAAAATCCCAATTCTTGAGAAGCAAATCATCATCGTCATCATCATCATCATCATCATCATCATCATCATCTCATCTCATCTAATAAAGTCTGGCCAGATCATGGACTTGTTGGATCCTCTTGTCATCATGTTATTTCTTCTTATTCTTCTATCTTTGCTAACATTTCTATCCAAGTATCAAATTTGTGTGTTATATCAAAATATACATGGGGTTATCCATGGTCGATGGCTATCTATACATCATCAAAACTGTCTACATCAAACATTTGAGCTTTCTAGTCCTCCTTGAGTTGAACTGACCCTAAATCTTTATCACGAGATCACCCAAAAATCTAAATTGTTGTTTGATCTCTCGAGGGGGTAGTATACCAGCATAATCCTTTGTGTTGGGGTAGCATTGGGGCATTTTAAAAATCAGATTTTTTTTAAAATTTTGATCACAACATGATTATTCTTTGAATCAATGCAACACTTGTGCATTGCTTCAAAGAGGGGAAAAATGTGGACATGTAAAATGTACCGATTGATGTTATACACCTAATCCTGATCTACTAACACCAATTTGTCTTGAATCATCTCCATTTGCTAGTTATTTAATTAAATAACCTTTATTTGATTAAGTTCATCATATTTCATCTCTTAAATAAATCAAATTTATCTGATTAAGTCATCATCTCCTATTGATTAAATAAATTATTTTATTTTATTAATCCTATAGTCTCTCTTTTAATTAAATAATGAATTTTATTTAATTATTCTCTAAATTTATCTCATTTAAATTAAATAAATTTATCTTTTATTTGATTTAAAACTAACACCATCTCCTTAATTAAATAAATCAAACTTTATTTAATTAAGTCTAAAATCATTATTCCTCACTTTGATTTATTTAAATTCTAAAATCTAAATCAAATTGTCAAATCAACTAATCTCCATTTAAATTAATCAAATCCTTATTAATCCTAATCTTAATCCATCAAATCCTCTAGATTTTGCAACTTGCACAATAAATCAATTTATTTGATTTATTAAATCCCCTTTTTCATTCAAAAAGGCATCAAAGGAGGGAATATTCTTCAAATTTGAAATCTCCCCCCAAAAGAGATTTGTCCTTCCAACAAGGCATTAAAATCATCTTACACGTCCTTGCCTTGAGAAAAGTGGCATTTAACTCTTCTTTCACCCCCCTAAACATGTCACTTCATCAAATTCAAATTTCAAATGCATGCACATTTATCAAAATTTTCTCAACCTCCTTCCATTAGCATCATGACAAGTGGCACAATGTCATTGGTCCATCTTTAATCCCACATTCATCCTATTCTTCAATCCTCCATCCTCCTTTGTTATAAATAGAGGCCTCATCTATTGCATTTGATCCATCCACAATCCATGTAAGATCACCATGCTCATTCGGATCCACATTTCATCAAGGTTTCATAGCATTTCATCACCATAGCTAGGTTATTGTATATTTTCATCAAGGAGCATCAATCATCATTCAAGCTTGTAAGGAATTGGGAAAGGGCTATTTTCCACACCAAAATAGCACCAATTCCCCCATGGGATTGAGATTTTGTTTGTTTTGAGCAAGATTACATAGTTTTCATTTGGTTTATCTCTTGTTTTCTTGTTCATTTCATTTCAAATGAATTGCATGGGGAATGTTGATTTAGATTTGCATATTGGACTAATATTGTGTTGTTTGTTTGTGTTTGTGCAATTCTAGATTCACCATTCACACCAAAAGAAAACCTTAACAATTCTTAGATGATTAAACATTAAGTGCAATAGTAGAAAATTGGAAACCATCTCATAAACACAATAACACCAGATTTACATGGAAAACCCAATAAGGGAAAAACCACAGTGAGGATTAACTCACACTATGGAGAATATCAAAACTAATTACAAAAAGGCTCATTTCCTAAAATAAGGACTCATTGTCCAATAGGGCTACAACCTGGAGATACAAAAGATGGCTTATTTCCAGAAGTATTAAGGTTATGGCTCACTTCCAAAAGTATGAACTGATGGAATACACCTTCCTTGTGCAACATTCAGTTCTGAATAAAGCTCTATATTAGTGGTACTGCTTCTCCCAACAATCGCTCAATAATTTTGTTCTGGTCTTCAATATTTATGCTTAGATCCTCTTTCACCTTTCTTCCACACTTGCAAACTTACTTCTCACTCACACTTCACACTTCACACTTCACATTCACATCCTTCACTCTCACACCCACATTTCTCATTCCTCAAAACATCTTATATATATATACATATATATATATATACATATATATATATATACATGTAGTACATCATATTAAGTTGGCTAAGATCTATATAAAACATCCCCAAGGTATATTTAATCTTCTTAAAACATAACATGTGTTAGGTTGGCCAAGACTGGGACCCAAACAAAAAGCAATTGTACCAAACAAAAAAATAGATGTAGTGTAAAGAGTTATACTTTGTCATTGATAAATTTCTACTCCCAACACAAAACATCTCAAGATCTAAAATATAGTTGTCTAAGTGTATCATAATGACATAGTTAAGATATCACAATCATAACTTGTCTTATGGTAGAATCCAGACCCAAAAAATAGCACACAAATTCACGATCAAGAACATCTTTGATAGGAAATAGCTTCTGGTAAATGTCTCATATATTTGGTACTAAGTTGACATCAATGACAATGATGCAATCCAATTTCCAACAAGATAAATATAGAGAAAGTGAGAGATAAATAGTAAGAGATAGAGAGTGTTGGTAATGAAGCCTCAACTATTCTTGATTTGTAGGTTTTTTTTATTGTGTTTGGATCCTAGATCCTGATAGGGGATGTGAGGGGGATTTTACCTCACTTATATCACCAAGGGGTCTAGGGGGGCAACAACAAATTTTGGAGCCCCTTTGGTGAGGGTTCAAGAGTAGCATCTTCAAAGATAATTTTAAAAATGATCTTTGTAAAATATTATAACAACGTATTATCAGTGTTGGTTGTAGCTGAGTGAGGAGAGAGTAGGGTGAAGGAGAGAGGAAATGAGATAAAGAGATAGAGGTAGAGAAAGGAAAATAGATATATAGAGAAGGGAGAGAGGGAGAGGGAGACTCTATTCTTTATTTATTTATTGATAGACAACACAAGCGTGTTATAATGTATGTGCATTATAGCATTCTCATGTTATAATGTGCTATATTGTGCTCGCATTATAATGCAAGAACACTATAATGCACTCACATTTGTAGCTACCATAGGTATTTCCAACCCTTAGATTTTTAATTACATGTCAATGTCCAAAGACGTGTTTTTTGTAAATTATAAAAAGGTGACGAAATCTCAAGTGTGCTCTCCATCAATATTGCATGTCTTTCAATACTATTAAAAAATACCATAAATAATGTTGAGCTCTCTCTTAAATTTATAATGATGTATTTTTTTTTATATTTTGAATATCTTAAGGTTTTTATCTTTAATTTATTTGCTAATGTTTTCCTTTTTTGTTGAAAACCTATGTATAGTATTTTTTTCTTCATATTTTATTTGTTCATCCAAATTTGAAATAAATTACATTTTTACATTCTAGACTTGATTCTATACACATTCAAAAACATTTTTTTTTGCAAAAGGCTAATATCTTATATATTATATTAATAATAATAGTAAGTAATTACAAGATTGACCAAGAGGCCCAATTACAAAAGTGCCCAAGAGGGCCTAATTACAAAAGTGTCTAATCACTGAAAGTCTAGTATGAGAAGCTCGTCTTGTCATTAGACTTTCCTTGAGGATCCCACATTCTTAATACCATGCATAGCTTAAACTGACAAACATAAATTATAACAACCATACCTCTAAATCATGATGCCTAACACCTCTTTAAGGTTCAAAGATCCTCCATATTGCTCTTTTCAAACACAAGGGTAACCAGTACACACAAAGTTTGAAGTATGAAATGCTCCAGACTTAGTAGATTTTACTTCGTCTTTCTAAGGGACTTGATAAGAGGTATGTCTAAGGCCTGAGACCCATGTCACCAAACTCCATCGTCTCCTATTGAGCCCACCTTATCATCATGTTGAAGGGACCAATCATTCAAAAACATTTGATTTTAGATGAGTTTCCAAAAAAATTAGGGGGGCATGCTCAATTTTTAATTTTTTAAGGATTTATCCACTGGAAAATTAGTAAAAATTTATATATTGATTAAAAAATTAGTAGAAAAATCAAGCATAAACTATATGGTGTTAGCTAATTTTCCATTGAAGTTATTTTTGAAATAATAAAAAAGTTAACATCTTAGGGGGAGTGCACTAAATGTTATGTTATATATATATATATATATATATATATATATATATATATATTTAAATAGTAGCATTTTGTGTGCTCCCCCTATTTCGACCCCTTAATCTCTACAATTTAAAAAAAATGTTTAGAAAGTAGATTCGGATAACTACGACTCTTGTTCTTGTCACATCTTCAGATTTTGAGCATAAATATCTTCAAATTCCTCATCCAAGATTAGTCTTTCTTGAATAAAAGAAATGGCCGCTTAAGACCTCCTTTTGGTCCCCTATTTCCATGCACTTACCCTATATTCAAGATTGCATTCACCACAAGGAATTTTTGAATATCACTCCAAAGGAGGCTTTATCCAATATCAAGCATGGTGTTTCTTTCTTCAAGGTATTTGGTAATGAGGCTTGGGAATTCATACTAGATGGTGAACATAAAGAAATAGAGTTCAGAAGAATCAACCATTCAATTTTGTTGGAAATTATGAGGATGTGAAGGCTTATCAATTGTCTGATCCTATTGCAAGATATGTCTACTTTCACAAAGATGTCTAGTTTGATGATTCTTTCACCACAACCAAACTCTGCATCTGCTTCTTCTTCCTCGCCATCTACTTCAAGTACTTTATCTCTTGAGTCTATATATTTTTGCAAAGGATACTTCAGATGATAGTTATGTAAAACCACCTCCTACTCCATCACTTCTGCCTCCTACCAATCACATTTTTTTTCCTTGATGGGACCATAATACTATTTATGAGGTTGGATCTTTAGCTAGTGATCCTATGACTTCTCACCACACTTTTTCCCAATCTTTTAGCAATAGTCTTTTGATTAATTCTATATCTACTAATCCAAATATTTTTTGAAAGCATCTAGTATTCTAGAGTGGGATCATGCTATGTAGGAGGATTATTCTTCCTTGATGAATAACCAAACATGGGATTTTATTTCACTACCTAAGGGAAGAAATATGGTTTAGTGTAACTAGGTGTACCACACCAAGTATTCAACAGACGGATCTATTGAGTAGTATAATAAATGTCTTCTTGCTAAGGGTTTTTTTACAAGTTGAGGTTATTGATTAATCTAAGGCATTTCCCCTATATCCAAGATGGACTTTTTTGCCTTTCCATTTCTCTTGGCACCTTTTAGGGATAATCTACTTACCATATAGATGTAAAGAGTTCCTTCATGCATATATTCATGAGGATATCTACATGGAATAGCCTCTAGTATTCATGTAAGACTCTTCTCTTGTTTGTAAGCTACAATTTTTTGTGTATGGTATTAAAAAATCTCCTAGGGATTGGTATGATAAGATAGATGGTATCCTTTCTATATGTCTAGTTTCAGCCACTTGCACTCTAATCATACTATGTATATTTAAATATATAATGTTGATATTTTGATACTAGTCTTATACATATATGATTCAATTCTCCCTAGTAGCTCTGCATCCATGCTTAAGATATGCAACACTCATTGATAGAGCACTTTGACATGACTATTCTTGGGATTCTATACTTCTTTCTTGGTCTACAAATTCTTTAATCTATTGAGCTTATCTCCATACATCAACATAAATATGCTACTAATTTTTTTCGTCATTTTTGTATGGTTTATTATAAGACAAATCCTAGACCAATTCAGTTAGGTGCCACATTGATTGCCACTTGTACTACACCTAACATTGATGCAACTTTATATACATTTTTAATATAGAATATCTTGTATTTAACACACATGCATCCTAATATCACCTTTATTTTTAATATTATCTCTCTTTTTTCCATCATCCTCAAGAGGGTCACTAGAAGGTAGCCAAGTACATTTTGAGGTATATTCAGGTCACTACACATTTGAGCATTCAGTACACAGTGGAAGCTTCATAGATAATAGGCTTCACCAATTCATATCAGGTAGGTGATGCTGACTAATGAAATTCCACTTATGGTTTTGTTTTTCCTTGGTTCTAGTGTAGTTGTATGGTCTTGCAAGAATAAAATTTCTATTGCATTATCATTTTCTAAGGTTAAGTATCTATGTGTAGTTCTTGCTAGATAAGAGATTTTATGGCTTCAACAAATTTAGACTAAGTTTTTTATATTTCCTAATATTCCTACACTTATTTGGTGTGATAAAAAAGTGACATTCACATTGCATGCAACACAATTGAGCATAAAAGGAGAAATCATATTGAGATGTAGATGTATTTCAATCAACAACTCATCTATGATGATCATCTCTCCTTAAAATATTTTCCTACTACGATGAAGGTTGCAAACATCTTCACTGAATCTTTGGCATAACCTCATTATATTTAGTTGTGATCGGTGCTTGGGCTGAAGGAAGTTGTCCTTGGGGGGTCTTCTTGAGTCCATATTTTTACATCTCTTTTTTGGAGAAGAGTTTTTCCCATGAGGTTTTTTTGCTTTCCTCCAATTGTAAGAGATTTATTTATCAGTACATGGATATCTAATTAGGCCTAGTTACTAGGACCTATTTGATTATTTTTCATATTTTATTTTAGTGCCTCCTTAAGTTACACTTACATGGGGGAATTTTGATGTGAATATGGTACTTTATCTAACTGGTCAGATTTTAATAATTATTCATACCTTAGTCTTAACCTTAGATTTTATTTTTATTATTTCATAGGATTGATATACTTGGCACAATCTTGTATGCTTTAGAAGTTTTTCCATTGCTAAAATAGCAAGGTTATTTATTTTCATTGTATTATTATTTTAATTACTTTTCTCTAAACTAATACAACTTTTTCATTGTAGCTCTCATTTGTGAAAGGTTTCTTTGGATATTGTTGATAGATTGATATACCTATGGATTCACCATTACTCCAATAAATTATACCACACAAAATATTATGGAACCACCTTTCCAACACTTGTAATAATGTAAAAATATGATGACCAGGAGGGAAAAGATATGCTCATTTCCATTACAGTTCTTAGAAGAGGGATGAGTCAAATTTAGAAGAATAGATAAAATTATTTCTAATTATAGGGAAGCTACCAAATTTAAAGGGATCAAAAAAATTTAGCCAAATATAGAGATATTTACTAGAAATAGTTGGTTGCAACCAAAATAATAACTATTAAAAATATGCTAAATATAACATTCATTTTTCTAAATGTGAAATATCTACTAACTTCGGAGAAAAAATTTAGTTGGCCACCATATTAAATTCATGCTATCAAAAATGTCTAAAGGGTTGAATTACATTTGCTAGGGATGCTAAGTAAAGGAGGTCATGTAGGCCTACCCAAAATGCCTATATGCCAATGGTGTAGAGAGCCACATGCATCAAAGATAAGGTGAGTGCCTTAGAGGTCACAACTATTATAATAGGCCATGGGATTATTAAATGGAAATGAAATAGTGACCAAGGGCATAGTCTAGTGCTATAGGCCATGGACCTTAAAAAGAGTTCCTTTTTCTTTCTATTTTCTGTATTATATCTTGTATAGATATAGGTACACACTATACAAACTTTAATTTTTAAAGAATCATTTCTATAAACCTTATATAAATCAAATTATTATTTTCCCTTTCCAAAAATGCATTCTTGTTATAAGTACAAAGATTATACAATACTACATAGGAAGGTATATGATGGTACAACAAAACCATATGGCATTAGTTTGTGTGCTTAAGATAAAAAATTTCCTTTAAATCAACTAATTTGATTTGGATGATTTGAAAAGAATTCATAGGGTTTTGGGGTCTTCTATATGTGATGGAAAGTCAAATTTGATCCAAAATGTTCTAAAAAATTACACACCTACAAGATCTCATAAGAACCTACCTAATAAAAATATTAAAGTGGACTAAATTTAGGACATCATTGCTCTAATAAAATGTTATAATTTTTTATACCTAATAATTCTTCCTAGGACATAATTTCATAGATAAGCTAATCACAAAACTAATATAATGAATGTTGATAGAAAAGCCTTGACTGGAGTCTAAGGTTTAATATTATGTTATATGTAGTAAACCTTAGTGTGAAAATAAAAAGGGAGAACTTAATTATGCAATACTTATAAACCAAATTATAATAAATAAAATATATTTATATCTATACATATATACTCATAAAATCATATATTAATATACTTTGATGGTTTATACATATCTTATAATTAATTCCTCATACTTTACTCACATATAATCTTCCTTATTCTCACATAGTTAATTCATAGGATTTCACACCCTTATCTCCCACTTTTCTGTTCTTTATATAGCTTCTTAATTCCTTTTCACAATTCATTTCCATCATACCCTTTCATAATAACACCTAGTTATCTTATTCTCATGAATTTTTCTTTTCCTTTATGATATTTTACACTTTTATAGCTTATTTAGACATATTAAAGGTGTTTTAAGGCTATTTAAGTGTTATAAAATGAATATATGGGTCTATAGTTAACCCAAACTATATTTGTGCTGCCTCACAACCTTCTATATCTTTCCAAAATTCTCCTAGAGGCAGAAACACTTTCTTTTCCTCAAGACAACTTGGTGAAACCATTTATATCCTTCAAGAATTAATCATGATTGTCTTTCTTGCCATGGTTTTTCATATAAGTGACTAGGATTATATTATTCCTCTTTTATTGTGTGACATGTTTCTATTTTAGTTGTGTATATACCATTATTCTTTACTTATGGATTTATAGTCTATGGAACCCATTATTTTTTCAATATATCCTACTTCCAAATTAAGGGAAGTATCTTCATCTTTATCTTAATTTTATCAATAAATGTAAGTTGGTATGGCCTTTTCCTTTGACATTTTATATCTATAGTGATCAACATCCTATATTTTTCTTACACTTCCACCTTTATGTTCCTTGGTTCCTTTTCCATCCCTTCTAAACAAATTGTTTCTATGTGTAGAAGATAACAAAATTTAGGTGGTATCCTACTATTCCTTGTATCATGAATTTGATGGGTTCCCAATTATTTGTAAAATCTTCTGGTGTCATCTTGAAGTTATTCCTCTTAATTTTACTTTTTTCCCTTTTTAATTGGGAATGTGACAATATTTTAGATCATTTTATGCAATTGATGTGTCTTATCACCTTGATCCCAAAATTTGAAGAATTTAATAAATTATTCATTTAGATATCCCAAACCTTTGTTTGTATTTTTTGTTATTTATGTATATACTAAGAATGAGGTAGTGACTTTAAAGTCCAATAAAATAAGTGGACCCAAACTATTTTTTTTCTCCCCTTTTAGTCAAGAACTCAAAATATTTAATATATTTTCTTGGATTGGAAGATCCTTTATAAATAGGCATCATTTGCATTAGCCATTCCTTCTTTACAAATCTACATTTAATTGAAATCTCTATATTTCACCATGTGAGGATGTTTTCTTTATGGGTTTTACACCATCTTCATGCATTACTTGTCAAAATAACATATATGGGTCTATAAATGACCTAAATTATATCTATGGTGTCTCACAACTTTTTTATCTTTCCAACAATGCATAAAGGTATTCTTTTCAATATTAAATCCAGAGCATAATCATAAAGATTAATGTATAAATACATATACCTCTTAGATTCATGAATCAAGTATATGCCATGTCCAAGAGGTAAGAGTTCTACAACTCACAATTGCTCCTAATTAGAAGTGTTAATTCACTCAAACTAGCATTAAAGATGGAGTGTAATCAATATAGACTATAAATTTTTTAATGGTGTGCATAAAGACAGGCACATAAATAATTGAAACAACTACCTAAGTATCGTTAAAGATAGTGAATAAATAAAATATAGAATGGTCCCACATAGAAAGCTGGCACAAAATGGTCTCAACATTCTTACTTTCATTGAACCAAAGTTTTTGGTTATCCTGGTTACAAATAATCTCCATACTAAAATAATATTTTAAAACACCAAAATTCTCCATGTCAATGACAATAAAAAGCTAATTTTTGAGTTCCCTAAATATACCCTTACTATTTCCAATGAAAAAGTTGTCCTTAACACACATGGCAATGATTGGAAATAAATCGTCAACCAATTCAAAATATAAAAATAATGATCAAAATCAATCCTAAAAAACCCAAGTTCCAATGTGAAAGCAACAAAAAATTGATACCACACCTATGGTGACTGATTCATACCATACAATGGCCACTTTAACCTAAAAACTATATTATTCTTTTCTTTTACCAAAAAATCACTAGGTTGTCTCATATAAATTTTCTCCTCAAGGTCCCCATGTAAAATATAATTTTAACATTCATTTTCTCTACTTATAAATCATAAGAAATATCAATAGAAAGTATGATTCTAATAGGATTTTTTTTAATAGGAGAAAATATTTCAACATAATCAACTCCCTCTTTCTATGAGTAGAATTTTGTGACTAGTCTTTCCTTGTATCATTTTATATTACCGCCTAATCTAATTTTCTCTTTAAATGCATACTTGCAACCAATGGACTTCGTTTCCATGGGAATATCCACTAGATCCCATGTCTTGTGTCTATCTAAGTACATCATCTCCTTCTACATGGCCTCCATCTAAGACTCGTGCTCCTTTAGTGAAAGAGCTTCCTCTATAGATCTAGGTTCATAATTAATACAAGATAAATAAAATATGCAACAAAAATCTAGTGGAATATACCTATCAACAAGTTTGTGTTGTCTTCTAGACCTTCTCAAAGGTGTATTAAGAGGCTTATGTTGTTCTTCCACCTATTTTTCTTCATTTAAACTTCCAATAGAACTTGAAACTTCTTCTTCCTCTACATCCTCATGTCTAACCTATTGTTATTCCACTTGTGTATCTTCATGCTTCTCTATTTTGGTTTCAAAATGCATGTTTTATTTTCCTTTTTATTTTGGTTTTATCTAATCGTAATTAACTCTTAGTTCCTCGAAAATAACTTCTCTAAAATATAAAAAATTTAAGGTTAGAGGATTCCAAATATTATAATCCTTAACATTATACATAACCAATAAAAAATCATTTGTTAGTTTTAAAATCTAACTTGGACTATTTTTCTTGGGCACATGAACAAAATCCTCATATCCAAAGGATCTATTGTATGAGACATAGGCTTTCTTGCATGTCCAAACTTTGTATATTTCTTATCAACTAGATAAAAGAGCAAATATTTATTAATTAAATAAGAAGCAATACTTGAAACCTCATTCCAAAAATATTGATTCAATTGAGCATTACTTAATATGCTTTTGGATCTATCCATTAATGTTCTCTTTATCCTCTCTATGGTACTATTTCTTGGCATGTATGGAGTTTTTTTGGCTTCTTAATACCTGAAATGAAGGAAAAATGGGTTCATCATAATGAAAAAAAATGATGAACCAATTTTTACTCTAATTTCATTCAATATGTGTGCTATAATGTGAAAATGAGTAACAAAAAATAAATCTAACCCAACTACTAGTCAAAAGGAAGATCTGGAAAGGGTCAAATGTTATGTACCTTTCACCAATAGTTCTTTTTCAAACCTCATTGAGGACTCATTTTCCCTATGGCAAATGGGTCCTGGCTAGGACTCTGGAAAATCAATTTCTAGGTTATGTTCTTCAATGTCTACACTCCTAGATTCTAGTCGAGCACTATCGAAAAGCCGAAAATAAAACTTGTAGTTCATTTTATGTGATTTGACAACTTTCTTTGTAACTTTGATAACTTCTACAATTTTTCTCTCCAAATTAACTTCAACTTAAAACTTGTAATCACACATTGAAGGGAGAAAAATGTTATTTGTTAGGGAATACGGGTTTTCCTTGGTCAAACCCCTTTTGGTAATTAAACCTTGAAATGAATAAAAGCATGAAGGAATGATGAATGATCAAATGAAATGTCACAACTCACCACACCTCAATTGAAACCTTGGATAAATTTGTAAACTAGCATGAAGTGGCCACAATGAATGTAGATCTTGATCTTGAAACTTGATGTGAAACAATTCCTTTGAAATGCTTGATTTGATCTTCAATGCTACAATAACATATTAGCTCAAACAACATTCATGATGCACTAATCTTTGACATGAAAATAGGAATCTTGATTGCTGCAATAGTATTTTATAAATCTTCTCTTGAATTCCTTAGAAATGCTCTTGATAATGCTCACTTGAATGCTCTAGGATCTTAGCTTGAAATTCTAGGATGAACTTAGTGAAATGACCTTGTATTTATACATATCTTAGGATTAATTCTTGAAATTCAAATATCACAAGCAAAAATTGAATCATGAATTTCAAATAATTAAAATACCACCAAAAAAATATTTCGAGGGGTCCTAGGTCTAAGTGAGTACCCATTCGCCTATTGGCCTTGTTGCACCAAAAGGTCAACCTATCAATGCCTGACAGAAGCTTCAAATAATATCCATAGGAGGTTGTTAAACCATGCCACAAACCCAAGCATCGTGATGGAAAAGGAATACTAAGGGACACACTATCTTGCAACAATCCCCCCCAACACAAGCGATGGGTTTGAACCTATGACCTCCGCTCTAATTCCAATTGTTGGCCTTCTCGTTGCACCAAAAGGTTGACCTGTCAATGCCTGATACAAGCTTTAGATAAGATCCACAAGTGGCTATTAAACCATGTCACAAACCCATGTATCGTGCTAGACAAGGAAGACCAAGGGACACACCATCTTGCAACATCGCTATGTGGTGAATGGGTCCTAGGTTACTCACCTAGGGAACACTTCGGACAATGTGAAATGTTATGTGAAAATAGGGTTCTAGGACCTAGTGAGGATCCATTTTCCATGTGGGTCCTAGATCACCTACCTAGGACACACACCTTCTAAAATTAAGTGTTGTTTAATGGAATTTATGAATTTTGGGTTTTATCTCTCAAAATTTTCATTAATTAGCTTGGATTTGAATTAAAGGGGCCAATTAAGGAAAATTAACCTGAATTAATTAATAAAGCTTGAGATTAGTGTGAAAGTGTAAAGATACACTTTACAACACCCTAAATAAGGCACAATTAAGTACATTAATTAAAAAGAGACCCTAAACTTAATGTGAATATGTAAAACATATTACAACACTAAATCGAGGAAACATTAGGCTCATTTTATTATTCCCAAATTAAGTGAAAAAGGGATACTTTTTATGTTACTACATTTTTCCCCCACTTTAGTGAGAGTATGACCCCATGTCAAATTCACACTAAAGTATACATTCAAGAGACTAATGCATGCAACAATGAAAAAGATACACAATCATACACCATCAAAGACCAAGAAGATCAAGCCTAGATTGTCCAACACGATGTGGAACACATATAAGCTATCAGTTTGCACTCCCTTTGAGGTAGCAAAAATTTAGGTTGTCCACTAGGTGAGTCTTCCAATAGGGTGACAAATGAGAGAATCATATTAGGATCCCATACCATATCAAAGCTATTCTCCTAAAAACCTCAATAAGGCATCACAATGCTAGGAAAGGCTCCATAGGCAAGCAATGTGTGTTATGCTAGGTGCCCTTGAATTAGGGTTTCAAGCTTCATAAGGTCAAAAAGTTGTGTTATGCAAAACACTTATGAACATTATATATATATGTTTTTTTTTCAAGGGGATCTTTCTTCATTCGTGCAAGGTCTTCTTCTTAGGGATCAGCATGCCTAATGTCTCCAAAAGAGGAAAAGTCAAGAGTAAAATTTTCACAACTTAGAGAGTGTAGTGTGTCGCATCACCACTAAGAGGAAAGTCATATGCTAAGAAATATCACATTCTTGGAGGACATCACACCCAATGTCACCACCAAGAAAAGGGTTCATCATATGAAAAAATAAAATCATACCATGAAACATGCAAAATTTTGAAAGATATCATCAATGTATGCCCCCACTTTAAAGCAGTTGCTAACACCATTATTGTGAACAATTGCTTTAAAGTAGCCAATTTTCAATCCTAATACATGAGAGATTCCTCAAAATCCCTATGCCAAGTCATATGTTTCCTAAATGAAGCTACATCATGAAAAAGGAGGGAGGGGTTTACCCCAAAAATACATAAGGGATCTATGGTTTTCGGGTCAGTATATCTTTGATACAATGTTGTTTAAGAGCTCATAAATGTTATCATTCCTCAAATACTCATAGAACTAGAAGAATGAAACAAAGAGAGTGAAAATAAAGAAAAATCCTTTCAGGTCAACATGGAAGAGACTTAAATGTCTCAACACCTTGCATCATCCCCAAAAGGAAAACACAAGACAAATGAAAAAGATAAAATGTTTACAACATATAGAAGAATTTAGATACATATAGAGGAATGCACAAAAAGAGAGAGATACATCAAATGAAATAGCACGGGGCATCATACTACATACATGTAATCACATAAAGAAACATGAAAAAAAATAATGCAAAATTCTAGTAAGGCACATGAAAGGCAACCTATAATAGGTCGTCTACATCCCAATATTGATTAGTATATACAGAAGGAAGAAAACTATCCAAAGGTACAACAAATGTAAAACTAGGGAAGCACCAAGTTCAACACTCTTTTTAGTAGAATTTTCATTTAAGCTCATGGAAGAGCAGAAAAATTAATTCAACTTGTTATGCACTTGTTCATCAATCTTTGAAATATCAACATCATCATCTAGATTAATCACAATGGGAGGTTGAATGATAATGTCCATGGAAGGTTCTTGCTTATGTTGCAGTGAGAGTATAGAGTCATCATGCATTGCTTCAGGAAATCTTGGATTTTTATTTTCTATGTTCTTTTCTTCTTTAGTTTGTAACATACATGCAATAGCAATATGTCTATGCCTACACTCTCTAGCATTCTGGTTTCATTTCAATCTGTTGTCAATTTAGGTTTGCGTAGGAGCGGGTTTGTCAACCATAGGTTTCTTTTCTTCACTTAGGGGAGGAAAAAAAGGAACTATAGGAGGTTGTTCAACCACTTTTTCTTTATCTTTGTAAACTTTTTTGATCTTAGGAGGAACAACAAGATTGTTTTGGTTATCTCATGGTCTCTTATAGGAAATGGTAGGAGGATTTTTCATAGGTTGTTTTTGGATATTTAGAAGGGATTTTGGTTCAATCATGGTTTCAAAAATGATAGGTGGCTCAATCACAGGTTAAGGCATGTTTCTAAGGAATAATTTTGCTATACACTTCACCTTAACCTTTTGATATGGTTTCAAAAATTATTCCTCACGAGGTTGAATAGTTTCAATAGGTTCAGTCTAAAAGAAATCCAATGAAAAGTTCCCATGGGAAGACAAAATATTAAAGCCACTATGATATACTGCAAAGATCTCATTTCTAATTTAGGGAAACTTCAAACATTTATGCACAACTGATGGAATGAAATTCATAGAGTGAAGCCATGGATAGCCTAACTTCACACAAAATTGTTCTGACAATGGGATGATGGGGAATGAGAAATTTAATGTTTTTAGTCTCACTTTTAAAGGGAGATTTATCAAGCCAATTGCAGGGCAAGCAAAACCATTATACGTTTTGATCCATGCTTTCATATTGTCATATGTATCTTGATAAATTTCATGAACAAATAGGAATTCTTCAATGATAAACATTCTCTATGTAGATGAGATCAATTAATATCCCATTAGTAGGCTTGTCATTGGTTCTTCTAGCTATGTAAAGAAGACCATCAGGTGCATGTTTGATTATGTCATTTTATGAGAAAGCATTATCAAGAGGAATTTTGGTTGAGACCTTATGAGGTTTAACTTCAATAAAGTTGATTGAATCATGTATGTTATCATTCTTTTGATTTTTTAATTTCTGATGAAGGAAGCAATCAATGCTACTAAAAATTTGCATTTTGTTTGCATTTTTAAGCATTTTCCTTAGATTTTGTTTGAAGTAGGAATGATACTAATGTATATGCTTTCACTAAGCACATGGTATTGTAACTTTAATAGGCCTTCATCTAGTCTTTTTATGTTTTCTTTTTAGATATGATCATCATGCATGCTATGATCCATAGGGGGTTGATTATCAACACTATTAGAAAGAGAGTTAGAAAACCCAAGATCTAAGACAAATGATGTATCGCAAGATGACATGAGTCTCAAACTACATCTCACAACAACATTTCTAATAGGACACCAAGTTGTAAAGATCATACAAGTTTCACAAACTTAGTGTACGAACCCAAAATGGAAAGAGGGTAAGTGCAATGCAATGACCTAGAATGCAATGAGTGAATACAAATTTCAAATTCTAAACAAGGTAATTTTCTAATTATACTATGCAAAAATATAAATATGAAGTCTTGTAAATACAATTTTTAAATCAAACAATGCACTAGATTATCAAACTAAGCTAGATATGATGAAATTGGCGAAACAAAAACTCAGCAAACAATAAAAAAAATTCGAAAGCAACAAATAGAAGCAAAGAAATAAATATTTTAATGCTCAAAATTTTAGATTATGACCTAATTAGGATCTCATTCGCCTTAGGGTGGATGGGTCCTAGATTAGGGTTTTGAAATAGGTTTTGACATATTTTTAAGTGTTTTCCAATGGTTTTCAAATTCAGGTTTGTTACAACAAGTTTTAATTTATGTTTTCTATGAAATGTGATGTGAAATGCAAGTGCAAATTATGACAAAATGATAGCCTAGAAGACCTATGGTGTAGTCATGATCCTCAAGGAGAACAATCTAGACCGTGCAACAAGAGTCACACAAAAAAAGAAACACAAAAATTGGAGGAAAATGCAGATTGAAATAATATCATTAATAGAAATCTCAATTACAATCGACTGAAAACATCTAGGCTTACAGATTTGGCTCATAGGCCTGCTACAACATGCTCAAATAGAATATTCCAATATGCTCCTTAATGCAAGCTCAAATCTTACAAATCAAATCTAAAACTTATTTTCTTATTATTCCCCTCCTTTCCTAATGATCTATTACAAGATTTATATCATATCCACAGATCTAGAATCTTTCACGTCGGTCAAAGATCATTGCAATCTCTAATGAAAGAAAATGTAACATGTGCATGAATAGGCTGACCTCAAATTTAAATTGCTCCTCGGTGAATGCATAGGATGAAGTGTGGACCTATAATTAAGGTTGGGGACACTCCACAGAACAATTAAATCACACCATTATGATCCAAAAATTATGGGAAAGATCCACAAGTGATAAAACTAGCCTTTCAACTTGAAACTATTCTGGTGTCAGTTCAAGAAACTATCACTAAACCTAGAAGTGATAACTTGCTAGAAAAAGATCCAATTGTGCTCAAATCTTGGAATAAGAAAAATGAACATGTCCACAGTGTAAACATAGATCCATAGGGTCTAGTGAGCATATATGATGAATCCACCAACATGAATTGAGCAAGAACAGAACAAGAACAAAAAAATTGAAAGAAAATATTTTTTGGTTGATGCAAGATTGCCAAGAACCAAAGATGCTCCTACATTAGACATTCAGGGTTATTGAAAAGTGATTCCCTCACTTTGTTGGGGCTAAAGGAAAACCAAGATGGTCTACCTCATCCTGAGAAACCCAAGAAGAATCCTCCACTAGTCTACCCTTCCATTTCACAAGATATTCTTTGTACTATCTTCCACAAGTTTTCCTCCCATCTTTAACATCCAAAATCTCTTCTATCTCATCTAATTTTCTTTTAGGAAATTGATTCTCTAATTTTTCTTTACTGTCTTCACTAAATTATACTTCATGATACTGATGTAGATTTGCAATGTTGAATATAGGTGATATACTCATGCCATCTGGTAACTCTACCTCATATGCATTTCCTGAATCAAATTTCTTCAAAATATTATAGGGTACAAACTTCCTCATCTTCAACTTAATTTATGTGCCAACTGGAAATCTTTCCTTCCTCAAATACACCATCATGTCATCTCTAACTTCGAACTCCTTATGTCTCCTCTTTTCATTTTCCCACTCCTTATACTTCTGATTTAAATATTTCAATTGTTGTTTTACTTGAGTATGCACTTTCTCCATATGTTCTGCAAATTCCATGCTGATATCCTCCCAAGGTCTCTTAGAAACTATTAAAGGCTTATATAATCCAACATTCTGACTACTCACTTTTGCAACTTGAAAAACTCTGCAACTCTGCACAAATCTCCTAACATCCTTATGAATCTATGGCCAAAATTAATTCTCACTTACCAATGCTACTGTGTTATCAATTTTGAAATGTCTTGACAAGCCTCCACTATGTTTTTCTTTCACCAAGTTATCTCTCATTGAACTCTAGGGTATACACAACTGATTTCCTTTGAACAACATATCCTCCTCAATGAAATAATCCAACCATTGACTCCTATCCTCCAAAATTGGTTCTTTACAAGGTCTCTAAGGTTCTGCAAAAACTGGGTCTTCCTCATACAAGTTCTTTAATTCATCAAAACCTAATACCTCCACTCTCATCTCTGCCATTAAATTCCTTCTACTCAAGGCATTGACAAATCTATTTGAATTTCCACTCCTATGTTTCAAAATAAAAGTATAGCTCTGCAAGAATTCTACCCATCTCATGTGTCTCTGATTCAACTTACCTTGACTATTCAAATATTGCAATGCTTGATGATCCGTATACAACACAAACTCCTTAGGAAACAAATAATTTCTCCACTTCTTCAAGGATTGAACTATGGCATAAAAATCCTAATCATACACTGAATATCTTCTCCTAGCATCATTCAATTTCTCACTGAAATAAACTACAGGTCTTCCTTCTTGACTCAATACTACTCCAATTACATTTCCACTTGCGTCACAATCTACCTAAAATACTTTACTAAAATATAGTAAATCTAACACAGGCTTCTTAGTCACCTTCTATTTCAACAACTCAAAACTTTGATCTGCTCCAGATGTCCACCTAAAATCCTTCCTATATCCTCTCATTGTTTATGTCATAGGACTACAAATAAAACTAAAATTCCTAATGAACTTCTGGTAGAAACTAGCAATCCATGAAATGATCTTACCTCTCCAATGATTTTTGGTGTAGGCCATTCAATAATTGATCTTAACTTCTTAGGATCAATCTTCAATCCATCCACAGATATCACAAATTCCAGATATACAAATTATTCCTTCATGAAACTAGACTTCTTAATGTTTATCAACAACTACTCTTCTCTCAACCTTTGCAAAGCTTGTCTTATATGCAACAAATGTTCTCTAGTCTTACTGAAAAAAAAGATGTCATCCAAGTAAACAAGAACAAACTTACTCAAGAACTTCTTCAATACCTCATTCATCAACCTCATGAAAGTACTTGGTGCATTTGTTAGTCCAAAAGGCATCACCAACCACTCATACAATCCTTTATTTGTCTTGAATGTTGTTTTCCACCCATTCCCTTCTCTGATTCTGATTTGATGATATCCACTCTTCAAACCTATCTTTGTACAATATCTAGCTCCACTCAAACAATCCATAATGTCATCCATCTAGGGCAAAGGAAATCTATACTTCATCTTGATTTTGTTTATGGTTCTAGATTCTTTACACATCCTCCATTCTCCATCCTTCTTAGGTGCTAGCACAATAGGTACTGCACAAGGACTAAAGCTTTCTCTTATCAAACCCTTCCTCAACAACTCTTGCTCTTGTCTATTCAACCCTTCATTCCCTACTGGTGTCATTTGGTGTGCTGCTTTGTTAGGAAAACTAGCTCCAAGAATTAGATCAATACAATGACTAATACTGCTCATAGGTGGTAATCCATTAGGTACATTATTTGAAATGATCTCTTCCAGTTGTTCTTCTACATGCTGCAATTATTTAGCCTTCTTAGAAACCAAGGCATAGCACATTCTTTCATTTCTCAATCCATCCAGAAATCTCCTTCCATCAACCAAACAAATTCTAGCACTTGTACAAACCTCAACCTTAGGAACATCTTCCAATGGCAACAAAGTCTACTTCATCCCATTAGCAACAATGGTATATGTATTTCTCTTTCCATCATGAATAGCCTATCTATCATATTGCCAAGGTCTTCTCAACAAAACATTTAATACATCCATAGGCATGATATCACACAAAACTTCATCATGGTAATTTCCTATCTTTAATTTTACCAAACATTGTTCACTTACCAGTATCTTATGCTCATCTTGAATCCATGCTATTCGATAGGGCTTTGGGTGTTTCAATATTTCTAACTTAAATTTGGTCACCATCTCTTCAGAAGCTAGGTTCTTTGAGCTTCCACTATCAACAATCACTTTGCAACATTTACTAGCTACCTTGCATCTGGTTAGAAACAAATTCTTTCTCTGCAACGACTCTTGCTCCATCTCACTTTGACAAATACTCTTCTATTCACCAACACTTCTCCATCTTCTAGTTTATTAGATGATTCATCATGATCCTCCTTAGAAAAGGTTATTCTTCTATTATTTTCTATCTTTCTACTTGTCTCTCCTTGATTACATTCAAATGCTCTATGTCCTTGTCCACCACACTTAAAACAATTTCCTCTTAATACTCTTTTCTATAACCCTCATTTCAGTAACAACTATATCCTCCTCTTCGGTAAGAGTTTCCATCACCTCTATGGTATGAATTATCATTCTTACTAATTTCCTTCTCTTTATTCCGATCTACAAAAAATCCTCTTTCTCCTCTAGTAAAAGTTCTTCCTCTTTAAAATCTTCCACCTCTTCCTCTCTGTCTTTGCTCATGTCTTTAATTTAGCTTCTCTTCTGCTTTTAGGGCACATTGATATGCCTCCTCCACACTCTACAACTTAATCAAACTAATCTCATCTTGTATAGATGACCTCAATCCATTTACATATTTGGCTACTTGTTCAATCTCATCCTCTGAATGTCTATATTTGATATTCAACTTGTAGAACTCCTTAGTATACTATGTCCCACTTGACTCCTCTTGCTTCAAATTTTGCAACTTTAGGAACAAATTGATCTGATAATTTGTAGGAATAAAATTTTTCTTCAACTTATTCACCATCCAATCCCATGATCTTATCTTATCTTTTCCTCTTCTTTGTCTATTTATCTGCAAATGTTCCCACCAAAGAGATGCATGTCCTTTTAACTTTATACAAGAAAATTTCACCTTCTTATCTTCAGTGGTACCTTCAAAATCAAAATACTTTTCCATATCTATTATCTAATCAAGCAATTCATCTGAATCCAACTTACCTCTATAATTTGGTGGATTGAAATGTGGTTTGGTATTTTCTCTAGTTAGGGCTCTTACGAACCTCTCTTCTCCTTGATCCAGGCCAGGTTGATCTTCTCTTTCCCTTTCTTCTTGTACTTCTACCTCTTCATCACTCACATCATCAACTGGTTGACCTCTCCTCTAGGTTGTTTCGACTGCATCTAATCTAGCAACAATTCCTCTCAACATTTCCATCATAGTTGGGTCTGCATTTTCATGCGCTCAATTTCCTCTAACATTTCTTCTTCCTACCATATTTACACAAGTCCTATGCAGATGTAGGTTAAATCCTTAGTCTACCACCCCACAAAAAATTTCAACAGGACTCTACAAACTCTGGCAATCTCTCACAGATCGAATCTCACTCTGATACCAATCTGGTGCAGTCATAGTAGGAGGGTCCTCAAGGAGAACAATATGAACCATGCAACAAGAGTCACACAGTAAAAGAAACATAGAATTTGGAGGCAAATGCAGATTGAAACAAACTCATTAATATAAATCTTAATTACAATTGGCCGACAACATCCAGGCTTACAGATTCTACACACAGGCCTACTATAACATGCTCAAATACAATATTCCAATATTCTCCTTAATGTGAGCTCAAATCTTACAAATCAAATCCAAAACTTATTTTCTTATTATTCCCCTCCTTTCCTAATGATTTACTACAATATTTATATCATATTCATAGATCTAGAATCTTCCACGTCAGCCAAAGATCATTATAGTCTCCAATGAAAGAAAATGTAACATGTGCATGAATAGGTCAGCCTCAAATTTTAATTACTCCTCGGTGAATGGATAGGATAAAGTGTGGACCTATAATTAAGGTCGGGGATAGTCCACATAATAATTAAAATCACATCGTTAAAATTCACAAGTTACAGGAAAGATCCACAAGTGATCAAACTAGTCATTTGACTTGAAACTATTTCGTTGTCAGTTCAAGAAACTGTCACTAAATTCGAAAGTGATAACTTGTTGGAAAAAGATCCAATCACGCTCAAATCTTGGAATAAGGAAAATGAACCTGTCCACAATGTAAAAATAGATCCACAAGGTTTGGTGAGAAAATATGATGAATCCACCAACATGAACTAAGCAAGAACAAAACAAGAACAAAAAACTGAAAGAAAATATTTTTTGGTTGATGCAAGATTGCCAAGAACCAAGGATGCTCTTGCATAAACCTAGTTTGATATGCAATTTTTGTTTCAATTTTTAAATGCAAGTTAATATGATGTATATTATGTGCAAGATGACTAGTTTTTTGTAGTTTTAAAATTTAAAGAGTGTAAAATATGTAATCCTAAAACCTTTAATGCAATGCAAAGTTGAATGAAAACTAGTCACCCTAAATGAGACCCAATTCAATGAAAATGAATGCAAGATATAAACCTAGGATGAAAAAGGACTCCAAAATCAGAAAATTACAATGCTCAAAATGTTGGGTTTGTCAAAATGAAAAGGACAAAAATGGGTTCACCATAATGAAACAAAATAATGAACCAATTTTTCCTCTCTAGTTTCATTAAATATGTAGGCTATAATGTGTAACTAAGTAAAAAAAATTAAATATAACCCAACTACCAGTCAAAAAGGCAGATTTGGAAAGGGTCAAATTCTATGTAAATTTCACCAAAAGTGCTTTTTCAAACCTCACTAAGGACTCATTCGCACTATGGCGAATGGTGTTGAGATTAAGGTGTCTCAACCTTAGAGTCCTAACATTGATTTATTTGATGTAATAAATGTAGTTATTTGTATTATTTAAATGTCTATGGTGTCATGTCACATATTGGCACCCACCGACTAGGTGGCATCCCCATTATATTTGACTGGATGACACATCATCATCCCAAGTGGACATAGGAATCCCACTTTGGAATCTATGACATATGAAAGATTCTATGACGCATCATAAGGTAACTTTAAATGCATGGGTGAAAGTTGGCACCCAAGTTGGGTTATGACAAGATGTAAGAGAATCAACTGCTTTTAGCCAATTATGAAAAATTCTCTTATAGCTGTAAGTGCTATCAGCTATGAAAAATTCTATGGTATTTGTAAGATGTGTAAGGCATCTGTCATAAGCTATTTTTAGCATATTCTAGGTTCCCAAGCTTAGAAGAAGACTATTTGCATGTTTGAAAAATGTATGAGGTGTAAGGGAATGTTGTACAAGCATCCAAATGCATGTCTAAGGTGTTGTATATTGTGATTTTTGGATTTGGACGCCCCTCACCTTCTAGATGCTTCTTGAAGCTTGTATCACTCTATTTATTGAGTGCCTTGCATTGTACAATGCATAGTTTGTTTGCAAGTAACGAAGTGTTGCCGATAACACTACAAAATAGGTGTTTGTATTGAAGCACTTATGTAGAAGCTTTGTACTTGGAGAAACTTTGTAATCACTATTTGATATAATAGAGAAGTACTATTCCTTTGAAGGGTGGAGTTTTTTACTCGAAAAGGTTTTCCCCATGGTATATTTGGTGTCATTGTTTTTACACATTGTTTCTTCTCTAGTTGCAACTGTTAAAGTTGTTCAAAAGAAATTTTTGTAACTCTCTCTTGATTAGATTAGTGTAGGAAGTTTTTTCTACTCACCTAGATTCCTTTCAGTTGGTATCAAAGCCTGGCCAACCTTGGTTCCTTTATTGGGTAGAAGGGTTTTTTGAGCTAACCTCTATTTCAATGGGAGTTTTGTAGAAGAGTGTATTTCGTAACCTTGTTGCAGGAAAGATGGTAGAAACATCTGGGAGGATGGAGATGGAAAAATTTAACTGTGGTGATTTTGAGTTATGGAAGATGTGTTAGTAGACCAAGAGTTATGGCTTGCAATTTTTGGAACCAAACCATCAGGCATGAAACAAGAAGATTGGGATCTCATGGATAGGAAATCCAATGGTCTTATTAGACTCTATTTGGTTGATTCTATCTTCCTGAATGTCCATGAAGAGAAAAATTTTGCTTCTTTGTGGATGAATCTTGGTGATGTCTACCAGGCTAAATCCTTGGTAAACAAAATTTTCCTAAGAAAGAAGATGTATTCTCTAAAAATGGAAGATGCAGGGTCCATAGCAGATCACCTAAATTCATTTATCATTTTGGTTGCACAACTGGGTTTTGTTGGAGACAAAATACATGAACAAGACTGTTGCATGCTCCTTTTGTGTTCATTGTCAAACTCTTGGGATCACATGGTAATGGCTATTGGAAGCACTACTTCCACCTTTAAGATGGATGAGGTTTTTGCCTCATTTCTATCTAAAGAGATGTGAAGGAAGTCTTTTGAGATGGCCAAGGAGGCCCTTGTAGTCTATGATAGACCAAAATATAGAAGCAAAAATAAAGACAAGAAATCTAAGTCAAAGTCTCTAGGGAGATCAAAGTCTCTTGGTAAGAAGTCCAAGGTAAAATGTTGTAATTTTGGTGAAACTAGTCACATTCAAAAATATTTCAAGAAGGAGAAGAAGAAGAAAAATAAGTCTTTCTGCGATTATGAATCTGAGAAATCATCCCAAGATGATGGAGAAGCATTTATTGTAGCCTTGGTAGCCCATGCATCAGATGATGTGTGGTTGATAGATTTGGGTGCATCCTTTCACATGATTTATTACAAATATTGGTTCTCAAAGTAAGAGGAATTTGATGGTGGAGAGGTGTACCTAGGTGATGACTCTCATCTAAAGATTGTTGATCGTGGAAGAGTAAAAATCAGATTTCCTAATGGAAGAGTGAAGGGGATTGATGGTGTCTTGCATATCTTGGGTTTGGCATGAAAACTGCTTTCTGTAAGTAAACTAAATGTTTCGAGAGTGCAAGTTGTTTTCTCTGGTAGAGGATGCAAGATGACTAGAAGAGCTATGGTGTTAGCTAAAGGTGTTCAAATTGGCACTTTGTTTTAGCTTGATGCATGCATTGCATAGTGTAATAGTCCTTCTGATGTATCAAAGAAGAAAAAGAGACCTTTGGATTCTTCATCCTCACCATTAGATTGTGTAGAGAAGAAGCATGTTGTAGCTACATCCAATGTTCATGCATTTTGGGTACCTAAGGGTGCTCATTCTATGGAAATGAAGCTTCCTACAAAGAAGACAATGTCATGGCACCAATGACTTGGTCACATTGGTGAGAAGGGTCTTAGAACCCTAAAAAAAATATCCTTTTTGAAGGCCTTGATGATTGTAATCTTGAATTCAACTTTTGTGAATATTGTGTATATGGAAAACAACATTTTGTTTCTTTCTACTCTAGTTCTCATAAATATTCTTAGGTTTTGGAATATGTACATTCAGATGTTTTTGGTCCTATAAATGTTCCTTCATTATCAAAATTTGTATATTTTGTTTCTTTCATAGATGATTATTGTAGGACATTTTTTATTTCCTTATAAGTAAAGTTGAAGTTTTTAGTCAATTTAAGGAGTTTAAGGCCTTGGTATAAAATCGAACTAGCAGAAAGATTAAGTGTTTGAGAACTAATAATGGTGGTGAGTTTTGTTCCATAGAGTTTGACAAGTTTTATAAAAAGAACGAGATTGAGAGACATAAGACAACTCCCTACACTCCACAACAAAATGGAGTTGTAGAGAGGATGAACAAAACATTAATGGAGAGGGCTAGGAGTATGTATAGTGGTGCTAGCCTTGAACAAAAATTTTGGCCTGAAGCAGTAGGTAGTCCATGTTATTTGATTAATAGATCTCCTACATCAACACTTGTTGGAAAGACACCCATGGAGGCATGGTCTAGTAAAAAGCCTTCAATGAGACATCTCAAAGTATTTGGTTGTGAAGATTATGCTCACGTTTTGGTTGAGAAGAGGTCTAAATTGGAGAACAAGGTTGTTAAGTGTATCTTTATCGACTATGGTGTCAATGTGAAAGGGTACAAGCTTTGGGATTCAGAAGCACATAAGGTTCTCTACAATAGAAGTGTGATCTTCAGAGAAATGAAACCTTCCTCTATTGAGCTACAACAAGAGAAAGAGGAGAAATAGAAGAAGGAGGTTGTTAAGATTCCACCTACTTTGAAGAAAGAAGAACCAAGCACTCTTATCAGACCTGATGATGAGGAGAGCTCAAGTAGCTCTAAAAGTTTTGAAGAACAAGAAGAACCTCAACCTCGGCCTTTGAAGAGGTCTACATGAGTTAGGCGGCAATCAAAAAGGTTTGGATATTCATTATTGGATTCTAGTTGCATATTTTCCTTGATTACTAATACTGATGAGCCTAGGACTATAAAAGAGGCTTTGGGCATGAATGATTCAAATTCCTACATGCAAGGCCATGGATGAAGAGATGGTTTCAATAAATCTTAATTAAAGAAAAATAAGACTTGGGATTTCATACCTTTTCCCGCTAGATGTAAACTCGTTGGTTGTAAATGGGTTTCCAAGAAAAAATGTGGTCTTGATGGTAGTGTTGAGAAGTATAAGGCATGATTGGTCACTAAGGGGTATTCCCACGTAGAGGGAATTGATTATGGGGAGATATTCTCTCTTGTAGAAAAGTTGACATTTATCCGGCTTCTATTATCACTTGTAGTAGCATATGACTTAGAAGTGGAACAAATGGATGTGAAGACAACATTCCTTTATGGTGATTTGGAGGAAGATCTATTTACATGTCACAACCAGAGCATTTCAGTGAGAAAGGTAAAGAAAATTTGGTTTACAAACTAAAGAAGTCTCTTTATGGTTTGAAACAGCCTCCTAGAATGTGGTATCGTAAGTATGATACTTATGTGTTGTCATTGGGATTTCAAAGATTTAAATCTGACCATTATGTATACTTTAAAATTGATAATGGTTACATTCTCCTTATTGTCTTATATGTAGATGATATGTTGTTTATTGGGAATGGTAAAAGTATGATTTTAGATTTGAAGTTTCAGTTGTCAACACAGTTTGAGATGAAAGACCTAGGTGTAGCTAGGTACATTCTGGGAATGGAAATCATGAGAGACAAAGCCAACAGAAAGATTTGGTTAAGCCAAAGCAAGTATGTGAACTTGGTGTTGGGGAGATTCAAAATGGTAGATTGTAGACAATTAGTTGTTCCTATAATGCAAGGGACAAAGCTTTCTATGAAGGATTTTCCAAAATCTCCTACTGAGATGGAGGACATGACCAAAGTACCATATGCAAGTGCAGTTGGAAGTCTAATGTATGTGATGGTGTGTATAAGACTAGATATTTCCCAAGTAGTGGGAGTCCTTAGCTAGTTTATGGCTAACCTTGCACGGGTGCATTGGGATGTTGTTAAGAGAGTATTCAGATGTTTACGAGGTACTTCCAAGTATGCCTTTTGTTTTCATGGTTATCCTTCTGGACCTCAACATTTTGTGAGCATTCAAGGATATGTGGATCCATATTGGGCAGGTGGCATTGAACACATAAGATCCACCAGTGGTTATGTGTTTATGATGTTTGGTGGTGCTATTAGTTGGATGAGTAAGCAATAAGTTGTAGTCTCGTTGTCCATGACAGAGGCAGTGGTAGCCACTCATGCTTGTAAGGAATCCATTTGGCTTAAGAGATTATGTTCGTATATTGGTTTAGATGCAGGATGAATTATTGTTTGTTGTGATAGTCAAAGTGCAATTTTTCTAGCAAAGAATCCTACCTTCCATGCCAGAACAAAGCAGATTGATGTTCATTATTATTTTGTTTATGATATGGTAGAAGACAGAAAGGTGAACTTGGAGAAGGTTGACACTTTTGTGAATGTTATAGATGCACTGGAAAAACTAGTGAGCACAGAGAAGTTCAAATGGTGTTCCAATTCCATGGGCATTGGGGCCTTGAGCAGATGATTCTGTATGACTCTTGGTAGGTCTTCAACAAGTGGGAGAATGTTGGGATTAAGGTGTCTCAACCTTAGAGTCCTAACATTGATTTATTTGATGTAATAAATGTATTTATTTGTATTATTTAAATACCTATGGTGTCATGTCACATATTGGGACCCATTGGTTAGGTGGAATCCCCATTGGAGGTGAATGGATGACACATCATCATCCCAAGTGGACATAGGTGTCCCACTTTGCAATCTAACATATGAAAGATTCTATGACGTATCATAAGGCATCTTTGAATGCATGGGTGAATGTTGGCACCCAAGTTGGGTTATGACAGGATGTAAGAGAATCTGCTATTTTTAGCCAGTTATGATAGATTCTCTTACAGTTGTAAGTTTTGTTAGCTATGATATATTTTATGACAGCTACAAGACGTGTAAGGCATATTTCATAAGCTATTTTTAGCATATTCTAGGCGCCCAAGCTTGGAAGAAGACTATTTGCATGTTTGAAAAATGTACGGGGTGTAAGGGAATGTTGTACAAGTGTCCAAATGCATGTCTAAGGTGTTGAATATTGTGATTTTTGGATTTGAATGCCCCTCACCTTCTAGATGCTTCTTGAAGCTTATATCACTCTATTTATTGAGTGTCGTGTGTTGTAGAATGCATAGTTTGTTTGCAAGTAACAAAGTGTTACTGATATCACTTCAGAATAGGTGTTTGTGTTGAAGCACTTGTGTAGAAGATTTGTACTTGGAGAAACATTGTAATCACTATTTGATATGATAGAGAAGTACTATGCTTTTGGAGGGTGGGGTTTTTTACCCGAAAGGGTTTTCCCCATGGTATATTTGGTGTCACTAGTTTTATACATTGTTGCTTCTCTAGTTGCAATTGTTAAAGGTGTTAAAAAGAATTTTTTGTAACTCTCTCCTGATTAGATTAGTGTAGGAAGTTGTTTCCACTCACCTGACTTCCTTTCAAATGGTTCTTGGCTAGGTCTTTGGAAAATCAATTTCTGGGTTCTGTTCTTCAATGTCTACACTCCTAGATTCTACTCAAGTATTGTTGAAAAGCTAGAAATAAATCATGTAGCTTAGTTTTCATGATTTGACAACTTTCTTTGCAACTTTGATACCTTTGAAAACTTTTGCAATTTTTCTCTCCAAATGATCTTTAACCTAAAACTTGCAATCACACATCAAAGGGAGAAAAATGTTGTTTGTTAGGGAATACGAGTTTTCCTTGGGTCAAACCCCATTTTGGTAATTAAACCTTGAAATTAATAAAAGCATGAAGGAATGATGAATGAACAAATGCAATGTCACAACTCACCACACCTCAATTGAAACCTTGGATAAATCTACAAACTAGCATGAAGTGGCCTCAATGAATGTAGAACTTGATCTTGAAACTTGATGTGAACAATGCCTTGAAATGATTGATGTGATCTTCAATGCTACATAAACATATTAGCTCAAAAAACATACATGATGCACTAAATATTTGACATGACAATAGGAATCTTGATTGCTACAGTAGTCTTCTATAAATCTACCCTTGAATGCCTTAGAAATGCTCTTGATGCTCTTAATAATGCTCACTTGAATGCTTTAGGATCATAGCTTGAAATTCTAGGATGAACTTAATGACCTTGTATTTATACATATCTTAAGATTAATTCCTTAAATTCAAATATCACAAGCTGGCATTGAATCATGAATTTCAAATCATTAAAATACCGCCAAAAACATATTTCAAGGAGGGCTCCTAGGTCTAACTGAGGACCCATTCGCCATGTGGTGAATGGATCCTAGTTCACTCACCTAGGACACACTTCAAACATGTGAAATGTTATACGAAAATAGGGTCCTAGGACCTAGTGAGGACCCATTCACCATGTGGGTCCTAGGTAACCTACTTAGGACACAAACCTTCTAAAATTAGGTGTTGTGTAATGGAATTTATGAATTCCAGGTTTTATCTCTCAGAATTTACATTTAATTAGGGTTGGATTTGAATTAAAGGGGCCAATTAAGGAAAATTAACCTCAATTAATTAATAAATACCTAGATTAGTGTGAAAGTGTAAAGATACACTTTACAACACCCTAAATTAGGCACAATTAATTCCATTAATTAAAAAGGGGCCCTAAACTTAATGTGAGTATGCAAAACATATTGCAACACTAAATCAAGGCAACATTAGATTCATTTTATTATTCCCAAATTAAGCCAAAAAGGGATAATTTTCCATTAATACAATACCTACACGTGTATAAAATTCATCAAAATATCTAGAGCAATATTCTCATCATTATCTAAACTTAATAATTTTATTATCTGATCTATAGATTTTCAACAAGAACTTTAAAATCTCTAAACTTGCTAAAAACTACAAATGTGTGCCTTATAAATAAATTAAAAAGTATAATGTGAGTAATTATTGATAAAGAAAACATAATTAAAATATTTTTCAATTATATGTTTTCCTATTTACCAAAATCTTCATAGAAAAATGAAGTAACCTCCTCTGGGACATTCAATAGAATGAAATCAACAAGAAAATCATATGGTTCCTTGTGCTTCTTTATCTATATTTATCTAATATTCATTTGACATATCTACATATTTTTCTTCCTTTACAACTACTCTCTATTAATCCCTTTCTTCCTAGAGATCCTCCATTTTTAGTTTCCATGTCTCATACACTAATCCATTGAACTTCTCAATCTCTAAATAGGAAGTGCTTTTTGTAGCTTCTCTAACCACACTTAGATTATAAAATTACTAAAACAATACCCATGTTACAACCAGAAAAGACCCACAACATTGCAAGAAAGGAATTTCCTTCTAAATCAACTTAGAGATTTAATACCAAATATTGAATATAATTTAGAAAAATATAATAGGAATATTAACCAATGGTGTTTTAAAAAAATCAAGCATGTGATAAATAATATAATATTAATGAAACAATGGATAAAAAAGCATAAACATGTAAACCATATGGACACTAGATACTTAACAACACTTCACCTACACAACAATTTGTAACCTCTATCTCATACATTCCATAGGCAATGCAAAAGATAATAGGAAACCACAATTAGTTTTAGTATACTAGTGTCCACCAAAATCATGGTCAACAATTAAAAAATTATGACCGACTATACATTAAAACATGTATCCAAGATAGAAACCAACTAATGATAGCACCTTTGATCCCATACTCCTGGTATGCACTACTCCCAAGATGAACACTCCATGATGAATATGCTAACTACCATAAATCCCATCAAATAAAATAATATTTTCCACTCTTCCCAATGTAATTCCTATCATTAAATTATCATTGTGGGCTCGTTATTCAATGCCATTACAATATTATTTGAATTCCACCTCTTATCCTTTCTTTTTTTATCTGGTATAGAATTGTTAAACTTTGAAGCTCATCTTCTCCTTTTCTAAGGGGTTATTGAAGGTTTTAATGTTCTATAAACTTATGTTTGATCGGTTTTATGTATTTGACTCATTAAGATCTTCAATTTTTAAAATATATAAAAATTAATGATCTTGATCAAAGGTTACACCCTCTAGAATTTTTTTGGAGAAAACAACATTAGGCATAGGATTTCTAGTGAATAGTACACTAATATTAACACACATGGCAACTTTGCATTGACTATCATGTGCTCAACAAGATCACAATAAAGAATATATATCCTTTTCTTCCAATTGATGAAATCTTGGACTAGATCCATGGTGCACAATGCTTCACAAAGATTGATCTCAAGCCAACATACCACAAAGTATTAGTTCATCTCAAAGATGTGAATAAAACAACATTAAAATCTAAGTAGTGTCTATATGAATGGACACTTATGCCTTTCAACATGATCAATGCACTTGCAACAAATGTCATGTTCTTAATGCTTAACATCCTATGAATATCTTCCAACTCCATCATCATCTACTTGGAAGACATACTCGTCTTCAAAAATACATGGGAGAAACATGTGGAGAACATCTCATATGTCTTAGACACTATGCAACGACATAAGTCTGAATTCAACAATTGTACCTTTGGTATAACATAAATATAATAAATGGGAGCTACATAATTGATTGTACATGCATCCATGTAGATCTAAAAAATATCAAACTAATTCAGGAGTGGTTGAATTTGTGCAATATTACCTAATTACACAAACTTCTCAAACTTGATAATTTCTACCATACATTTTTCCTTTGATTTTACATATCAATTGGTTGCTAAGTCAAAAAATGTTTGCCAAGGTAATGTTTGTTTGGACACTTGTGTAACAACATGCTTTTGAGGAGTTCAATCAATCAATCTACACAACTATTTTGACATGCCCAACATTGTATATTCCTTTGAGAATAAAATTGATGCATATGACTATACACTTGGTACAATACACACTCAACATGGGCATCTAATTTATTATAATTCAAAGACATTCAATGACATGGTGCAGTTCTACTCCACCTATGAGAAATATTTGTATGAAATTGTTCAAGCTATTGAGTAATGGAAACACTACATTTGGGTAAGGAAATAGTCATTCATTTTGATAAAACACAATTCAATTTTTTTCACACAAATCAAGTTAGAGAGTGTGAAACATGAAGTGGGTCACATACTTGCAGAAATTTTATCTAGTGATCAAGTATATTAAGTGGAAAAATAATAAGGTACTAGAATATCAATTCATGTGCTCATGTTTTTGGACTCGTGCAAACAAAACTTGACCAACTAGAAGTATTTCTAATCAATAAATCAAAACTTTGTGTAGGCCTACACCATGCTCACACAAGGTAAACAAGTTGGTGAATTTCAAATGAATCATAAATTTATTTTCAAGCTTGGATAAATTTATGTTCTAGAAGGTTTACATCACCAATGACTCATTTGGGAGGCACACAATATCAACATAATTAGATACTTTAGTGTTGCCAAGACCTTCTGTCACATCTTGAATTTTCTTGCATAAACTCTATTTGATAATAAATGGAATTGGATGAGACCAGTGCATAATATGTTTTTAATGTTGAATACACCAAATACTGAGGGGGGGTGAATCAGTATTCTACTAACATAATTAATCACTAACCATCCAATTATTAACACATATCTAGCTGCAACTGCAAACCAAAACATGAAAGGAATCATAACATATCATAACACATGACACTAGGATTTTTATATGGGAAACCCAAAATGGGAAAAAACATGGTGAGGATTAACTAACAACATATTATAACCGATTACAAGATATTAGAGGGCTCATTTCCAAGTCACATTTTCCTTGAAATTCTCACAACCTAAAGTGAATACAAAATGGCTTACTGTCAAGATACAAAGAGTATGGCTCACTGCCAAAAGATGAATTGAAGAAGTACACCTTCAAAATGTTGAGATCAGTTCTAGTTAAGCTCTGGAAAACCAAAATATTGCTTTGGTTATAGGTATACAACAACTTTGCACCATAATACTTGTCGCATAGCTCACATCACTATTCTCCATCTATTCACACACTTTTTCATCTCTCTTTCTTACATAAGTATGTTCCACATATATACACGACTACATCTTCATACATCAATTAGGTCGGCCTAATTGGATGTGAACCTGCATAATTCAAAGTGACTTGTTGGTACAATTCAAAAATATTTTTGGCACAAAAAACAAAGCATATCAAACACAAATTAGGTCGAATTGGACCTAGTAAGGAACACTTTAAAAATTCATAAGACAAGCAGTTCTTAACCCTGTCATCCAAAAGAATGTCAAATTTTTTTCATTTAGATATCTCAGTCGAATGAACCAAAGTTGTTGAAAGCCCATTCATAGCTATAATTGAAACTCCTGATCAACATATCCAAAAATCATAGAATTATCTTTTACTGAGAGAATTTTCGGATCAAAATACTGGATTAGTATAGATACATAATTTACTTAGCCATTTACCAAACAATGTTGGCATCAATGACAACAAACCTGGAGGTCACCTTCTTCATTCTTCCAACAATCTCCCTCTTTTTCATTGATAGCAACATGTGCCATAATTGAAGCTTGCTTCAAAACTAAAATTGTGCAGCAATAATATACTCAACTCCCCCTTTCATATATACAAAAAAATAGAATTGCTTTTGGGAAACAAAACACCCAAACACACCAAACTCTAACATACCCTTCTCTATACAAAATCATCTCCCCTTTTGACATCAAGGAAAGAGGATGGGGAAAAATTAAAAGAATCTTTCAATCAAGAGCTGGAGACATCTTGTAACTCCTTGAGAATTGCTTCCCAAGCTAGCTTTCCATCATCCTAGACTCCTTTTGCTTTGGTAAGAGTTTTGTGCAGTGAATCTAGTTTTGTTAGGCACTTGATACAGAGATATTTTTGGACATTACCAGGTCTCCAAGCTAGCCAAACCACCTTATTACATCTTATTTTTGCCTCTATAGAATGAATTTTTTTTTCTCAATATATGCAATAGAAGGTTAACCAATGTAGCTTCTATCATCTGCAATTGCAATCTTCAGAGGCATTGGCAAGCTAAGACTCTATTGAGTTCATTAAGTCCTTGATACCTCTAGTGGCATCAAGCCATTTCATGTAGTAGACAAATAGAAATTGAGATTCCTCATCATAGTCTCTCACTTCTTTCAATCTTTGCAAAGCTCTATCATGTGCAATAGCACACTTATCTTGCATAAACAACAATCTTTTCTCTAGAAGACTTGACTCCACTTCTTTTGTAGTTTGTACCTTGAGATTAGATGTGTATTCCTTGACTAAATCAACTGTAAGCTTTAAGTTCTCAATTGGTGCTAAAGAGTTATCAGTTGTGACACTGGGGTTTGTCTCCTATAAAGCTCTAATAGCTTCATTTATCAGTTCATTTCCTTTATGGTATGATTCAATAGCTTCTTGTGTGACAGAGTTGAGAAAAGTACCACTTAGTTTTATTTTGTCACTTGGTGCAATCTTGTTCAAATATACATAACTCATATGTGATGATAGCTTAATTAGCTGGGGTGGAAGCAAGGGTTGAAGTATTGTTTGCTTTGATAGAAAACCTTTGAGGGTGCTTCCAGATGATTCTATGATTGGCTTTGAAAACTCATAAACTTTGGGGTTTTCTTCTCATCTGGAATAGCTTTCTTGTCTTCCTCTTTCTTCTTTTCTTCTTTTTATTCTTCTTCTTCTCCTTTTTCCTTTTCTTTTTCTTCTTCTTGTTCTCCGAAGGATTTTCCAATAGTTTTATCTTTGTTTTCTTTCTCTCTTTTGTCCTCATCATCCTTGTCATCATTATTCTTGCTTCCTTCACTTTCATTTTTATCTTTCTCATCCTTGTTTTTGATAGATTCATGATGTCCTTGCTTATCACTGGTATGATCTCTATGTTGATCATCAAACCTTTTGTTAGTTGTCTCTTCTATATCAGTCGGAGGGGCAAGAGTCTCTGAAACACCATGTATCTCACCAAATTTTTTCAAGACTGGATTATCCATCACCTCTATGACATCAACATGCATTTGTGTTTGATTTGTATGGGACGAAGAGTTGGTTCTTTTCCCATAACTCCTTTCCAATTGTCTAATTACGTCCTAGGTTTCTTGTCTTACTTGTTCCATACTCTCTTGCTCCTTATTCATTAGCATATTGAATCTTTGATTGACTTTAAACATAGTAGAGAATTCTTTTAGCAGATTGGCAGCTTTTATCTCAGAAAGAGAGGAACCAAAGGAATTTAAGGCATCATTTCTCATCTTATCTTCAATATTTACAACCTCTTGCCTTATGTGTACTAATTCTTTCCAAACATTTTTTAGTTAATTTGTTTTGTATAGTCTCCATAATTACATTGTAAATGACTATATACTAAATAAAGGAATTAATGATGGTTTCCTTTCCTTCATCATTAACTTTATCAAACAACTCAACAGTTGGCATGAGATCATTGTCAATCATATTATTTACTAAGGGTCCTAGAACTAAAGATGGTTGATCACTTATCAGAGGAGATCTAGACATGTCCTCCATAGGATCAGATAAGCCTTCTTCATTCTTGTTCTTATGTACATGAATTTTGTAAGTATCCTCTTCTTCCTTTGTCTCTTCATCCATGGAGATATCAATTTTTTTTTGTGCTTCTTTGTTGGAGGCACACTACTCCTTTTATTTATTTTCAGCTAATGCTCTTCTTTCATGCCAAGATCTATTAATACCTAAACAACATCACTTAGATTTTTCTCCTTGTTAGCCTTTTTCTTTACTCTTCTTCTTCTTGAAGCAACAGATGGTGTAGCAGGAGGTATGTCTTTTCGTTTAGATGTCTGGGTACTGGAACCGGTAGGGGTAGCAACACCAACTAATGTCGGGTAACTTTGTTCTTTGTTCTTTCCCTTCTCAACATTAGCACTACTAGAAGTAGCAGCATTGGAGGATAATCTTCCTAATTTCCTAGGTCCAGAGGACTATTCAGCTAATTTAGCCTTTCTCTCATCAAGAGCCTCCTTTAACTGATCTATATCATCCTTAGTGAAAGTTTTTCCTTGGAAGAATGCTTCAACCTTCTTTCTTCTTTTGGATGTTGTAGCTTCTAAGTGCACTTCAATGGATTTTTCATCATATGCTCCATGTCTAGGTAAAGAGGGATCCCTAGGACTGCTCAATAGCATTTAAATGTACCTCTCAAACAATTTCTCATCAAGTTCATATCCCATTGGCTCAACCCATAGAGTTCTGGGTTCAACTGCCTCTATGATACATTCATCTATAGTTACAAGAAAGGTTATATCCTTTTCAAATTTCTTCACTAGGCTCCTATAAATCTGATCTCTTTCATACATCTCATTCTGGAACACTGCAAAGAAAATAGTTAGAGCATTGTTTTGTGCCCTGAAATCTCCAAGACTGCACAAATGATCAAAAATTTGATGTGCAACCAATATGTTGTTTTCCCATATTATGTCTTTCCTTCCTGGTAACTCCCTCAAGAAATAGAATAATAGACAAACTACTAATGTTCCAAATTTGAATGGGTTTTTCTTTGCCTTAGTCAAGCTCAAATTTTCCATAAGTTACAGCCTAAGCAACTCACATAGATCAAAATCTTTCCCATTTACTACCATTTCAAATGTTGTGTGAATTGTCATGTAGTAGATACAAAATTCCCTCAATTGGTGAAGCAAATTTTATGTCCAATCATGATAAGCATACTTGACAAAAGGGTTTGAGATGGGATTAGTAGTCAAAGCTCTTCCGTCGAATGTAGCACCAGTCAACTTCATGACCGCATCATTCTTTACAGCCTTTAGAACTGGAATGGATCTAGTATCACAAAGACCAATTATAGCTTGAATCAATTCCTTGTTGGTTACTCCTGGTATACATGTCTAGAAAAATCTACTATGTACTCTACTAGAAGCCGTCCTAGAAAATTTTTCCTCCATCTCACCGAAAAAGTTTGGAAACTAGTTCCAAATGTTCAACTTCTTCCAAACTAGGTTGTCATATTCTAGCTTTAGTAGTAGATCATCTCCTATCAATTCACTATCCCATAGATTCCTAAGCTCTTGGTGATCAAATTCCTCTAGCTTCTCATGAATATATGTTCTAGTGTCTTCAATGGGTAACACATTGCTCGGAATGCATGAGAATGTACCCACATGATCCACTTCATAAACTTTCCAAGAATATCTTTTGAATTTGGGTTGGGGTCTCTCAAAGACTTCCGCAAAAGTAGGAGTGGACATTTCTCCTCAAACAACTTGAATATGCTTAAGAAAAATTTGCTTCAACTTAGAATCCACAAGATTCAGATAACGAAAAATACATTTTCAAGCTTTGTTGAGAACTAGGGCGTTGATGCAAAATACCCCAAATCGCCTTCAACTCTCTTTAGCTCACATTGCTTCTTCCCAATTGTGCAAATATGCTTTAGCTCAACTTAGTTTCTTGCTTTTTGACTTACAAATTTTTTCATTTAATGCATTCCAACCTTAAAAGTTGATAAACACTGTATAAAGTATACTGTAAACCCAAAAAGGTTTTGCAATTCTCTATATTTCCATATTTTTTGTTGGAGACATCTTCAACATCTTCAAACTGACAACTTACATCATATATCCTCGTGTCACTGCTTGACACCTCATATATTGGGGGCATTTTTAGATTTCTCTGTAACTACTCCACCTGAAGCCACTACTGGGTTTAGTTTTTAGAAGAGGTATCTACACCAGATGTATGTACAGATTCATTTGACTCATCCTTTTTCTCAGGTTCTTCCTTTTTCCTCCAAATTTTTTCCATTTCTTTTTTCACCTCGGTAGGATCCACTTTGTTCACAGGTTTGTTATTTTGTTCCAGATTAGGTTTCTTCCCAATTTTTCTTCTACAAATTTTTGAAATATGTCCTAGTTTGTTGTAAATGTAGCACACAACATATCTTTGATCAAACTGATTTGCATTTATCCTTGATCTACACTGATTAGCCTTATGTCCAAAGACATTGCATGTATAGAAGTAACCTTCAAAAGAATAAATCCTCCTACTAGCATTGAATTTGGTCAACATTATCTAGCTTCTACACTCGGTAGCTCTATGTCCAAACTTAGTGTAAGTAAAGCATTTTCCAACAAAGAATCCAATATTCTAATTCATTCTACTTCTACATTATGTTTCCCTATGACTGAATTTATTGCATGAGAAACAAAAAACATTAAAATATGGGTACCTTTGAGCATTAGGTTGTTGAATAGGAATCCTTTTGGTAGTGCTCCTTTGGTTCTTGATCTATTTATTATTGCCTTGAGTCTTCCTTTGATTGTCCACTTTGTTGGAAATCTGTTTTTCCTTTGAACTTTGTCCTTCAAGTCCTAGACCACCTTTTTCCTTAGAAGGTTTATGAAATGCAATAAACTCATCAAGCCTTGTAGAACTTGTTTTGATTTTTTCTTTCTGAGCTTTTTCTTTTTCTAGATAAGATCTTATAGTTACCACTTCTTGTTCAAGCTTTGTACATTCATCAATTTTATTATGAATTTTAGCTATTTGACATTCTTTAACTCTTTTCTTTTCTTCTACTTGCACCTTTAGTCCGGTAATGTCTTCATTAGCTTTTTTCAACTGATCATTGACTTCTCTCTACCTTTCTTTGATATTTTTGATTTGTTCTCTTAATTTTCTGATGCATTCATTGGATTCTTTCAAGTTTCCTTTTAGAGTTTCTTTCTCATCTTCACTTTGTCCAATTCTTCAAGAGCAGCATGAAATTCCTTAGATGTAGAGATTTCTTTCAAAGGAATATGATAGCTTTTGTTAGCCATGTATTCAAATTCTTAGACCTTCCTCAAGCTGTAAGACTTCTTCAAAGGAACCAACCTCTGATACCAATTGTTGAATACATTGAATACTGAGAGGGGGTGAATCAATATTCTACTAACACAATTAATCACTAACCATCCAATTATTAACACATATCTAGTTGCAACTACAAACCAAAACATAAAATGAATCATAACATCTCATAAAACATTGACACTAGGATTTTTACGTGGAAAACCCAAAATGGGAAAAACCACGGTGAGGATTAAATCATAATATATTATAACCAGTTACAAGATATTACAGGGCTCACTTCTAGGACACACTATCATTGAAAGGATCATAGCCTAAAGTGAATACAAAATGGCTTACCACCAAGATACAAAGAGTATGGCTCATTGCCAAAAGATTAACTGAAGAAGTACACCTTTAAAATGTTGAGATAATTTTTGGTTAAGCTTTGGAAAAACAAAATCCTACTTTGATTGCAGTATACAACAACTATCAACAACTTCACACTATAACACTTGCCACATAGCTCGCGTCACTGTTCTCCATCTATTCACATGCACACACACACTTTTTCATCTCTCTTTCTTACATAGGTATGTTCCACATATATACATGACTACATCTTCATACATCAATTAGGTTGGCCTAATTGGATGTGAACATACATAATTCAAAGTGGCTTGTTAGCCCAATTCAAAAATCTTTTTGGCACTCAAAATAAAGCGTATCAAACACAAATCAGGTTGTCCCAGATCTAATAAGGAACACTTTAAACATTCATAAGACAAGCAGTTCTTAAGTTCCCTATCGACCAAAAGAATGCCAAAATTTTGTCATTTAGATATCTCAACCAAATCAACCAACATTGTTTAAAGCTCGTTCATAGCTATAACTGACACTCTTGAGAAACATATCAAAAAGTCATAGAATTATCTTTTACTGAGAGAATTTTTTGATCAAAATATCGAATCAGTATAGATACATAGTTTACTTAGCCATTTACCAAACAATGTTGGCATCAACAACAACAAACCCGAAGGTCACCTTCTTCATTCTTCCATCATTTGAAGTATAGATTAATGTGTTTTCGTGGATGATAAATTAAATGTTATATTTAAAATGCATGCTATTGTGATTAAAATGATGACAAATTATTATGATGAAAATATTTTGATTATGGATTATGGTTTTATGAGCTAACCTATTTACGATATATTGAGTAAAAATGAGTGCAAGAACAAGTTGAAGGTGAGAGCATGGTTGAGGTAGAGATGACCTAGTTGTTTGACGATAGTCGACGTGATGGAAATCCTACACACACACTCACATAGTTGCATTCATCCTACATTGTGTATGATTATGATTGCATTGTGAATACGCATTTGTAGTTATGATTTAAATGGTGACCGTGTCTTATGGATTTTTTTTTACAAAATTAATTTATTTAAGAAATAAAAATATATATTTTCAAATATTTGATCATGATAAATCTTATAATTTATATTTATATATTAATAATAATATAATAATGATATTATTATTATTATATATAAATATAAAATAACTAATCAACAAAAAGAAAATAAAATAAAATAAAATGCTTAAAATTTAAATAATTTGCGTGATAAATCGTGCAAGAGGTGAAAGTTCAATTCTAAAATTAGAGGGAAACTCCAAATGGAATATAAAAATCGCATGAAAATAATAAAAACCATATATAAGAGAGAGCTAAAGAAGAGAAGAGGAAGATTATTGGCAATTATAATTGGCATTGACCAAGGATAATTGGGGAGTTGGGCAAAGGGTTTTCTTTGAGGCAGACCTACAAACAAGTATTTAGGCAATTTGGCAACTCTCTTATCAGG
>VDFB02271358.1:1184771236-1184865123 GCA_007258455.2 Sequoia sempervirens
GAGATTTAGTCACTTTTTTACAATTTACCAAAAAAATCCTTTTGGTGTTGACATGTAAGTCCAACCCTTTGGGTTGGATTCCCAAGGAAAATCCAACTCTAAGGGTTGTCAACACCCAAAGTAAATAAAAATACAAGCACATTATAGCACACTCATGCTATAATGTGCTCATGTTTGTGTGAAGAAAAAATGAAACCAAGAGGGAGGGAGAGATAAGAAGATTTAAAAAGGAAGAGTGAGATACAATTTATAAAGAGATGGAAATAAATATAGAGGGATATAGTTGTCCCTCTATCCTGTCTCTCCCTCTCTTTATCTCTCCCCCTCTCTCTCCCCTCTTTATCTCTCCTCTCTGGCTCTCTCCCTTCTCTCTGTTACTTGTCTTTTTCACCATCTATCTCTCTCCCTCTCTCTTGCACCCTTTATCTCTATCTCCCTATCTCCCCCTCTCCCTCTCCCTCTATATCTAATTATACATATCTCTCTACCTATTATCTCCCTATATCGCTATATATCTCTTCATATCTCCCTTTATCTATATATCTTCTAATTTATCTATAGAGCTCTCTCTCTCTCTCTCTCTTTATATCTCCTACCTCTTTATCACTCTATATCACTCTTTACATCTATTTATCTCCCCCCTCTTCCTTCCTCCCTCTCTCTCTCTATTTTTATTTCTCTCTCACAGATGCGATCATGGTAGGAAGGTTCAAGAAGGAACAATTTGAACCAGCCGTAGTAGTCAACATGGTAGAAATAGCATATTTGATATGAGAACATGGAAACTTCATTGAATTAGTCGTCCCACCACATGCAACATAGGTACCCAAGAGGCAGATATCCGAGGCTACCACAGGCCTTCCATAGGGGAATTCAACAATATAATTGGCTAATTGGCCTTATTACTTGCCCCCGAAGGGTTTATGCAAAAAATGTAATGATCCTAAAAATCTAATTTAGAACTAATGATCTATAATGATTAAAAAATGCTTATATAAATATGCTTCTCAAGCTCCCATATAGGTTTGTGTCGGCCACAAGGGTTAATAAACCCGATGAATGATTACGTATGAAGATCAACCTCAAAATATGAAGAGGTAACTCCACACGAAAAGATATGACTTGTGAATCTCCAAGATAAGTCCCAATGAACCCAAGATGCTTGTAAGGTGTCCCATTAGGCTCTGCATGATCTGGAATAGGTCCGCACTAAGAAATCTAGACTAGGCCAGTCCTAAATGCTCTGACTAGTAATCACATTAAAATTCTGAGAGCAATAAATTTTGGTAGACAAATGTAAATGATGTAAAATTTGGATATGTGATAGATGTCGATGTGTAGATTATATGTCCTGCTCCGCGAGCTAAGAAACAATGATGTGGTAAAATGTAGAATGAAATACTTAAGCTACTACTAAATGCAATGCAAGAAAAGAACTATTTTTGGTTGATACATGATTGCTTTACAACCAGGGGTGCTCCTACGTTAGACACCTGGGGTTGGAAGAAAATTGAGTCCCTCACTTTCCAGAGCTAAGAGGAAAACTGAGATGGTCCACCTTAGCCTGAGAAATTGATGATGAATCCTCCACTGGTCTGCCTTTCTACTTCACAAGATATTCCTTGTATTGCTTGTTCCTAGTGCTCCTTTTAGTTCTGGTATCCAAAATCTGCTCAATATCCTTTGGTTCCTGATGTGGTAATTTCTCCTTCAAATCTACTTCATCACTACTACCACTCGATTTTCCTTCATGAAACTTATGCATATCTTCCACATTAAAAATAGGTGGTATACCCAATGTCTCTGGTAACTCTACTTCAATATGCGTTTCTAGAGTAAAAATTCCTAAGTATCTTACATGGTCCAAACTTCCTCATTTTCAACGTATTGTATGTATCAACTAGAAATCTCTCCTTCCTCAAATATACCATCACTTCATCTCCAACAAAAACTTCCTTGTCTTTGGTGCTCATCTTCCTTCTCCTTATACTTATTGTTCATGCCTTCTAAATTCTTCCGAACTTGAATACACAACATCTCCATGAAATGTGCAAAATCTCATGCTTCATCACTCCTTTTATCCTCCATGTTGATTTACCTTAACTCTGAAACTCCTCTAAGATTTACTTTAGTAACAATTTGAAATGGTGCCTTCCCTGTACTCCAGTTTAGTGAATAATTGTATGCAAACTTTTCCTATGGTAAAACTATATCCCAACTTTGTGCCTTATCTCCAACCAAGCATGTCAACAATTTACGCAAATTTTTGTTCACAACCTTTGTGTTTCCATCCGTTTGTGGGTAATATACTAAACTAAACTTCAAATATGTCTTCATCTTCTTCCACAATTTCCTCTAAAAATATCCAATAAATTTAGTATCTCTTTTTTAAACAATACTCCTAGGTAATCCATGCAATCTCACAATCTCCTTGAAAAATAAGTGAGCAACATGCACATCATCATTGGTCTTCTTACAAGGAATAAAATGTGTCATTTTAGAGAATCTTTCCACAACTACCATAATAGAATCATAACCTCTTTCTATTCTTGGAAATCCCACTATTAAATCCATGCTCGAATCTTCCCAAGGTCTCTTCGGTATTGTTAAAGGTTTATACAATCTTGTATTCTTACTACTCCCTTTTGCAACATGAAAAATTATGCAAATTTGAACATACTTCCTTACATCCTTATATATTTGTGGCCAAAAATAATATTCACTCACCAAAGCCACTATCTTTTCCACTCCAAAATGTCCTGCTAAACCTCCACTATGCTTTTCTTTGATTAAATTCTCCCTTATTGAATTCCTCGGTATAAACAATTGATTTATTTTGAGTAACATACCTTATTGAATGAAATAATCCAACCATTATCTTTGGTTTGTCACTACTAGTTCTTTACATGCTTTCCATGCTTCACCAAAATATGCATCATCTTCATACATATGCTTCAACTCCTCAAATCCCAATACTTTTATTCTCATCTTTGTCAACAAATTCCTTCTTTTACTCAATGCATCTGCAACTTTGTTTGACTTGCCACTCCTATGCTTCAACACAAATGTATAACTCTGCAAGAACTCAACCCATCTCATATGTATCTGATTCAACTTTCCTTGACTGTTCAAATACTGCAAGGCTTGATGATCTGTATACAACACAAATTCTCTTGGTAACAAATAATGTCTCCACTTCTTCAAAGCTTAAATTATGGCATAGAATTCCTAATCATAATCTGAGTATCTTCTTCAAGCATCATTTAAATTCTCACTGAAATAGGTGATAGGTCTTCCTTCTTAGCTCAACACTGCTCCAATTGCATTTCCACTTGCATCACAATCAACTTGAAATACCTTATCAAAATCCAATAATGCTAATACTGGTTACTTTGTCACCTTTTGCTTCAACAATTTAAAACTCTTTTGTGCTATGGATGTCCACTTAAAATAATCATTGACTCCTCTCATTGTCTCTGTCATGGTGTTACAAATGCAACTAAAGCTTCTAATAAACTTTCAATAGAAGCTAGCTAATCCATGGAATGATCTCACTTATCCAATTTTTACTGGTGTAGGCCAATCTACAATTTCTTTCACTTTCTCAGGATCCATCTTCAATCTAGGACAAAGGCAGTAATGGGAGGTTATCAACAGAATAGCTTATAGCATAAAAATAACCACTATCAAGATTACCAAAAGTAGTTGTAGTGTTATGACTACTAGTTGCTGATTTAGGGGTGGTTGGTCTCATGGGGGAGTTGTCAACTGTCCCCTTGGCTATGGGGCTCCAACATCTAGAATGTTAGTCGTAGTTTTTGGCTGGATAGCTTCCAAAAATAAATCAAACATTTCAAAATTATTCCAAATGGTTGGTGACAATAGGAGGGAGGATATATTGCTAAGGCCAAGTTTCTCCGAGATCATCCAAAGTTCCAATGAAAGGAGTAAGGCCTTGATCTAGCCCCCCAACTTTTGTATCATTGGAGGAAGGAAGGGGGGGCAAGGAGAAGGTGGTGGAGGGAAAGGATAACCATTATCCCCTTGTATTGCTTTCTCTTGAGTCCCTATTCCCCACTTTTTCCAAATCTCAATTAATAGAAGAGTAAGGAGCATTGATATAAAGATATATTTCTCCAAAATATATTTGCGAGTAGCAATTAGTTTGGGCATGATTACACTGTTCTTTCATCCTCATTTATGTTTTCAGTTGAATAGCCATTTATACCACTTAGTTGCCTCTTCATTTCTCTTTCCCACTTCTATAGACTCTCTCACTGATGCTTTAACTCTAGACTCTCTCACTAATGCTTTATCTCTTGGAATGTTGTTGGATTGTTGGTTTTTCATTATACATCATACTCGTGATTAGTTCAGAATGAAATCTAAATACCTTTTAGTTTATTTCCAACTTTCACCAGCCAGCTTGAATTCCTTTAGGTTTATTTCTAGCTTTCACCAGCCTTAATTTCCATTTAATGAATTTTCAAATTCCCTTTGGTCTATTTCCAACTGTAACCAATCAACATTTCCATTTAATGAGGCAACACTTTGGTGCTGACCTTTTGGTTTATTTCTAGTTGTAACCTAATGAATTAGGAGGAATTTTTTAATTCCTTTTGGTTTATTTCTAGCTTGAACCTAATGAATTTTGAGGAATTTTTGAATTCCTTTTGGTTTGTTTCTAGTTGTAACCTAATGAATTTTGAGGAATTTTTGAATTCCTTTTAGTTTATTTCCTGTTGTAACTAGCCTTAATTTCCAACAGATTGCAGAAGATTGATTTCTGTATGTATTTCCCGATACCAGTTAAAGACAACATAAGATTGTATTCTATCTATACCAATTAAAGATTGCATAAGATTGTATTTTGTGTATATTTTCACCAATTATAGACTGCATAAAATTATCTTATGTCTATATTGCCTTAGAGCAAGAACCACCACTTTTTGGTTTTTGTAACCTTATCCATCGGTGGGGATCACGACCCTTGATTGTGTGGTAGTTCCCTTTCACTTGATGGGAGGTCCCTATATTCTTTGGGGCTGGAGGGCCAAATGGTGGGGTGGGGAATTAAAATTGGGGGTGGGGGAAAATTGACCTACCCTCATGACATCAAATTTCACATTTTGCCACATGATGAAATTCCATTGCCAGAATGACCTGATTTTAGGGTTGGGGGGTGGGGAGCCTCCATCTCACCCTTTGTTGGGTGGGATGAGCCTTTCCCCTTTATTTGGTGGGACCCTTGGTTGGTGGGATGGCCCTTTGTTGGGGGTAGGGGAGGGCAAGTGGCCTCTCACTGAGTTCCCATTTTCCACCACTTTTCAGCGGTGACATTTGTGCCCTTATCCATTAGTGGGGATGATGACCCTTTATTGGGTCAAAGGGCCCTTGATTAGGTGGGAGAACCCTTTAAACTTGATCGTAACAATGATGTTACATATAGAATTGGTGATTCCCATCATCGGGCTAACTATAGCATCACCAATTAGGCCTTGGGGATAGGGACAATGAAGCCATTATGTCCAATATCTCTGGCCTCACTACTAACTCTCATCGGTATTCTAATGAGTTGTACTTCTCTCTAGCTCTTGACAACCAATGCTTAGGGTAGAGGTACATCACTCCCTCAACGTGGGGCTAGGGAGAGTCTGCAACTCAACATTGTGGCAGGTATCCTAGAGTGGCCCTTCTCTAGGAGCGAGAATGTCCTTGGCTCCCAATGTGCAGGTAGGGGAAGGGGAACCTTACTAGCTGTGTGTAGGGGGGAGCCCATAAAATAATAGTAGTGGCCACCCCGAACGAATCTTACGAGGGAGAGTAGTAAGAGAACATAGGCGTGATGGAAAGCCCAGAGATGGTGAGCATTTTGTGTTGTCCACTACTAATCAGTTGAGAGTGCCCCATCAGTGGGCTAGGGAAAGGTCTAAATAGCCACTTGGATTCATTTCCTTGGTTCAAAGGAAGTAGTGAGCAGCATTGGAAACAACATTGGAAGTTTACCCTCAACTATGAATAAATGCAAAAGCTAGGCGCTCAATCGGTTGGGGAGTTGAAGCAGTTTTTAGTAGTATTCCAAAGGTCGGGGTAGTGAAAGGCCCCAATACGACAAAAGTTAGCATTTAGACCAGCTCTTCATATAGTAGTTATGATATAGGACACTTAGATGGCTCTAGGAGTGAACGAACATCAATGATAAATTGCATATCTAGATGCATATCGTATACAAGAACTACTCTGTGTGGTTGGAAGGACTAACCCCGGTAAAACGAGATAGGGTGTTTTCGGCCTCACAAAATCAGCCAAGTGATGAATATGGGTAGGAAAGTGTGTCTAGTTTGGTAGCAAGCATTGGGCCTCACTCTAGTGTCGTCTAACCAGTTGCCTCAAGTATGTGAATAAGTCACAAAATCCTTAAATGGACAACAACCTCTATTCCTGAAACCATTGTCCCATCATGAACTATAGCCAACCTATGATAGATGATGGGACACAACCCTGTGCTATAAAGGATGCATCATGGGGCATTTACAGCTAAGCACATGGAGTCTTTCCTAAAGAGCAGGAAACTACGATTTCAGGAATCTCTAGTAGAGTGTGGGCATAACCGTAAAATCGGACTATTTACATGGCTACTGTAGATGGGGAACGAAATAACCATTTATGAGTACCCCGAGTACTTGCCCCATCACTAGCCAACCACTGATTAGAAGGTAAATGAGATGTAGTGATAAGAGAGGACTACGGATGTGATGGTAGGTCAACCCCTCATCACGCCCCTATGAGTAAAGAATTCTCTCTTGCACTTGCTTTGTCCTTTTCTTTACCAACTGTAAACAATAGTTGGTGAGAGCTAGGAATCGCTATCTGATGGAAAGTAGGTGTCGATAGAAGGCCCAACCTCATTCCCCAACCTGACTAAGGATTTATGAGCTTGTACCTCAAAACTGAGAGAGGGTTGGAGGAAGGGAGCTGGATCGTTAAGTTCCAATAACACATGTGCAGTTTGTCGGGAGGAACCCGCCAAAGCTGGTAAGGGTACAAAGAATGCTTGATCCCAATGTGGTAGTGTATGGTATGCCAAGAATCCTAGATACTATTTCTTGGGAGGATAAAACCAACATGAAATGGTTAGTCCTTAGGATGAACTATTCCACCTTTTCCTCTTAGGGTGGTAGTAGGAATTCTATCCCATCTGCTAGAGGAGGTCTTGTCCTTGGGAGATCCAAAATAAAACATTCTAAAAAATGACATATAGTCTCCCTCGAAAGGAATAGTAAGGTACATGGGATTTCCATTACCACCATCGGCTTGGCGCCCACTCTATCGGGGATTGAGAAATGATAGAGAAAAATACGCTACATCCCAAATTGTTTGAAGGTAGGTATAGTCATGTTCTATTTATGTTTGAAAGTAGATAATAGTTATTCTAGTTAGGTGATTGAAAAGCAGTAGGAAGATAATCCGCTAGGTAGGTAGGCAGTGCTAGGGCTAGGCTAGGGGTAGCTAACTATAGGGTCTGGCTCCTCGGCCCAATACACCTGACAGGGGTATTGGATAAACCACCGTCTTATCAATGGCAACTCAACACCATCCACCATCAATGGCATGATAGGTTCAGTGAGTGGTACAATCAAAGGTAGTGTTAGGATAGTTATAATAAGTGGGAGGGGAGTGAGTGATCCTTTAACTCTACCTACCACTTGAAGTGTACCCTACACTACCTTTCCCCACTCTACTGGTCTACCCACCACTTCCTCGGTTGCTTGCTTGCCCTTACTCTTCCCACCCCAACGCCCAACATCTATGATCCCCCACTTGCTTTCCTAACTTCCACCCATCACACTGATCGCCCACTGAGGAGACCAATCTTCAATAGGCCATGCCACCCCCATCTTGAACTACCACCCCACTGACTCCACCCCCCCTTAACTACTACCAACTTACCAATGGTGAGAAAAAATCACTCTACTCTAGATTATATCATACAATGCAAGCCACTGGTTACACTATTAGTAGGTTTCCACAAAGCAGAGCCCCCCAGTTTACCTTGACCCACTTGTTCCATCACCCTCCCTTTGGGTTGCCAGAGACCCCTGCGCAAGATAAATGACAATTTTGAGTGTCGTATCTAGATTTTTTTGCTGGATAAAGTCTCTAGTCCATCTAGACATCCAAGTTTCTCTCACACCGAGTGTACTTGTATAACCTAGGTATGGTTGAATTTTATGCCAAGCCTCACTAATAAATGATAGCCAATCGAGGAGGCCACCATAGGACTATCCTTTCAGATTCACGTTTTCCCTACGACTATTCATAGATCAATAAGGAGTCAAACCTTAACTCCGAGAAGGAGGCCACCATCTAGCTGATCTCGCTGAAGCAATTAAAAGTAATATAGGTCAGTACCAACCCCACCAAAGGAAAATGGGTCGGTGGGCGCCTTTGGGTCAGACCGTTAAATCCAATGTTAGAAGAGGTCATAGCATGAAAGAAGGAGAAACTAGCATTAATCAAGATTGGACTTATGAACAAGAAATATCTAGCTCCTCTAGGGAGAGTGGTGGCTATGGATGTGGTACTAAAGATAATTTGATGGCTATTTCTTTTTTTGTGACCAAAGGGGTCATGAATATTTTGAGTGTTCTTAGATTCAAAGTGAAAAGTATGAGGGGAATGGATTGGTGTCCATATTGTAGAGTTTGGTGAGGAGTAATTTTGTTCACTTGTTGAGGTGCTTGAGTAGAGATAATCCGTCATGAAGAAAAGTGTTTTGTTGAAACTAGTAAAGAAGAATAATGAGTGATTTCAAAGAGAATGAGTCAATTCAAAGAACGAGTATTTTTCAAATTGTTTGTGTCTATAGGGGAATGTTACAAGGTCAGTATTTTTGTTTGGATCATAAATATTTAGTTTTAGTAGACATGATGTAAAATATTTATTAAATAAAATAAGACATCCAAATCCATGTATAGAACTTCCTAGTTACATAGAGGGACCACCATATGATATTCAAAGAGTAGTGTATTGTAAGTTTTCATATTGGGTACCATGTTGTTCAGGTAATATGTGATGTCATGACTATGGATGTGTGACATGTGTTTCTTGGTCAACCATGGTAATTTGATCAATAGGCCATACACAATGAGAGAGAGAGAATTCATAAACGATTGTCAAAGCATGGGAAGAATCACACACTAAGTCCTATTAATGAATGATATAAACAGAGTGGGAACCCAATTCTAGGGTGATGCTTACCATTAGGAGGGGATTCCATAAATATTCAAGAGAAGAGAAATTAAACCATACTCCTAAGTCCAAGCTTGCTTGTATAGGTGTATTAAACTAAACCATCAAAATTACATCACCTTATGTGATATCTAGTAATGGTCCCAAGGGTGTTCCAAGAATATACATAATATTTAAGAGACGTACACCAAGTTTAAATTATGTACATCATATGGATGGGTAATTAAGTGATGCAGGGGCGTCTTGTGATGCATTTTTGTTTCATGTTGCAAATATTTGATTTTTGGGTTGGTTTTCTTTGTTTTTAGTAAATAAGGTCATTTGAGACCATTTGGGGTCATTTATGACCATTTTGAGTGTCTAGGAGAAAAGTTTTTAAAAGTTGCAAAAATTGTCATTGTTGTCACCTAAAAGTTGCATTTTTGGTTTGCGAAGTTATGAATTAGTTTTGGGTGATGGGAATTAATGTAATTGAATAAATAGGATATGTACACATGAGCATCAGGTTGGGGAGAAGATCTGGAACGGAAAACACTTCATTTTGCATGTTTTCCCTTACATTTTCTTGTGTAAAAAATTTGTAATCTTTATGGTACAACCTTGAAATCAACTGGAAAGGTTGAATTTTTTTTTTTACATTATAATGTTTTTTGTTTGAATCAATTTCATTAAGTTTCGAGTGAGATATGGCAATGTCATTGAGGGTATGTCTGTAAGTTTATTTTTATGAAAAGCTGCAATATGAAACATGCATGGTACAGATCTTTACATTATGGTACAAACCTACACATGCCTTGGGAAGTTAATTTTGTGTCTTATGTTAAAAATTCTTTTGGTTTCATGCATTGTTTTTGAGTTTTGTGTGAGTTATGGCATTTTTACTAAGAGCAGGTTTGAGACTGGACTAGGGTTTTCAACAAGCTTGGAAAATTCATATTTTTTGTTTTAACCATCCAAATGTGCCAAAAATTGGTGAAGATATCTGTTTGAATATGTTCTAAAAACCCTTTAAAGGAAAATTCCTAGTTTGGATTTTTGGAGGAGTTATATAAGTCTATGTGTTCACATTGTGAGAAAACAGTCATAAAACCCTAAGTTACTTGAGGGTTTAGTAAGATCTATGCATTACTTGTTCTTGAATGGGTGGTGAAACATTGAAATGTGTTGTAGGAGGCCTATACACTCCAAGAATCTCATATTTCAGGTTGTTTCCTTGTTGAATTCCTATTAGGCCACTGTAGCAATGTTTCCAAAGTTGAACTAAGATGCATCAAAGTCATTGTTGCTAATGAGGACCATTGTATGGAAAGTGTCAAGTGAGTTTAGTTTGATTCCTTTCTTTGCATCATTTTTGGTATCAGAGCCGAAATCTCTCTGGGAAATGATTTATTATTTTGGATAATGTGGTTCAGTGAGATTTGATGTTAAAAAATGTCTCTTAATAAGAAGGAAGATGGGCAAGGGGCATCGACATTATTAAATACATTGTTCAAAGTGGAAAAGAAGCTACAGGAGGAAGAAATGATAGCCAAGAAAGAAAGCAAGATGGCAAAGAAAAGGTTATTCTGGACTACCTACAAGTCCAAAGGTAAATGCTGTCAAGTTATGATTTTAGATACCTACATGGATAATATTCTTTCTGAATATATGGTTAGATAAATTGGGTTTGAAAAGAATACAACACCCCACACCCTATTTTGTGAGTTGGATTCAAATAGGTAACTAGATAACCGTAAGTGAGCAATGCAAAGTTGAGTTTCAAATAGGAAATTATACCTTGGATGAAATAGTTTGTGATATTATGCATTGGGATGTATGTCACATTGTGCTTGGAAGGTTGTGGCATTATAGCAGGACAACGAAGTATAACAATAAAGACAACACATATGAGTTGGAAAAAGATGGGAAGAAATATGTATTAGCAACCTTGAAGGATGAGTGCACAAGAATTGAAAGCTTGTCGTTAAGTGAGAAGACAAATGTACAATAGTATGAAGAAGAGACAAATGAAGTAACGGATGAGGTAATTAATTTTGAAAACATGTTGTTTGAAAAACTAGTTAAAAAAGAAATGGAAGATTTTTTTTTTTGAATTTACTCAAACCAATAGTGACGTTGATGTTGAAGTGGGTGATGTTCCAGAAGAAGAAGAAGAAACAAAAAAAGAAGCTTTAGAGGACTCACGAATAGTCCAAAGAGAGAAGATAGTCATGGAGGATAAGGAGATAGCATGGTTCTCAAGAGAAGAACTAAGAGTTGAGAATGTTGGTGTCAAGGAGAATCAAAGAATGGATGAGCAATTCAAAAATAGAAATGAATTGCTAAGTAAGGTTGAGGTGAAGCCAAAGATTTTTGTGAATAATGAAGAGAAAAGAATGTATGATAAACACCATAAGTTGGATGAAGAAGTGAAGTATGCAAACAAAGAATGTGATTTCTTTAGTATGTTTGTTTCCTGTGCAGGTAAAGAAGACAAAGTGGATAAAGGAGAAAATAAATCTCTAATAATAGTCAAAGCTAAAGCTAGAATGGGGAGACAAGCAGAAAACCATGGATATTTAACGCCAAGTTGGCCTTGGCTCAAGAAGCCTGTTGTTGGATCGAAAATCATAAGTGAACCAATTGAAACAAATGTAGTTGAGATCCAGTAAAAAGAAAACAATGCAATCATACAAAGGAACTGGAAGACAAGAAAGAAGATTCATATTTGAGATGGAACTCAATTTTTCTCTCCCCTAGGGAGTATGATGCAGGGGCATCTTATGATGCATTTTTGTGTCATATTGAAAATATTTGATTTTTGGGTTGTTTTTCTTTGTTTTGAGTAAATAAGGTCATTTGAGACCATTTGGGATCATTTAGGACCATTTTGAGTGTCTAGGAGCAAAGTTGTAAAAAGTTGCAAAAATTGTCATTATTGTCAACCAAAATTGCTTGCAACTTTGCAAAGTTGGTTAGTGGGAGTTAGGTGTTAGTTTTGATGGTTGTGGGAGGTTTTCATTTGATAAAAAAGATGTAATCTCACACCAATAGGAAGGGGAGAAGATATTGAATGAAAAATGAACATTTTGGAAGCATTTTCCTGTGTTTTTCATAGTGTAACAGTCTGAAAACCTACATGTACAACCTCGTACGGATTGGTACGAACCTGCACCTATTCAAAAAATTGAATAATATTTTACTCTTTCAAATGTAATTAGTTTCATGAATTTTCATTGCGTTTTTCTTAAGTTATGATCAAATTAGTGACTGCCATGTATAAATTTTCACTATTTCCTGCTTGAATTTATTTTTTTGTACATATTGTACGACCTGATACGGTCAAGGACAGGCATGGGGATGATGAATCTATAAAATACAAAAAAAAAAAAATTGTTTGGAGTCATTTCATTAAGTTTTGCATAAATTATTGTTTTTTTAGTGATGACAGTCCTATACCCTAACTAGGGTTTCCAACAACAAAAAGAATTCATATCTCCCATTTGGTATGGTGAAAAATCCTAATTTTTTTATTAGAAACTATTTTTTGACATTCCATAAAGGATTCCAAAGTCTTGGTTCATTATCTTTTGGCTGGTACAAGTTATGGAGAATAGTGTGGTCTCTAAACACTGTTGATAGAGTTAAATACCCTAGGCAAAAGAAACAACATTTGGGTAACTTGTAAAAAAACCTTGAGAAAACATGAAGTTTGATTGTGGGTGTGAGTTTAGTGTTCTCTGCATCATTAAGGGAACTTATAAGATGAAATACATAATTAACATAAGCATATCAATCATGCCCGTAGGGCATGAAGGAGGTTTGGTATTGGAGGGCACCCCAAAAAATCCAATGGAAGAGATATAATACATTTAGAAATCAAGAGTTACAAGGGAGATTAAGGAAAGAAATAATACTGGATACCCAATTAAGTGGAAGAATAGAGATTTGATTAGGATACTTCTTAATTAAGGTCCCCTATATTTGAGGTGTAGGTTGAACTCAATGAAGTTCTAAGCCACCTAATGAGCATGAGTTCACATTCTTTCTAATTGTTGGTATATAATCAAGAGCATCTTGAGGAAATGAGTAATCAACATCAACCAATTTTATTTTTATTTTTTTAATTATTATTATTGTTTTTATCTCTAAATAACTTTCAAACTTCAAACATTCAAATTCAAATGGCTTTCCCTTTCAAATTGGCGCCCTACTAGTATGGAATCATCCACTTGCCACATAAGATTATTAGAATGAATTTGCACATGAGTTAATATTGGAGGGAGTTGCAAGTTACATGTTCCACCCTTGTTAACATGCTTGGATGCCCAATTGGTGTGTTGATGTGAAGGAGAAGTTGCAATTGAGGAGAATTTATGTTTGTTTGAGTCTTGCATGGCCAATTTTTAGATTTAGGAGCCTTGTTTGAGTTTCACATATCAAAATTAATTCCTCTTAGAGGACGATTTCATTGGAGACTTGGTTGATGGACTTCATATCTTAATTAATCTCTTGGCTTTGGAATTATGTGTAACATTGAGGGAGGAGCTCATAATTTCTCTCTTAATCTTTTGTGAAAGGTTTGACTTGGAGATCTTCTCATTAAGGCGCCACATTAGAGAAATGGATAAAAGGAGAAAGTCAAGATGGAAGTGAGACTATCTTATTCATTATTTCTTGTAGGTTTAAGGTCGATAAGAGACTTTGGGGTTCCATGTATACAAGTTTGAGAAGCTCTTGGGTGAAGAGAGAGCCCAATTTCTAGAGAATAATGCCAATGTCAAGTGTTGTTATTGAGTAGTAGGTTCAATATGTTAGTTTGTTAGTTTGTAATATTGTAATAAGAACTATAATCCACCATTTATCAATTGAATAAGGGAAACATTACCTAAAATTCTCATGAAGCCTTGGTGTAATATTATTTACCTACAATGTTGAAGAGAAGATTTTCCTACACATTGTGCCCATGGACTTGTTTTGAGAGTGAATACTAAACATCTCTTTGCTATTTAAAATTAGTTAATTAGAAGATTGTAAGAGTTCTTTGAGTTTTCTATAAATAGTAAACACAAATTTGAAAGACCCTTAATATTTGTTTACAATTTCATCTTACAAAAGACTCCTATTCGAAAACAAGTTGTGGCAAATTGAACCCCGAGTTTTAGACCATACAAGTAGATTTCTTAATTTAGTTTTCCTTAAGAGATTTAGCACCTTTGTTGACCTTTTAAAAATGTGTTATGGAGTCTTGCTAAAATGGAAAGGTCAGTGTTCATTTGGCTTGCTAACTTTACTATATCATAATTGTTTATAAGTCTTAAAAGACTCTTGTCTTAGGTGTGGCCCACTAATGGCATCTAAATTTTAATTATAAGAGAGGAGAGGGATGAAATTTTTTTCCTCTTCGAGAATTATGGCTTCTTTTAGTTTACAAGTAAGATTTGAGGGATATTTATTCTACCAAATTCATTTTGGGCACAATTTTAGCTTCATCCCTTAAAAGAACCAAGTGTTTATATTTAACGTAATTTTGGCTACTTTCAACTTGCAATTGAGATTTAGAATGTATTTATTTTACCAAATTCTTTGAAGAAACAATTTCAACTTCATCCTTTAAAAAAAATCATTTACAATTACCAAAACTTCAACTTCTTTCAACCTACAATTAAAGTTAATTAAAGTCTCTAAGATATTTATTTTTCCAAATTCATCATAAACACAACATCCCTTAAAAATTAAACAGTTTCTCTTTAATCAGACTCTTCACAAACCATTTAACTTTACCAATAAATGAGAAACCCTTCAAATAAATTTTTTGAATAATAAAAACAATCAGTAACTCTGGACAAACCGTCTCTAAAGTTCCAATAAATTTAGAGAACAAATTACAAAACTATAAAATCACAAATGCCACATAATTTATTACATCAAAGAACTGCTGCCCTGCAGAAGCTATGTCACACGACCCACATAAATCTGAAGCGCACTGTCTCTCTCCTGGCTAATAAATTACAAGACAAATGCAGCAGCCATAACGAAGGCAGCTCCAAAGAAGACCCCAAAATTCTTGACAGAAACAGCAATGGGTGCACTGTCAGAGCTAGAAGAAGTGGTGGGTGTGGTGCTAGTAGGAGTAGAGGGCGAGGTGGTGGAGGGTGGGGTACTGGAGGATGGCGTAGTGCTGGGGGTAGTGCTGGCGGCCGCCGTCACCGGAATAGCTACCTTCATTCCCCCTGCACAGTGACCGGGCGTTCCACAAATGAAGTACATGGTGCCCGCAGTTTTCAACTGTACCGATGTGCTACCACTGCTGTAAGACTGAATGGCATTGGAGGAACTGCAGGCGGCATAGTCGGCCTTGCTCACTTCATCCACGCTGTGCAACGTCGAGTACACAAAACCTGCACAAAAAAGGACAAGTAAATTAGCCCACAAACAAAACAGAGTATGGATGATAGAATCGGGCGAAATTCTGTCTTCTTACTGAGGCTGTCGCCGACTTTGAATGTCTTGCCCTGGAGCCAGGTGTTGAAATCGGTGCTCGTATCCCACCCACTGCTGTCTCCTACCGTGTACTGTGTCGCCTGGCATGGAATGGCCAAAAATGCGACCCCTACGACAATTGACAGAAATGCCACTACGCTTGTAGACTCCATCCTCTGTTTCTGTTAAATTGCAGAGGTATAGAATGCTGTAGGTAGTAGTATGAGATGGAGAAGAGGAATGAATGTGTGGAGAGTTGGGTAGTTCATGTAATGATATATAGGAAGAACTAACGTATTGGTTAGCCTTTGCTTTCAAGTTTCCATCATGATATTTTATTTTTCAAGGAATAACAGGTTGTAGATTACTTAACGGGATAGTTTGGCATAAAAAAAATTCAGATTGGTCGACGCCTGGCTGGAACAGGTGAAAGATGGGACAGGTAGGAAGCGACTTTATTGGGCACATTATTACACCTAAAGCATATGGACCTGTCTGTAGTGGGTGCAAACTTTATTTGTTTTTTCGATGAATGTGGATGTTTCTGTGGTGGTTGCAGCTTTGTTTGGTAAAGGTTCAGTGAAAGTTGGTACTTGGTTAGTTAGAACCTTTGGCCCAGTGGACCCCATTAAAGCTGGATTGAGGTTGAACAAAGCAGAAATTGTAAAATATGGAGGGGCTATTCCAAATCCGGATGTGAAGCTGGAACACAATGGTTATACCTACAACCAGCAGGGACAAGATTCCATGACTGATGTCACTTTTCCACTGGAGAATTTGAGGACAACCAACGTTTTGATTGTCTGTTCTGCAGTGGGTATAATGCATGATTCAATTCAAATGTATCCTTTACTCATAAGGCTTTAACATTGCAAGATTAGAATTATACTTTGTTAATGTTATCAACGATATGCAAAGATGACATCACACGCAGCAACTTTGAGTAGTTGAACGTCAAACTTCTAGAAGATCTCATGGAGTTCACCAACTTAAGCATTTCGTTTTTTTATTATCGAATGCTTTAACATGTGCAGAGAAATAAGTGTTTTTCTTTAATTTATCTGGGTTAAGTAACCTAATCAGTTAGTATAAAGTATTTTAGATAAGAGAGTTCTGATTGAGTATGAAAACTATTTTAAAAAGTTAAATATTTTAATAATTGTATAAAATTGAGTAATTAAATGTGTGGGTATTTAGTATTGATTTTGAAGTAGAAATTTCTTTTCAAATGTCAAAAAAATATTGTTTATAATTTTGATTATGTATTATTTAGAGTCATTTCTACAAGTGTAAAAGTGATCTCCATGAGTGTAGAACTAAACCTAATGTGTGAAAGTGATCTTGTAACTAATGGACATGATATGGCTAGTTCCTACAATATGAAAAGCATTCACATCAATCTAATCAAGATCCCAAGTGGTCCAAGAGATAACCCTATCTTTAGAAAGACATGTTTATGGATTATGTGAAGGAAAAAAAAAGAATAGTAAACCAATAAAAAATTGAAATACATGCAAGCATAGGACTTTAGCAAATATGTGTACTACTTCTATTTATAATTAGCAATGAATAGGGTACGAGGATTTTATAGATGTTGTGGCTAGTAATGGACATCCTTGTGACTAGAAAGGAGAAACACATCAAACTAGTTTGCCTATGACTATTTGTCATCATCATAAATGTGAAAGATTGAATGAACAAATAGAATACATCATAATTACGAAAAAATAAGTTATAACAACACAATCAAAGTAGTTGTCCTTCTAGCTACCTATCAATTGAGGATCCTAATAATTAGCATTTTGTCTTATTGTCAAAGTTATTCATGTGTATAGATATGCTAATGTCACCAGGTGTGTATGTGAAGTTATGTGAAGTCATGCATAGTGGCATGTAATGATCAATGCACTAAGTCATGTGCATTTGTGTGCAATGAAACCACACGTTGTGTGTGAGGCACACATGTTGTTGAGGAGGGCATATAAGTGTTGACTATTAAGACACATGTTCCTAGAGGTTTACATGAGTGCACTTAGATCATTCACCTTTTCTTGAGAAGTAATGGCCCCATTCAAACTTTAGTGAGTTGTAAAAATTGAACACAAAGATATTGAATGTTATACCACTTTGTTTGTTGTATACTATCCTACCCTAGCCAATCTAGATAGATGGTGTGAACCTTGGCAAGTATAATGATAATTTGAATGATCTTATCTCACATGATAGTGCTTAAGCTTCAAGTTTGAAGGATGTTGAATTGATGCTTCCTCAAGAAGAGGATGAAAGTAAGGCTTGAAGAATTCTACATTAAACACTAGTTTTAAACCAAAGCATTGTAAGAGATCAAAACCATAATCATTCTCACCATGTTTGCATGGGATGGTGTATGGACCATGACATAAAGGCTTCATCTTCTAGTGTAAACCCAAGTTCAAGTGTTCCTTTTGAATATGCAAATAAAATTTGTCACGAAAATTGAATGACTAAGATAAACAATGCACATTGTGGTGCTCTTTGTATTTCTACTTGACTAGCATGAGATTTGTTTTGAACATATTGGTAAACACTTTGAATATGTTACAAAAATATTTGCACTTTATCCACTTCTCACATACCTATGTGTGTAGATCTAGGTGCAATAATATGCCATAATATATGTCAAGGGTTGTTGTAGGATGAAACCCAAGACATGTCTAGAAATGAATATGCCTTGTCTAGAAATATATAAAGCTCTATTATAGGCATGATGGATTATAGTTAGTTGCCATCCCAACTACATAGTTGTGCATAGTTGTAGATAGGAAATAAGTGCACAAGTGTGTGATTCACGAGCTTCATTTCACTACCTATTTGTATATGAAAGGCTATGGACTAATTCAATTGCATATCCAATCCCTCCCACAAGGATTTCTAAAATGTATTGATGAATCTTAGGTCACAATCATACACAATATATGTATGTATCTCAAAATGAACCTATACATTTGAATAAGAGACACATAGTGATTGCTTTCTTATGAGAAACCATGATGGCTATCTTCAAAAATATTTCCACTACAATAAGTACCTATCATTCAGGTACCTCTTTGTCATAGGAAGCTCACTCATGAAATCTATGTTGATATATTTCCAATGCCTTTACAAAAATTCATGTGTGTAGGTCTTGAGCTTCATATTCATGGGCTTGGTGATGCAACAAGGAATATAAGACTTAACATGGAACTTAATGTCTATACACATTTGAGGCTAGTAAAAGTATAATAGCATTGCCAAGGTATAAGGTTCTAAACCCTAAACTATCTCACGAATATAAATAGTAACTCATTTTAACATAAATATAGAAATATACTTATAGTGATGAAAAATGTATCCCTTTACATTTTATCATTTTATCACTTGTTTGGGCCATCCTAGTTAAAATGGACTTAATTGTGCCTTAACTCAATGTTGTAAGGTGTATCCCTTTACACTTTCACACTTATTTAGGGCTCCCTTAGTTAACTGAGCTTATTTTTTCCTTAATTGGCCCTTGATGCAAAGCGAGTAGGGAAGGGTATCAATCTCAAATGAAAAAGATCCTCTTGTGATGCTTCTCTCAAATACTCTTACCAATACTTCTCCAAGTCACTATTCCCTTAAGAGAAAAACCCAACTAACCAAGGGTATTTGTACTTCAGACAACTAAGAGGCTTATAGCCACTTATAATATGCTTTAACAGACCAAAATAGGGCATCACATCCTAATTAGCACTTAGGAAACTCCATGTGTTCATTGCTCATACTACTAGACCTCTTTACCCTTAGCACTGCCTGGTAGGACAGTCTAATTAAAATCCACCCACAAGTTTGTATCAGATGCAAACTACTGAATTTAGGCAACTATGATATGCCTCTACAAGACCCCAAAGTCTTACTTCTTGACAGTGGATGGAAGATCAATCATGGACCAATGTATCACTGTCCCCAAGAGGCCTAATTGGCTTATCATAACTGACTTTTAGCTATCTAGGCTCTCCCCTTCTCCCCAAAGCCTTGTTTCAAACTCCTACAGGCTAATTACAACCATTTATATCATTCCTAAGTGCCACCTTGAACAAAATCTCACAAAACAAGAAAAACTCAGACTTTTGATTTACAAACTAGGCTTGTCACATGAGGATGCCAGGCCTAGATCAGTGTATAACCTCCTCCACACAATAGGTTGTTCTCTAGAACCTTACAAATGTGAAAATAAACATAAAGACCTTCCATCCCACAAATAATTAGCAACTTTACACTATGGGAATGGAAGATAGAGGCATTTTCAGCCAAAACCCTAGTTTTGAGGGTTTCTCAACCTACTGCTACTAAAATGAAGATAACTCCTTTTATACCTAATGAAAATTCACTAAACCACTTTAAAATTAAATCCAAAACTTCCCTCTATCCAACCATAACAATTTTGTGCCCATACAGATTGTACAGAGGTCGTACTACATAGAAAAACAAAAAAATTATATGTAGAATTTCCAAAAAATAGAGTGTGTGCATTAGATCTCCAAATTGTTGAACATCAAGCATGCATTGACCAAAAGAGGATTATTTCAACCTTTCCCACACCTTCCCAATGTCCTCCAACAAAAAATTTAATTAGGTGGACATTGGAAACTAACCCTTTTTCATTTAGACCCCTAATTGCCTAGTTAAGGCAATTGACTACTACTTCTCATAAGCACGATTGAAATGGGGATTCAAAGGTATAAAACACCACAAACACTTCAAATTATCAAGGAAACTCCCTCAAGGACCTGGTTGCACCAAGGCATTTTGATTCTTTAGTTTTCCTAGATGAACCAAGCTTACATGGTGAGGAAGGAGACCTTGTTCTTACAATAAGACTTGACTCCAAACCCAAAAACTTATTAAAAAACATGAAAGATGGTTCTTGGAACCTTATTAAATCTCAAACTTATTGAAATCAAACAAAAAAAGAAAACAAAGCCTCAAAGAGGCATGGAGACCCCAAGGTGCTCTTGCACCATGCACCCGGGGTGGAAGAGATCTCAAGTACCACCTGCGATCAGTTGTTGCAGAGCAGAACCATGTTGTTTGATATCCTCTTCACTCATCCAAGTTGCATCTTTAGGTGGAAGACCCTACCATTTAACAAGATATTCATTATATACATTTTTCCTTGTCCTTTTTACCTCTTTAGTGTCTAGAATGGCCTCAAGTCTTAAAGGCTCAGATGGTGGAAGGTCCTACACCTAGTCTTCATTAGCTTCCAAACCTACACCTGCATCCAAAGATCCCTTAAAGGGGTACGAGTCATCCACTTTGAAGACAGGAGAAATAGCCACTCCAGGAGGGAGTGCTATCTCATATGCATTTTTCCCAAGCTTATGAATTATTTGGCAAGGGCCTATTTTCTTCATGTGAAGATTTGTTTATTTTCTTTTAGGAAACCTCTCTTTCTTCAAGTAGGAAAAAATGAGATCTCCCACCTTATATTGCACATTCCTTCTCTTCAAATCTACCCTTTCTTTGTATTGACTCACACTTTTCTTGAGATTTTCCTTCACTTGATCATGGATAGACTTCATTTCCATAGCAAACTCTTTACCTTCAACACTTCTTTTCTCCATTCCTTTTAGATCCCTCAACTCAAAGATACCTCTAGGAGTCATTCCATTTACTACCTAAAAGGGACTTTTACCTATACTTCTGTTGATAGAATCATTATATGCATACTCTGCTTGAGGAAACACTAAATCCCATTGCACACCATGTTCCTTTGTCAAACACCTCAAGAGATTACGAAGTGACTTGTTAACCACCTCTTTTTTCCCATCTGTTTGAGGATGGTAGGCTGAACTATACTGCAAATTAGTCCCCAACTTTCTCCACAAGGTCCTCCAAAAATGACCTATGAACTTAGAGTCCCCATCAGATACAATACTCATAGGAATGTCATGCATTCTCACAATCTCTTTGAAAAATAGACTTGCAATGTTAGAGGCATCACTAGTGCATCTACAAGGAATAAAATGTACCATTTTGCTGAATCTATCGACTGCTACAAAGACACTAGTTATTCACCCCTCTTTGTGTCCTAGGTAGTCCTAAGACAAAATCCATGCTTATGCTTTCCCAAGGTCTATTTGGGATTGGTAGAGGTTGGTAAAGACCAGCATTGGAGGTAGTACCTTTTGCTCTTTGGCAGACTGTGCAAGATTCCACGAACCTTCTCACATCCATTTGCATTTTGGGCCAAAAATAGAATCTCCTCACTTGCTCCAAAGTTTTTTCAAGCCCAAAGTGTCCTCCAAGACTCCCACTATGCTTTTCTCTAATGATTTTCTTCCTCATAGAACACTTGGGGATGCACAATTGAGCCCCTTTAAACAATAGCTTATCTTACAACACATAATCAACAAAATCACTATGAAAAGCATCTGAAAACTTATTGGAAACATCAAAAAGTAGCCTTGAAATGTGCATCCTCTTGATACATACCTTTGAGAGCTTCTATACCCACACTTTGTAACTAAATTTCTTGAACCATCATGACCCTTTTACTAAGGGAATCTGCAACTTTATTGGCCTACCCCTTCTTGTGCTTTATGGAGAAAGTGTATGCTTGTAGGTATTCAACCCACTTCATGTGTCTTTGGTTCAATTTTTCTTTCCCATTCAAGAAACTAAGTGCATGATTGTTAGTAAACACAATAAACTCCCTTGGTAACAAGTAGTGCCTTCATTTCTTTAAGGCTTGGACCATAGCATATAGTTCAACATCATAACAATAGTATTTTCTATTTGCCTCATTTAGTTTTTCACTAAAAAATGCAACTGGTCTTCCTTCTTGACTTAAAACAACACCTATTGCTTGATTGCTTGCATCACATTCTATGGTAAAAAAATTATTAAAATCAGGAATGGTAAGGATAGGCTATTGTGATACCTTTCTTTTCAAGTACTCAAACCTTTCATTTGCTTCATTGGTCCAATTGAACTTGCTCTTCTTTTCTCCTTTGATGGTGTCAATGATAGGTGCACAAATTTGGCTAAAGTTCTTAATGAACTTCCTATAAAAGCTTGCAAGGCCATGGAAACTCCTCACATCTCCTACTGATTTAGGTGGTGGCCAATTGAGAATGGCCTCAACTTTTGATGGATCCATCTTCAAACTGCCCTTTGATATGACAAACCAAAGGTAGACCAGTTCTTCTTTCATGAACTCACACTTTTGCATGTTGATCAACAACTTTTCTTCATGTAGCCTCCTTAGGACCATCTCAAGATGCTTCAAATTTTCCTCCTTGGACCTACTAAAAACAAGAATATCATCCAAATAAACCACAACAAATTTTCCAATAAAGGGTTTCAGTATCTCATTCATTAATCTCATGAAGGTACTAGGGGCATTGGACAATCCAAAAGGCATCACCATCCATTCATAGAGACCCTCATTAGTATTGAAATTTGTCTTCCATTCATCCCCTTCACAAATCCTAATCTGATGGTACCCAGTCTCTAGATCATTTTTTGAAAAATAGCATGCCCCACCCAGACAATCCATAAGATCTTCCATCCTTGGCATAGGAAACCAATATCTGATGGTTATCCTATTTATGGCTCTTGAATTAGTACATAACCTCCATTTACCATCCTTCCTAGGGGCCAACATAGTTGGAACAACACAAGGGCTCAAACTCTTCCTTACTAGGCCCTTATCCAATAGTTCTTGCACTTGTTTTGCTATCTCTTCATTTTGGGCTGATGTCATTTTGTAAGCAGCCTTATTAGGAAATGTGGCACCTAGTATCAAGTCAATATGGTGACTGATATCTCTAATTGGGGGTAGGGAACTAGGAAATTCATCCACCACTATCTCCTTATACTTCCCCAACAAGCGTAGGATTTCACTAGGAATTGGTTCTTCTTTGTTTGCAGCAAGAACATACCTACACTTAAGCTTAACACCCAGGGAAAATACTAGACCTCCCTCTTCCTTCAAGGTCTGCAAGAACTCCTTTTCCCCTGCCACCATAATGCTAGACCCAATTTTCTTATCTACTCCCTCATCTGGTAAGGGATTCATGGTGAAAATCTGCCCATATTTGCTAATTGTATATGTATTTTTATGCCCATCATGTTGGGCTTGTCTATCATACTACCATGGGCGTCCTAAGAGTAGATGACAAACATCCATGGGAGTAACATCACACAAAATTCTATCCCTATTCTCCCCAATTTGAAAATCTACCCAAACTTGCTCATTAACAAGCACTTGTTGCTCCCTATTCATCCATGACACCTTATATGGGGTAGGGTGAGGAATATTTTTCAATTTTAACTTTTCAACCATTTCAAGAGACACTAAATCATCAGTGGATCCCAAATCTACAATTACCTTGCATACTTTACCATGATATTTGCATGTAGTCCTAAATAAGTACTTCCTTTGTGGTGGTTCCTTGGTACTTGGTACTTTGAGAAGTGTCCTCCTCATCATTAGGCTCTCTCCAAATTTAGGATCAATAGGTTTGGACGGTAAATTTACACTTTGTGCATCCTCTTCTTCAACCAATTGATTCCTCCTATCTCCACCATGGGATGTTGAAGCTTGTTTCTCAAGACATTTGTAAAATGGGTGCCCAAATTGGTTACATGTGTAGCACCTTCCAGAGAATGAATTGGAGCCTCTTCCATTAAATCTGCCTCTTCCATTATACCTCCTACCTCTGAATCCTCCTCTTGACTCTTGAATTTGTTCCTCTTTTCCACTTGACTCCCCTTGTTGCCTTTGCGATTGGTTTCTACCACCAAAATTTCCTCTTCCTTTGGAGTTTCTGCCTCTACCCCTTCCTTGTTGCTCCTGTTTTCTCCTCAAATTTTCTTCTACCTTACATGCCACTTGAAAACATTCTTCTACTATTTTAGGAGTCACTAGACTCATCTCTTCTTGAATTGCAAATCTTAGGCCATTCAAATATTTGGCCACCCTCTTTTTCTCACTCTCTTCATGATCACATCTCATGCTAAGTTTGTGAAACTCTTCAGTGTAGGTTGCCAAGTCCATGTCCTTTTTCTTCAGGTTTTGTAGCTTCCCTAACACTTGCACTTCATGATCTACAGGAAGAAATTGTTTCTTCAATCTACTCACCATTCTGTCCCATGAAGTAATCATGTTCTTTCCTTCTTTCACTCTTTCTCCTTGGTGATAATTCTACCAAGTCAAGGCAACCCCATTCAATTTGGTCTTTGCAAACTTAACCTTCTTATCTTCTATCATCTCCTTATATTCAAAGTAGTTTTTCAAGGCATCTACCCATTCTAGGAGTGCCTCAACATTCATCTTTCCCCCATACATAGGGATGTATATCTTTACCTAGGTGGCTTCTACTCTTATGATCTTCAAGGCTCCAACGAACCTTCTCTCTTCAAGATGGATCTACTCTTCAAGGTTGGTATCATCTCCACCCTCTACCTCTTCTTCTGAGGTACTCTCTTCCTCAACATTCCCCTTCCTTCTCTCTAAGGCCTCTATCCTATCTCTCAAGGCCTTCATCTCCCTTGCAACTACCGTAGACCCACCTTTAGGAGGCATTGTTTTATTCAAGCACTTCAACACACAATTACTCTTTACTCTTCCACAATTAGACCTTGCTCTGATACCACTCTGATTCATAGTGAGCAGGGAAGGACATCAATCTTAGATGATAGAGGTCCTCTTGTGATGCTTCTCTCAAATACTCTTACCAAGACTTCTCCAAGTCACTGTTCCCTTAAGAGAAAAACCCAACTCACCAAGGGTCTTTGTACTTCAAAAAATTGAGAGGCTTATAGCCACTTAGAATATGCTTTAATAGACCAAAATAGGGCATCACATCCTAATTAGCACTTAGGAAACTCCATGTGTTCATCGCTCATACTACTAGGCCTCTTTACCCTCAAATGCTTGTAGCACTGCCTAGTAGGATAGTCTAATTAAAATCCACCCACAATTTGTAATCAGATGCAAAATACTGAATTTAGGCAACTATGATATGCCTCTACAAGACCCCAAAGTCTTACTTCTTGACAGTGGATGGAAGATCAATCATGGACCAATGTACTATTGTCCCCAAGAGGCCTAATTGGCTGATCATAACTAAATTTTAGCTATCTAGGCTCTCCCCTTCTCCCCAAAGCCTTGTTTCAGACTCCTACAAGCTAATTACAACCATTTATATCATTCCTAAGTTCCACCTTGAACAAAATCTCACAAAACAAGCAAAACTCAAACTTTTGCTTTACAAACTAGGCTTGTCACATGAGGATGCCAGGCCTAGATCAGTGTATAATCTCCTCCACAAAATAGGAAATTATTCAAAACCTTACAAATGTGAAAATATACATAAAGACCTTCCATCCCATGAAGAATTAGCAACTTTACACTATGGGAATGGAAGATAGAGGCATTTTTAGCCAAAACCCTAGTTTTGAGGGTTTCTCGACCTACTGCTGCTAAAATGAAGATAAATCCTTTTATACCTAATGAAAATTCACCAAACCAATTTCAAATGAAATCCATCACTTCCCTCTATCCAACCATAACAATTTTTTTCCCGTACAAATTATACAGAGGTCATACTACACAAAAAAATAGAGATTTTGTATGTAGAATTTCTAGAAAACAAAGTGTGTGCATTAGATCTCCAAATTGTTGAACATAAAGCATGCCTCGACCAAAAGAGGCTTATTTCAACCTTTCCCACACCTTCCCAATGTCCTCCAACAAAATTTTGAATTAGGTGGACGTTGGAAACTATCCTTTTTTCATTTAGATCCCCAATTGCCTAGTTAAGGCAATTGACTACTACTTCTCATAAGCCTGATTGAAATGAGGATTCAAAGGTGTAAAAAACCACAAACACTTCAAATTATCAAGGAAACTCCCCTCAAGGACTTGGTTGCATCAAGTCATTTGATTCTTTAGTTTTCCTAGATGAACCAAGCTTACATGGTGAGGAAGGAGACCTTGTTTTTACAACAAGACTTGAGTCCAAACCCAAAAACTTATTGAAAAACATGAAAGATGGTTTTTGGAACCTTATTACATCTGAAAATTCTTGAAATCAAACAAAAAAACAAACAAAGCCTCAAAGAGGCATGGAGACCCCAAGGTGCTCCTGCACCAGCCCTTTAATTCATTTTCCAAGCCCATTTAATTACATTTTCCAAAGAGAAAATCTAACATTCATTAATGCCTTAACATAACACTTCACATTGAGCAATGTATGTCCTAGGTTTAGGGACCTAGGACCCATTTTCCCATGGGAGAATGGGTCCTCCCTTGATCTTAGGACCTAAATTTAAATTATATTTTTTACGGTATTTTAATAATATTCAAATATGTGATTCAATGTTGGCTTGTGATATTTAAATTTTGGGAAATTAAGGATACTTATCTATATATACAAGGTTATTTCACTATGTTTCACCTAGCTTTTTTTATCTAAGAAACCTAGCAAGTTTATGAGATTTAAATAACACTTTCAAGAGCAATTAAAGGAATTCAAGAGAAGATTTATCCTAGTTTTATTGCAACAATCAAGATCTAATTGTCATGTCAAAGTATTCTTGCATCATGCATATTTTTGGAGCTAACATTGTGATGTAGGTTTCATGATCAAATCAAGCTTTCAAAATAAGTATATTTCAAGCAAGATTCAAGTGTCAAGATCCATATTCATTGAAGCCATTTCATGCAAGTTGTAGATTTATATTGCAAGGTTTATTGAAGGGTTTGTTGAGTGGTAACATTACTTTGTTCATTCTTCATTCCCTCTTTTGTGCTTTTATTCATTTCAAGGTTTGATTACCAAAACAGGGTTTGACCAAGGAAAACCCCTATTCACCAAAAACAAACATTTTTTCACTCTCATGTTGTGTTTGCAGATCTAGGTGGAAGAAATCTTGAAGATCTCTTGAAAAGAAAAATTGAAGTTGAAAAAGTTGCAAAAGTTGTCATAAAAGTTGTCATCTCGTGAAAACTCACCTATAGAATTTATTTCCGACATTCTGACACTCCACTTGGATAAATTGGAAGATTCGGATCTATATCAGATTCTCCTGAAAGTTATAGAAAAACCATGACAATGGACCCATTTTCCCTTTGGTCGAATGAGTCCCAGTCAACCTTTGAAAACTCACTTTTGGTGATCGGTAAACACAATTTATCCCTTTTCATATCTACAATTTAATTTTTGGTTTTGCTTTTTTGAGTTTAAAATTTTTGTTTGAAGCTTAATTTGGCATGATTGGGTTGGTTTACTATTTTTAGCTTTTCTCCCAAAAGAGTCTAGTGAACCTGACCCCCATCCTTCAGTCATAAGGAAATATGTAGATTCACACCTTGAGTTGATTCATCTAAGGGTTATAAGTCAATTCTTTGTGTGGATCTCATTTCCTAATGAAATAGAGGAAATATAGGTTTATTATACCCCCATTTTAACATCCATCCCTATTTTTCTTCATTTCATTTTGGTGAACCCGACGTTTGAGCATTGTATCTTTCTGATTTTAGATTATATTTCAGCCCTTGATCTAATATTTGCATTCATTTTCATTTCATTGTGTTGCATTGAATCTCATTTAGGGTTGCTTAACTTGAATTAGTTTTCTTCTCATTTAGGGTTTTAGGATTGCATTTTTCAATCTTTAAAAATCTAGAAAATATAAAAAAACAATCATTTTTCAAAGCATTTACATAACATTGCATGATCAAAAACTTAAAACACAAAATTGAATTAAAATTGCACATCAAATTAGGTCTCCTAGTTTTTCATTTATCACTATTTTGTATTTACATTTAGACTTAAATTTATAGAAAATTAAAACTATAATCACTTGTCTCGGTCCAAAATATGAAAACCATAAGAATCAACTAAGAAATTTGTACATTCATTTTTCAAAACCCTTAGCTAGGACCCATTCACCCATGGGCGAATGAGTCCCTCGTTAGGGATTTTTCTTACATTTTTGGGCATCAAAATTGTTGGATGTTGTGGTTGTGTTGCTGATATGTGGTTGTCATTGATGTCAACACGGTTGTCATTGATGTCAACACGGTTGTCATTGATTTCAACACTATTGACATTAATGTCTTAGAAGTTGTATATGTCAAGGATATTGAGAAAATTGTAATGAAATAAGTTGCAGGTTGTTAGTGGTGAAGTGAAGTTCAGTCTGTTGGTTTGTTCATTACATTGATGATCAGACGTTGTGGACTAAAGGGTTTCTTGTTGAGTATATCTAGTTTATCCACGTTAAGTTTCAGAGATCCATGTGAAGATTTGATCGAGTTATGAGTAGTTGTATTTTGACATTCATTTTGTTGCTTCAGTTGGTGTTCCTGAATGAAGATGATGCCATTTTAGAAAGTTCAGTTGTTGCAGGTGCTTCTCTGGTGATTCATGATGTTTTTGGATGTTTATAGATCATGCTCTATTTGTGTTACACATCCACATTGATCGTTGTGCTCACGATTCAATATTTTCTCTTCTATGTTCATGTTTTTCATGTTCTTGGCCAACAGGGTGTTTTAGCGTGTTGTGGATCTTCGAGGAATAATTTTTGAAGATGGTTCATGTTTGAGAATTTTATTTTGGGTCTTCACTATGTTGTGGCTGACCTTGGTTGATTCACATTAATAATATTTAATGTTTTGGGCCGACAATTTGTATTCATTTTATTATTTTATTGAGGCCGACATGTAGTGATGCAATTTCTTGTTGCAGATATATATAAGTGATTGTTTTATCATTTGAAGGTATGAGTATGCAAAGTGTGTGAGTCCTATGTGCAAATGATGTTCAGATCATTCAAAGGCAGAAGTAGAGTGTGAAGAAGAATGAGCAGACAGTGAAGAAGTGTTCATGTGCTTAACCGGAATTGTAATCAGGCATTAACGGATGTTATTTTCTCAATTCAAATCTTGTGGATGTAATCCAAATATTTTTGTAATATAGTGAGTCTTACTTTTGTAATTGAGCAATGAGCTCTAAGCAGTGCACCTAAATGCATGTGCATTCCCCATTCATATTTCTTTATAATTTTAATAGGGTATAATCTTGTGGAATGACCTCCACTGTGGTTTTTCCCCTAATAGGGTTTCCATGTAAAAAATCTTGGTGTTATATGTGTTTTTGACGTGTTGTTGATTTATGCTTTTATGGTTAATTCACCAAATCTAAAAATAAGGTTAATAAGTTGAATAAGTTTGAAATTATGTGACAACTGATTCACCCCACCTTCTCAGTTGTCTACCCTTGTGTTGCTAACAATTGGTATCAGAGCAAGTTCCTTGGAAGAAGTTTAACAACTTGAGGTGATCCAGGATGGTGAGATACAAGAAGGATAGTCCTTTGATGGAAAAAAAATTATTCTCTGTGGAAGACTCGAATGCCGTGCCATATGAGATGCATTGGTGAACCCTATTGGAGCATAACAAGCAATAGGTATATTATTCCTTAGAATGGTCCTACTACTACTGTTGAGATTAGGGACATTGAGTACAATATCAGGGCTAAGGAAGCATTGTTGAGTGCTTTGACTGATTCTGAGATGACAAATGTTGTGGATCGAAATAATACTTATGAGATTTGGAAAAAGTTGGAAACTTTGTATGAAGGTGATGCTAATTTGAAGATTTCTAAGTTACAAAGTCTGAAAGGGAAATATGAAATGTTGAGAATGGGTGATGATGAGAACATTACTACCTTTATGCAAAGAGTGAATGAACTTGTGTGTGGTATCAGATGTGCTGGTGGACAATTGGAAGAATAAGAGATTGTTGCTAAGGTGCTTAGATCCTTGCTTGCTGCATAAAAATTCAAAGCTACTACTATTGAGAAGCTTTGGACTATAAAAAATGTAACTAGAGACATGTTGATTGGTAAGCTTACAACTTTTGAGTTGAGTGAATTTGGTGATGCTCTTCCAAAGATAGAATCCATATTCAAGGCTAATACTTCCAAAAGAGACAAACATAGATATGATATGGGAGAAAGTTCTTCTAGAAAGGTATTCAAGTATGAGGAGGAAATGAGAGAGATTGAAGAAGAGGAGAGAAAGCTAGAGGAGATTGAGGCACTTATTTTCAAGAGAGAAACTGGAGGAGAAGGTAAGTATAAAGGGAAATTACCTATTAAATGTTTTTCTTCCAATAAGATAGGTCATAAAAGAAAATTTGTGAGCCTCGAAAAGTATGATGGTGGTGTTGTAAGATTTGGTGATGAGAAAGCTAGTGTAATCCATGGCAAAGAATTCATTTCTCTTGATGGTAAGAATAATACTAATGATGTTCTATATGTGGAAGGTTTGAAGCATAATCTCTTGAGTGTCAGATAGATGGTTGAAGAGGGATACAATCTTCAATTCAAGAATGGAAAGTGTAGAATATTGGGAAGTTCCAGAAATGTGATTGCTTCAGGTACAAAAACAAAAGGTAACATCTTTCACCTAAATGCTTCTAGTAAAAGTTGTTTGATTGCTCAAGTTGATGAAATTTGGTTTTGGCATATGAGAATGGGTCATGTAAACTTTGACAATATTATCAAGATAAGTTCTACTCAGGCAGTGAGAGATCTTCCTAAGTTGGCAAATCCTTCTAATACTATATGCAAGGAATGTTAGTTAGGGAAGAAAACTAGAATTTCATTTTGGAGCAAACAACATTATTCAAATGAAATGTTAGAGCTTGTTCATATTGATTTGTGTGGTCCTTCTAGAGTCAAAATTTTACGAGACAGGTACTTCATGTTACTTATTGATGATTACTCTAGATTGATGTGGGTTAATTTCTTAAGAGAGAAATCTAAAGCTTTGGAGAAATTAAAGATTTTTAAGGCTATGGTTGAGATAGAGACAAGTCTGAAGACTGAATTTATAAGATCAAATAGAGGTGGTGAATTCACTTCCCATGAGTTTAATTATTTTTGTGAAGTACATGGAATAAAGAGACAATTATCTACCCCGTGGACCCCTCAGCAAAATGGAGTTGTGCAAAGGAAAAATATGACAGTTCAAGATGCTACTAGGACTATGATGTTGGAAGGAAATGTTCCTCATATCTATTGGAGAGAAGCTGTGAGTACTATTGTTTACATCCTCAACCAAGTACAAGTCAAAGGTGATACTGGTAAGACCCCTTTTGAGCTATGGACTGGTCATAAGTTTACTATTAGATATTTCAAAATATTTGGGAGTAAATGCTATATCAGAAGAGATGAAGAGGTAGGAAAATTTGATGCTAGGAGTGATGAAGGAATCTTTCTTGGTTATTCTACTAAGAGTAAGGCCTACCGGTGCTACAATAAGAGATTGAGGAAAGTAGTTGAAAGTGCAAATGTCAAGGTTGATGAAGACATTGCTAGACCATCCAAAACCTATGGATATGAGTCAGATGATCAGAATAATAGTTTAGTCACAAGAAAGAAAGTTCAAACTCAAAATCAAGTTCAAATCATTCTGGTGAATCAAGATAATCAAGAGGAAGGAACTAGTGAAAGTGCAGAAGAGAGATCACAAGAGCCAGAAGTTCAGGAAAATCCTAAGACTCCAAGGTATGTAAGACTAAATCATTTAGAAGATTAGATTATAGGTGATAAGAACAAAGGTGTTCAGACTAGGAGAAAAATTGCAAAAGAATACTGTCTGATTTCAAAGACTAAGCCTAATAGTGTGAATGAATCATGCAAAGATGAACATTGGGTAGAAGCAACGAAAGAAGAACTACAACAAATTGAGAAGAATAATACATGGATTCTTGTTCCTAGACCTAAGGAAAAAAATGTAATTGGAACTAAATGGGTCTTTAGAAACAAGCTAAATGAGAAAGGTGAAGTTGTTAGAAACAAAGCAAGATTGGTGTGCAAAGGATATTCACAAATGGAAGGAATTGACTTTGAAGAAAAAATTTCCCCTATTGCTAGGATTGAATCTCTGAGATTATTTCTTGCTTATGTTTCTTACAAAAACTACAAGGTTTATCAGATGGATGTCAAGTCATCATTTCTAAATGGTGAATTGGAAGAAGTGTATGTTGATCAACCTAATGGATTTCAATTGACTAATCAGGGAGATATGGTTTGTCTGTTGAAGAAAGCATTGTATCGACTTAAGCAAGCCCCAAGATCATGGTATGCCAGATTGGACAAGTATTTGTTGAAGCTTGGATTCAATAAAGGTATTGCTGATAGTAATCTATATTTCAAGATTGATCATGATAAAGATCTGATTATTGAAGTATTTGTTGATGATATCACTTTTGGAGGAGATGATAGTTTGTATATGAAGTTTGTTGATGAGATGTAGAATGCTTGTTTGAGATTTCTATGATTGGTGAGATGAAATTCTTTTTGGGATTACAAATTATTCAGCTAGATAAAAGGATCTTCATATCTTAGTCCAAGTATGTGAAAGAATTTCTAAAGATGTTTGGTATGGAATATTCAAAGCAAGTTGGTACACCTATGGTGACCAAATGCAAGTGGACACAAGATGATGATTCTCTGAAAGAAAATCATACTAGATATAGATCGATGATTGAAGGATTTCTTTATTCAAGACTCAAACTAGACTAGATATCATGAATGTTGTATGCATCGTCCCAAGATTTCAAGCTAATCCTAAGGAATCTCATGCAACTACTATGAAAAGGAATTTTAGATACTTGAAGGGGATAGTTGATTTTGGCCTATGGTATCCTAAAAATGATTATCTTACTTTTAGTGCTTTTATTGACGTTGATTAGGCAGGTGATGTGGATGACATAAAGAGTACTAGTGGTGGTGCATTTTTCTTGGGTAAGAAGTTGATTTCATGGTTAAGTAAGAAGCAAAATGCCATTTTTTTATCTACTATAGAGGCATAATACATGGTTGCTACTAACAATTATACTCAAGTATTGTGGATGAAGCAGATGTTGAAAGATATTTGAGTTGTGTATGATGAGCCCATTTCTATATTCTGTGATAATTCAAGTGCAATTAACATTTCTAAGAATCCGATGTTGCATTCAAAGACCAAGCATATATCTATCAAGTTTCACTTTTTGAGAGAGAAGGTGAGTGAAAAGGAAGTCAAACTGGAGTATGTGCCTACTAAGGAACAAATTGCAAATATCTTTACAAAGCCTTTGCTTAAGGATAATTTTAAGTATCTCAGAGGGAAGCTAGGGGTGATTAGGCCTCCTAATCAGAACTAAGATGCATTGACTTGCATCGATCCGTGCATTTCATAGTCATATCTTGATTCAAATTGATGTTGTGGTCGCTATTCCTCAGGGGGAGTAGTTAGATGTTCATAAATGTGGTTCAGAGCTTGTGTGGAGAAAAGAGATCTTTGTCATTGATGTCAAAGGGGGAGAAGAGCCATGTGAAAGACTGTGAATTATCTAAGGAGAAGATTCATGTGGGAAGAAGAGTCGTGTAAAAGAATTGAGGAGAAAAGAGTCAGAACCTAAGGGGGAGTAAGTGCTAAAGATAGTTGTGTTGATGGTGTTTTTCACATCATGTGTTGTCATCAATGCCAAAGGGGGAGATTGTTGGATGTTGTGGTTGTCATCGATGTCAACACTATTGGAATTAATGACTTAGAAGCTGTATATGTCGAGGATATTAAGACAATTATAATGAAATAAGTTGCAAGTTGTCAGTGGTGAAGTGAAGTTCAGTCTGTTGGTTTGTTCAGTACATTGATGATCAAAGGTTGTGGACTAAAGGGTTTCTTGTTGAGTATATCTAGTTTATCCACATTAAGTTTTAGAGATCTACATGAAGATTTGATTGAGTTATGAGAAGTTGTATTCTGATAGTCATTATGTTGCTTCAGTTAGTTTTCCTGAATGATGATGCAATTTTAGAAAGTTCAATTGTTTTGGATGCTTCTTTGGTGATTCATGATGTTTGTGGATGTTTCTAGATCACGATCTATCTGTGTTGCATGTTTGCATTGATTGTTGTGCTTGCAATTCAAGATTTTCTCTTACGTGTTCATGTTTTTCATGTTTTTGGCTAATAGGGTGTTGTAGCGTGTTGTGGATCTTCAAGGAATAATTTTTGAAGATGATTCCTATTTGAGAATTTTATTTTGGGTCTTCATTATGTTGTGGCCTACCTTGGTTGATTTGCATTAATAATCTTTAATGTTTTGGGCTAACAATTTGTATTCATTTTATTATTTTATTGAGGCTGACATGTAGCGATGTAATTTCTTGTTGCGGATATATATAAGAAATTTTTCTATCATTTAAAGGTATGAGTATGTGAAGTTTGTGAGTCCTATGCGTGAATAATGTTCAGATCATTTAAAGGAAGAAGCAGAGCGTGAAGAAGAATGAGCAGAGAGTGAAGAAGTGTTCATGTGATTAACTGGAACTGTAATCAAGCATAAGCAGATGCTATTTTCTTAGTTCAAATCTTGTGGATGTAGTCCAAATATTTTTGCAAGACAACGAGTCTTCCTTTTGTAATTGAGTAGTGAGCTCTAGGCAGTGCACTTGAATGCATGTGCATTATCCATTCATATTTCTTTATACTTATAACAGGGTATAATCTTGTGGACTGACCTTCACCGTGGTTTTTCCCCTAATAAGGTTTCCATTAAAAAATATTGGTGTTATGTGTGTTTCTGATGTGTTGTTGATTTATGCTTTCATGGTTAATTCATCAGATCTGAAAATAAGGTTAATAAGTTGAATAAGTTTAAAATTCTGTGACAACTGATTCACCCCCCCTCTCAGTTGTCTGCCCTTGTGTTGCCAACAAAAATATCTATTTTTGTATTATGTTTTTTTGTTTTCAATTTGTTGTTATAGTTTGCAGAATTTTTGTTATCTCAAATTGATCATATAAAGCATCATTGGGTGATCCCATAGTAGTGGTTTACACTTTTTAGGACATCCTAAATTTTGCTGAAATCACATATTTTTAGAAAATATAATGATTTAAGCCTAGGAAAGTTCCATTTAAAGGATTCCAATTGAAGAGGGTTTGATCAAACCACTTTAGATCAAATCCCTTTGGATAGAACCCCACTAGTTTTCAACCATACCTATAATGGAGTCTCCTTTACACCTATCAAAATGTTGATAAAAAATCACTTTTGATTTACCATTTGTGGGATCAAATGAATTCATTTAAAATTTATTTTTTGTAAGTATGTAGACCTCATTATAAGCTTCCCAAAAAGTATAATTTTACATATATTTAATTTTATTATTATATTTATTTTTTATTTTTTGTGAATGTAGGTTTTTCACTAAAAATCAAGCTCTCTGTTTTGCACACAAAAAAAATAGATTATTAAAAAAATGCTAAAAAATAGCTATGCACTTTATATTGATGTCCCTGATCCAACAAAGAAAATAAAATTGAATTTCGATACAATTTTTTTTTTTTTGTGTTAGCAAGTAAACCTATGTCTAAATTGTAACTAGTTTGACTTCAAAACTTAATTAAGAAAAAATATTCAATAAAACACTATGAAACCAATTGCATGCGCTAGATATCATAGTTATGTTCATCTAAATTCAAAAAATATAGAATTTTATCCTTCATAGAAAAAAAGTTGTGTTAGCAAGTACACACCACTCTTTAAAAATGATGTTTACTCTTAAAAACTAGTTTTCGAAGGAGATGGAAAAACAAATGCAATTTGATTCCAAATTTTAAAAAATATATATATTTAAAATCTACAGACAAAATTTCACAAATCACTAGTTTGCATCATCTTCAAATTCCTCATGGTTGAGAAGCTATAGGTGCCCGAAAGTGAAGATTTAGTTAAAAAAATTCAGTTCAATGTCAAGCTTGGCCAAAAAGTGTAAACCACTATTGTGGGATCACCCCATTTGATAAATTTAGTGCATTGTGTGAATTCAAAATTGCATTTACAAGACATCATTTTTAGGCTTTTACATAGCATAATCAGAAAATTATCTTGTTTGAAATCTAAAAATTGCTTTTACATATTTGCATTACACCTTAGAAAAGAACAACATAGAAAATCAAAATCCAAAATTGTCTCAAGCAATGCATGATGCCTCTCCACCTTCTCCACAATATAAACAACAACAACCTTCAATGGATAGTGTCATTAGACCTAATATTGTGATTAACTTGGATGATGATAATGAAATTTCTAAGATTGATGAGGGAGTGCATAAAAAGCTAAATTCATTGTTTCCTTTTCCATGAGATTAAATGATGATCCTCCTAAACAGAGTGTTGAACTTGGTGCTTGTCCTAGTTTAGCACTTGATGTTGTTCCTTTGGCTAGTTATTTGCCTTCTGCATATACTGAACAAGATTGAGATGCAAATGACCTGCTATAGGTTGACTTGTATGTGTCTTGGTAGGATTTGTCTTTATTTTCTTTTTCATGTTATTTATGTGATTGTATGTGTGTGATGTGATCTCCCTGTATTGTTTTGTTTGATGTATATCTTCATGTTCATTCCTCTATTTGTACCTACATTCTTCTATATGTCGTACAACCTTTATCTTTTCACTTGTTTTGTGTTTTCCTTTTGGGGTGCCGATACATTTAGGTCTTTTCCATGTTGAACCGAAATAATTTTCTTTGTTTTTTTCTCTCTATGTGTCATTATTCCTGTTTTGTGAGTATTTTGGGATTGATGAGGTTTTCAAGATCTATAAAAACATTGTAGCAAAGACATACTGACCCCAAATCTGTAGATCCCTTATGTGTTTGGGATTTCATTTTGGCGGCAACCCCTTCCTCTATTTTTCATGATGTAGCTTCATTTGGAAACATATGACTTGGCATAGGGATTTCCAAATAAGCCCTCATGTCTTCTTTTTTGTTAGCATTGATTATTTGCTACTTTAAATTAATTGCTCACAACATGGTGTTTAGCAATTTATTTAATGTGGGGGCATACATTGGCATTATTGTTTTAAATTTTTTTGGCATTCCTCATGTTTCATTGTGTGATCTTCTTACTTCTTGCAACGTGTCTTTTTCTTGGTGGCCTCATTGGGTTTGATGTCCTCCAAGAGTGTGACCTTTCTTGTCATATGACTTTCCTCTTAGTGGTGATGCTACATGTTGCATTTCCTAAGTTGTGAATCTTTTATCCTTGACTTGTCCTCTCTTGGAGACATTAGGCACGGTGTTCCCTAAGAGGAGACCTTACACGAACTAAGCAAAATATCTTTGAACATATTTATTTGCATTTTTTTTGTTCATAAGTGTTTAGCATAATGAAACTTGCTAACCTCATGAAGCTCGGACCCTTTTCAAGGCCACCAAGCATAACACATTTTGCTTGCCAGTGGAGCCTTGCCTTGTTTTCTCATAGGTTCTTAGCATAACATAGCTTGTTAGGCCTTATGAAGCTCAAAGTTTTATTTTGTTTTGTGGTGCCTTACTAAAGTTATTAGAGATATAGCTTTGGTATGGTATGAGAGCCTAATAAGATTCTATCATTTTCCACCCCTTTTATATTTTGTTTTGTTTTGTGGTACCTTATTGAAGTTTTCAGAGGGATAGCTTTGGTATGCTATGGGAGCCTAATAATATTCTCTTATTTTCCACCCTTGGGGGTTCACCTAGTGGACAACTGAAGTTACATTAGCCTATGTGAGAGTGCATGTTGTTTGCAAAGTCGACAATGAGTTCCACTTGTGAAAATTTTGGACAAATAGTTGAGGCATGTTCCACATCACGTTGGACAGTTGAGGCTTGATCCACCCTTTTTGTTTTTTCCTTTTTTTAATTCTTTGATACTGTATGATTACCTTGTCATTATTGCATACATATGTTTTAAATGTCTACTTTAGTGTGAGTGATGCAAGGTCATCCTCTAACTAAAGTGGGGTCTAAATGTGATGATGAAAAATGTATCCCTTTTACATTTTCTTAATTGTTTGGGCCCTCCTAGTTAAAATGTACTTAATTGTGCCTTAATTTATTGTTGTAAGGTGTATCTCTTTACAATTTCACACTTATTTAGGGATCTCTTAATTAATTGAGCTTATTTTTTCCTTAATTGGTTTCTTATTTATTCATTTTCCAAGCCTATTTAATTATATTTTTCGAAGAGGAAACCCAACATTCATTAATGCCTTAACATAACACTTCACATTGAGCAATACGTGTCCTAGGTTTAGGGACCTAGGACCCATTCTCCCATGGGCGAATGGGTCCTCCCTTGACCTTAGGACCTAAATTTGAATTATATTTTTGGTAGTATTTTAATATATTCAAATTTATGATTCAATGTTGGCTTGTGATATTTGAATTTTAGGAAATTAAGGATACCTATCTATAAACATAAGGTTATTTCACTATGTTTCACCTATAATTTTTTTATCTAAGAAACCTAACAAGTTTATGATATTTCAAGAGCAATTAAAGGCATTCAAGAGAAGATTTATCAAAGTTTATTGCAGCAATCAAGATCCAATTGTCATGTCAAAGTCTTCTTGCATCATGCATGTTTTTGGAGTTAACATTGTGATGTAGGTTTCATGATCAAATCAAGCATTCAAAGTACTATTTCAAGCAAGATTCAAGTGTAAAGATCCACATCCATTGACGCCATTTCATACAAGTTGTAGATTTATATTCTAAGGTTTATTAAAGGGTTTATTGAGTGGTAACATTACTTTTTTCATTATTCATTCCCTCTTTCATGCTTTTATTCATTTCAAGGTTTGATTACCAAAATGGGGTTTGACCAAGGTAAATACCCATTCACCAAAAACAAATAGTTTTTCCCTCATGTTGTGTTTGCAGATCTAGGTGGAAGAAAGCTTGAAGATCTCTCAAAGAGAAAATTTGAAGAAATTGACAAAGTCGCAAAAGTTGTCATAAAATTTTTCATCTCACAAAAACTCACCTATAAAATTTATTTCCAACATTCTGAAACAGTCACTTGGAAAAATTGGAAGATTCAAATCTATATTAGAGGCTCCCAAAAGTTGCAGAACAACCCTAACAGTGGAGCCATTTGCGCCCAGGAGAATGAGTCTTAGTCAACCTTTGAAATGTCACTTTTGATGACTGGTAAACACAATTTTTCCCTTCTCAGATCTATAATTTATTTTTTGGTTCTACTTATTTTGAGTTTAATATTGTTGTTTCAAGCTTAATTTGGCATGATTGGGTTAGTTTACTATTTTTAGTTTTTCTCCCAAAAGTGCCTTGCGAACCTAACCCCCGTCCTTCAATCATAAGGAAATCTGTAGATTCACACCTTGAGTTGACTCACCTAAGGGTTATAAATCAATTCTTTGTGTGGGTCTCATTTCCTAATGAAATAGATGAAAGATAGGTTTATTAAACCCCCATTTTAACATCCATCCCAATTTTTCTTCATTTCAGTAATGAAACATCTTCATCGTATACAATGACATAATACATTTCACATGTAAAAGTGTCTAATCTAGAATATTAAGTACAAGAAATAAGGTTAATTCATCACATGCAATACCATCTAGTCAAGTATTATAGAGTACACAATATAATTTATTCAAGCATATGACTTAGGATCTCGTGCACATCTAGTCATAAGAATATAAGTAAAGAAACACAATCACTAGAGAGTCTTCAACCGCCACTAACCATAATAGTCATCCGCAAACCAAGAGATGAGAAAATGGCTTGGAGCCTTTTTTTCCCAACCACAAAGCTTACACTTCCCCAAAATTCTTCCAAACATGAAGAATACTCTACCCTGCATGAGAATCCTAGGAACCTAAAAATGACTAGCGAGATGGAATCTAGTGCAATCCAATATATCTACATGCATGTCACATATGAATATGCTATGCCCTACTATTAGGATATGAAAGAGAGAATAAAATACATCCATCTATTTCAATGGTACACATAGCTTTGGCCAAATAAATAAAACAAAAAATGGTAGGTAGATCTAGAAAATAAAATCTACTCCCCTCTGTTAGCCCATATTCAACACCCATCCCAGAAGGTAGAAACCAAATATCATATAGAAGACAATAACATGCATAATGATCAAAAAAATAAATAAATCTTTTTCTTTTCATGCAATATGATTATAAGAAGATATTTTATTATTACAATCCTTTCATGCATAATAAGGATTAAATGTATAATTTACATGCAATTTCATTATTGGCATGCAATCTTTATTATTGACATGGAACTATATTATAGACATACTATACTTAATTTCATGCAATATTTAATGTACATGCAATATTAACTATTTTTTGATGTCATGCAAGTTAAGTCCATAAGATATTAGTTCATAACACACCCAAATAAGGAATCAAATCCATAACAATTAAATGGTAGTTTCATATTTTAGTTTTACAATTTCACTATGGAATCATCACAAAAAAAAAAAATGTTTTCTAGTATTACGTGGAAAATTTACACTATATATATAGTTTCACATATATATGTATATTTATACATATATAAATATGTGTATACTACTTTTTAATATTCAAAATAAAAACACAATAGTTTTATAACAACAACAAGAATTCCTATATATTTACACTCACAAACTATCCCTTAATATAGGTATAATTAACTCACATAAACACACACAATAAATATATATATATATTAAAATCAAATAAATATTTATATGAGTTTGAAAGAAGATGCCGATAAAAGGAAACCACTGATCATGATCATGAGTTTTAAGGAAATAAATCCATAGAAGTTGCAAGGAAAATATAAAATAATCCATGTGATATAGGAAAAAGCTGCCAATATATCTATAACATGGTATGATGTTATGGTTCAAGTGCAGTATTTCTGCAACATAGGCGACTCTATGGAATTTTAGTGCTACATACTAGGATACACACACAAATATATATGGAAATCGAATAACGTATGCAGATCCATGCAATCAAAGGTACTAAAACCTACGTTTAGGTGCCATGAGAAACTACAAGAAGGTTGAGGGAATAAATTGAGGCATCAGGGTCGACATCCAAGTTTTGTAATGGAAGCATATGCAAAGAAAACTAACATAAGACTTTATCATGCACTCTTACACCATGGATTTATATTATGCCATAAAAGAACACTTTTCTCATATATATACTATACAATTGTTTCAAGAAATAATGAAGTGTGGCCTACCTGATAAGAGAGTTGCCAAATTGCCTAAATACTTGTTTGTAGGTCTGCCTCAAAGAAAACCCTTTGCCCAACTCCCCAATTATCCTTGGTCAATGCCAATTATAATTGCCAATAATCTTCCTCTTCTCTTCTTTAGCTCTCTCTTATATATGGTTTTTATTATTTTCATGCGATTTTTATATTCCATTTGGAGTTTCCCTCTAATTTTAGAATTGAACTTTCACCTCTTGCACGATTTATCACGCAAATTATTTAAATTTTAAGCATTTTATTTTATTTTATTTTCTTTTTGTTGATTAGTTATTTTATATTTATATATAATAATAATAATATCATTATTATATTATTATTAATATATAAATATAAATTATAAGATTTATCATGATCAAATATTTGAAAATATATATTTTTATTTCTTAAATAAATTAATTTTGTAAAAAAAAATCCATAAGACACGGTCACCATTTAAATCATAACTACAAATGCGTATTCACAATGCAATCATAATCATACACAATGTAGGATGAATGCAACTATGTGAGTGTGTGTGTAGGATTTCCATCACGTCGACTATCGTCAAACAACTAGGTCATCTCTACCTCAACCATGCTCTCACCTTCAACTTGTTCTTGCACTCATTTTTACTCAATATATCGTAAATAGGTTAGCTCATAAAACCATAATCCATAATCAAAATATTTTCATCATAATAATTTGTCATCATTTTAATCACAATAGCATGCATTTTAAATATAACATTTAATTTATCATCCACGAAAACACATTAATCTATACTTCAAATGATGGAAGAATGAAGAAGGTGACCTTCGGGTTTGTTGTTGTTGATGCCAACATTGTTTGGTAAATGGCTAAGTAAACTATGTATCTATACTGATTCGATATTTTGATCAAAAAATTCTCTCAGTAAAAGATAATTCTATGACTTTTTGATATGTTTCTCAAGAGTGTCAGTTATAGCTATGAACGAGCTTTAAACAATGTTGGTTGATTTGGTTGAGATATCTAAATGACAAAATTTTGGCATTCTTTTGGTCGATAGGGAACTTAAGAACTGCTTGTCTTATGAATGTTTAAAGTGTTCCTTATTAGATCTGGGACAACCTGATTTGTGTTTGATACGCTTTATTTTGAGTGCCAAAAAGATTTTTGAATTGGGCTAACAAGCCACTTTGAATTATGTATGTTCACATCCAATTAGGCCAACCTAATTGATGTATGAAGATGTAGTCATGTATATATGTGGAACATACCTATGTAAGAAAGAGAGATGAAAAAGTGTGTGTGTGCATGTGAATAGATGGAGAACAGTGACGCGAGCTATGTGGCAAGTGTTATAGTGTGAAGTTGTTGATAGTTGTTGTATACTGCAATCAAAGTAGGATTTTGTTTTTCCAAAGCTTAACCAAAAATTATCTCAACATTTTAAAGGTGTACTTCTTCAGTTAATCTTTTGGCAATGAGCCATACTCTTTGTATCTTGGTGGTAAGCCATTTTGTATTCACTTTAGGCTATGATCCTTTCAATGATAGTGTGTCCTAGAAGTGAGCCCTGTAATATCTTGTAACTGGTTATAATATATTATGATTTAATCCTCACCGTGGTTTTTCCCATTTTGGGTTTTCCACGTAAAAATCCTAGTGTCAATGTTTTATGAGATGTTATGATTCATTTTATGTTTTGGTTTGTAGTTGCAACTAGATATGTGTTAATAATTGGATGGTTAGTGATTAATTGTGTTAGTAGAATATTGATTCACCCCCTCTCAGTATTCAATGTATTCAACAATTGGTATCAGAGGTTGGTTCCTTTGAAGAAGTCTTACAGCTTGAGGAAGGTCTAAGAATTTGAATACATGGCTAACAAAAGCTATCATATTCCTTTGAAAGAAATCTCTACATCTAAGGAATTTCATGCTGCTCTTGAAGAATTGGACAAAGTGAAGATGAGAAAGAAACTCTAAAAGGAAACTTGAAAGAATCCAATGAATGCATCAGAAAATTAAGAGAACAAATCAAAAATATCAAAGAAAGGTAGAGAGAAGTCAATGATCAGTTGAAAAAAGCTAATGAAGACATTACCGGACTAAAGGTGCAAGTAGAAGAAAAGAAAAGAGTTAAAGAATGTCAAATAGCTAAAATTCATAATAAAATTGATGAATGTACAAAGCTTGAACAAGAAGTGGTAACTATAAGATCTTATCTAGAAAAAGAAAAAGCTCAGAAAGAAAAAATCAAAACAAGTTCTACAAGGCTTGATGAGTTTATTGCATTTCATAAACCTTCTAAGGAAAAAGGTGGTCTAGGACTTGAAGGACAAAGTTCAAAGGAAAAACAGATTTCCAACAAAGTGGACAATCAAAGGAAGACTCAAGGCAATAATAAATAGATCAAGAACCAAAGGAGCACTACCAAAAGGATTCCTATTCAACAACCTAATGCTCAAAGGTACCCATATTTTAATGTTTTTTGTTTCTCATGCAATAAATTCAGTCATAGGGAAACATAATGTAGAAGTAGAATGAATTAGAATATTGGATTCTTTGTTGGAAAATGCTTTACTTACACTAAGTTTGGACATAGAGCTACCGAGTGTAGAAGCTAGATAATGTTGACCAAATTCAATGCTAGTAGGAGGATTTATTCTTTTGAAGGTTACTTCTATACATGCAATGTCTTTGGACATAAGGCTAATCAGTGTAGATCAAGGATAAATGCAAATCAGTTTGATCAAAGATATGTTGTGTGCTACATTTACAACAAACTAGGACATATTTCAAAAATTTGTAGAAGAAAAATTGGGAAGAAACCTAATCTGGAACAAAATAACAAACCTGTGAACAAAGTGGATCCTACCGAGGTGAAAAAAGAAATGGAAAAAATTTGGAGGAAAAAGGAAGAACCTGAGAAAAAGGATGAGTCAAATGAATCTGTACATACATCTGGTGTAGATACCTCTTCTAAAAACTAAACCCAGTAGTGGCTTCAGGTGGAGTAGTTACAGAGAAATCTAAAAATGCCCCCAATATATGAGGTGTCAAGCAGTGACACGAGGATATATGATGTAAGTTGTCAGTTTGAAGATGTTGAAGATGTCTCCAACAAAAAATATGGAAATATAGAGAATTGCAAAACCTTTTTGGGTTTACAGTATACTTTATACAGTGTTTATCAACTTTTAAGGTTGGAATGCATTAAATGAAAAAATTTGTAAGTCAAAAAGCAAGAAACTAAGTTGAGCTAAAGCATATTTGCACAATTGGGAAGAAGCAATGTGAGCTAAAGAGAGTTGAAGGCGATTTGGGGTATTTTGCATCAACGCCCTAGTTCTCAACAAAGCTTGAAAATGTATTTTTCGTTATCTGAATCTTGTGGATTCTAAGTTGAAGCAAATTTTTCTTAAGCATATTCAAGTTGTTTGAGGAGAAATGTCCACTCCTACTTTTGCGGAAGTCTTTGAGAGACCCCAACCCAAATTCAAAAGATATTCTTGGAAAGTTTATGAAGTGGATCATGTGGGTACATTCTCATGCATTCCGAGCAATGTGTTACCCATTGAAGACACTAGAACATATATTCATGAGAAGCTAGAGGAATTTGATCACCAAGAGCTTAGGAATCTATGGGATAGTGAATTGATAGGAGATGATCTACTACTAAAGCTAGAATATGACAACCTAGTTTGGAAGAAGTTGAACATTTGGAACTAGTTTCCAAACTTTTTCGGTGAGATGGAGGAAAAATTTTCTAGGACGGCTTCTAGTAGAGTACATAGTAGATTTTTCTAGACATGTATACCAGGAGTAACCAACAAGGAATTGATTCAAGCTATAATTGGTCTTTGTGATACTAGATCCATTCCAGTTCTAAAGGCTGTAAAGAATGATGCGGTCATGAAGTTGACTGGTGCTACATTCGACGGAAGAGCTTTGACTACTAATCCCATCTCAAACCCTTTTGTCAAGTATGCTTATCATGATTGGACATAAAATTTGCTTCACCAATTGAGGGAATTTTGTATCTACTACATGACAATTCACACAACATTTGAAATGGTAGTAAATGGGAAAGATTTTGATCTATGTGAGTTGCTTAGGCTGTAACTTATGGAAAATTTGAGCTTGACTAAGGCAAAGAAAAACCCATTCAAATTTGGAACATTAGTAGTTTGTCTATTATTCTATTTCTTGAGGGAGTTACCAGGAAGGAAAGACATAATATGGGAAAACAACATATTGGTTGCACATCAAATTTTTGATCATTTGTGCAGTCTTGGAGATTTCAGGGCACAAAACAATGCTCTAACTATTTTCTTTGCAGTGTTCCAGAATGAGATGTATGAAAGAGATCAGATTTATAGGAGCCTAGTGAAGAAATTTGAAAAGGATATAACCTTTCTTGTAACTATAGATGAATGTATCATAGAGGCAGTTGAACCCAGAACTCTATGGGTTGAGCCAATGGGATATGAACTTGATGAGAAATTGTTTGAGAGGTACATTTAAATGCTATTGAGCAGTCCTAGGGATCCCTCTTTACCTAGACATGGAGCATATGATGAAAAATCCATTGAAGTGCACTTAGAAGCTACAACATCCAAAAGAAGAAAGAAGGTTGAAGCATTCTTCCAAGGAAAAACTTTCACTAAGGATGATATAGATCAGTTAAAGGAGGCTCTTGATGAGAGAAAGGCTAAATTAGCTGAATAGTCCTCTGGACCTAGGAAATTAGGAAGATTATCCTCCAATGCTGCTACTTCTAGTAGTGCTAATGTTGAGAAGGGAAAGAACAAAGAACAAAGTTACCCGACATTAGTTGGTGTTGCTACCCCTACCGGTTCCAGTACCCAGACATCTAAACGAAAAGACATACCTCCTGCTACACCATCTGTTGCTTCAAGAAGAAGAAGAGTAAAGAAAAAGGCTAACAAGGAGAAAAATCTAAGTGATGTTGTTTAGGTATTAATAGATCTTGGCATGAAAGAAGAGCATTAGCTGAAAATAAATAAAAGGAGTAGTGTGCCTCCAACAAAGAAGCACAAAAAAAAATTGATATCTCCATGGATGAAGAGACAAAGGAAGAAGAGGATACTTACAAAATTCATGTACATAAGAACAAGAATGAAGAAGGCTTATCTGATCCTATGGAGGACATGTCTAGATCTCCTCTGATAAGTGATCAACCATCTTTAGTTCTAGGACCCTTAGTAAATAATATGATTGACAATGATCTCATGCCAACTGTTGAGTTGTTTGATAAAGTTAATGATGAAGGAAAGGAAACCATCATTAATTCCTTTATTTAGTATATAGTCATTTACAATGTAATTATGGAGACTATACAAAACAAATTAACTAAAAAATGTTTGGAAAGAATTAGTACACATAAGGCAAGAGGTTGTAAATATTGAAGATAAGATGAGAAATGATGCCTTAAATTCCTTTGGTTCCTCTCTTTCTGAGATAAAAGCTGCCAATCTGCTAAAAGAATTCTCTACTATGTTTAAAGTCAATCAAAGATTCAATATGCTAATGAATAAGGAGCAAGAGAGTATGGAACAAGTAAGACAAGAAACCTAGGACGTAATTAGACAATTGGAAAGGAGTTATGGGAAAAGAACCAACTCTTCGTCCCATACAAATCAAACACAAATGCATGTTGATGTCATAGAGGTGATGGATAATCCAGTCTTGAAAAAATTTGGTGAGATACATGGTGTTTCAGAGACTCTTGCCCCTCCGACTGATATAGAAGAGACAACTAACAAAAGGTTTGATGATCAACATAGAGATCATACCAGTGATAAGCAAGGACATCATGAATCTATCAAAAACAAGGATGAGAAAGATAAAAATGAAAGTGAAGGAAGCAAGAATAATGATGACAAGGATGATGAGGACAAAAGAGAGAAAGAAAACAAAGATAAAACTATTGGAAAATCCTTCGGAGAACAAGAAGAAGAAAAAGAAAAGGAAAAAGGAGAAGAAGAAGAATAAAAAGAAGAAAAGAAGAAAGAGGAAGACAAGAAAGCTATTCCAGATGAGAAGAAAACCCCAAAGTTTATGAGTTTTCAAAGCCAATCATAGAATCATCTGGAAGCACCCTCAAAGGTTTTCTATCAAAGCAAACAATACTTCAACCCTTGCTTCCACCCCAGCTAATTAAGCTATCATCACATATGAGTTATGTATATTTGAACAAGATTGCACCAAGTGACAAAATAAAACTAAGTGGTACTTTTCTCAACTCTGTCACACAAGAAGCTATTGAATCATACCATAAAGGAAATGAACTGATAAATGAAGCTATTAGAGCTTTATAGGAGACAAACCCCAGTGTCACAACTGATAACTCTTTAGCACCAATTGAGAACTTAAAGCTTACAGTTGATTTAGTCAAGGAATACACATCTAATCTCAAGGTACAAACTACAAAAGAAGTGGAGTCAAGTCTTCTAGAGAAAAGATTGTTGTTTATGCAAGATAAGTGTGCTATTGCACATGATAGAGCTTTGCAAAGATTGAAAGAAGTGAGAGACTATGATGAGGAATCTCAATTTCTATTTGTCTACTACATGAAATGGCTTGATGCCACTAGAGGTATCAAGGACTTAATGAACTCAATAGAGTCTTAGCTTGCCAATGCCTCTGAAGATTGCAATTGCAGATGATAGAAGCTACATTGGTTAACCTTCTATTGCATATATTGAGAAAAAAAAATTCATTCTATAGAGGCAAAAATAAGATGTAATAAGGTGGTTTGGCTAGCTTGGAGACCTGGTAATGTCCAAAAATATCTCTGTATCAAGTGCCTAACAAAACTAGATTCACTGCACAAAACTCTTACCAAAGCAAAAGGAGTCTAGGATGATGGAAAGCTAGCTTGGGAAGCAATTCTCAAGGAGTTACAAGATGTCTCCAGCTCTTGATTGAAAGATTCTTTTAATTTTTCCCCATCCTCTTTCCTTGATGTCAAAAGGGGAGATGATTTTGTATAGAGAAGGGTATGTTAGAGTTTGGTGTGTTTGGGTGTTTTGTTTCCCAAAAGCAATTCTATTTTTTTGTATATATGAAAGGGGGAGTTGAGTATATTATTGCTGCACAATTTTAGTTTTGAAGCAAGCTTCAATTATGGCACATGTTGCTATCAATGAAAAAGAGGGAGATTGTTGGAAGAATGAAGAAGGTGACCTCCAGGTTTGTTGTCATTGATGCCAACATTGTTTGGTAAATGGCTAAGTAAATTATGTATCTATACTAATCCAGTATTTTGATCCGAAAATTCTCTCAGTAAAAGATAATTCTATGATTTTTGGATATGTTGATCAGGAGTTTCAATTATAGCTATGAATGGGCTTTCAACAACTTTGGTTCATTCGACTGAGATATCTAAATGAAAAAAATTTGACATTCTTTTGGATGACAGGGTTAAGAACTGCTTGTCTTATGAATTTTTAAAGTGTTCCTTACTAGGTCCAATTCGACCTAATTTGTGTTTGATATGCTTTGTTTTTTGTGCCAAAAATATTTTTGAATTGTACCAACAAGTCACTTTGAATTATGCAGGTTCACATCCAATTAGGCCGACCTAATTGATGTATGAAGATGTAGTCGTGTATATATGTGGAACATACTTATGTAAGAAAGAGAGATGAAAAAGTGTGTGAATAGATGGAGAATAGTGATGTGAGCTATGCGACAAGTATTATGGTGCAAAGTTGTTGTATACCTATAACCAAAGCAATATTTTGGTTTTCCAGAGCTTAACTAGAACTGATCTCAACATTTTGAAGGTGTACTTCTTCAATTCATCTTTTGGCAGTGAGCCATACTCTTTGTATCTTGACAGTAAGCCATTTTGTATTCACTTTAGGTTGTGAGAATTTCAAGGAAAATGTGACTTGGAAATGAGCCCTCTAATATCTTGTAATCGGTTATAATATGTTGTTAGTTAATCCTCACCATGTTTTTTCCCATTTTGGGTTTCCCATATAAAAATCCTAGTGTCATGTGTTATGATATGTTATGATTCCTTTCATGTTTTGGTTTGCAGTTGCAGCTAGATATGTGTTAATAATTGGATGGTTAGTGATTAATTGTGTTAGTAGAATACTGATTCACCCCCCCCTCAGTATTTGGTGTATTCAACATTAAAAACATATTATGCACTGGTCTCATCCAATTCCATTTATTATCAAATAAAGTTTATGCAAGAAAATTCAAGATGTGACAGAAGGTCTTGGAAACACTAAAGTATCTAATTATGTTGATATTGTGTGCCTCCCAAATGAGTCATTGGTGATGTAAACCTTCTAGAACATAAATTTATCCAAGCTTGAAAATAAATTTATGATTCATTTGAAATTCACCAACTTGTTTACCTTGTGTGAGCATGGTGTAGGCCTACACAAAGTTTTGATTTATTGATTAGAAATACTTCTAGTTGGTCAAGTTTTGTTTGCACGAGTCCAAAAACATGAGCACATGAATTGATATTCTAGTACCTTATTATTTTTCCACTTAATATACTTGATCACTAGATAAAATTTCTGCAAGTATGTGACCCACTTCATGTTTCACACTCTCTAACTTGATTTGTGTGAAAAAAATTGAATTGTGTTTTATCAAAATGAATGACTATTTCCTTACCCAAATGTAGTGTTTCCATTACTCAATAGCTTGAACAATTTCATACAAATATTTCTCATAGGTGGAGTAGAACTGCACCATGTCATTGAATGTCTTTGAATTATAATAAATTAGATGCCCATGTTGAGTGTGTATTGTACCAAGTGTATAGTCATATGCATCAATTTTATTCTCAAAGGAATATACAATGTTGGGCATGTCAAAATAGTTGTGTAGATTGATTGATTGAACTCCTCAAAAGCATGTTGTTACACAAGTGTCCAAACAAACATTACCTTGGCAAACATTTTTTGACTTAGCAACCAATTGATATGTAAAATCAAAGGAAAAATGTATGGTAGAAATTATCAAGTTTGAGAAGTTTGTGTAATTAGGTAATATTGCACAAATTCAACCACTCCTGAATTAGTTTGATATTTTTTAGATCTACATGGATGCATGTACAATCAATTATGTAGCTCCCATTTATTATATTTATGTTATACCAAAGGTACAATTGTTGAATTCAGACTTATGTCGTTGCATAGTGTCTAAGACATATGAGATGTTCTCCACATGTTTCTCCCATGTATTTTTGAAGACGAGTATGTCTTCCAAGTAGATGATGATGGAGTTGGAAGATATTCATAGGATGTTAAGCATTAAGAACATGACATTTGTTGCAAGTGCATTGATCATGTTGAAAGGCATAAGTGTCCATTCATATAGACACTACTTAGATTTTAATGTTGTTTTATTCACATCTTTGAGATGAACTAATACTTTGTGGTATGTTGGCTTGAGATCAATCTTTGTGAAGCATTGTGCACCATGGATCTAGTCCAAGATTTCATCAATTGGAAGAAAAGGATATATATTCTTTATTGTGATCTTGTTGAGCACATGATAGTCAATGCAAAGTTGCCATGTGTGTTAATATTAGTGTACTATTCACTAGAAATCCTATGCCTAATGTTGTTTTCTCCAAAAAAATTCTAGAGGGTGTAACCTTTGATCAAGATCATTAATTTTTATATATTTTAAAAATTGAAGATCTTAATGAGTCAAATACATAAAACCGATCAAACATAAGTTTATAGAACATTAAAACCTTCAATAACCCCTTAGAAAAGGAGAAGATGAGCTTCAAAGTTTAACAATTCTATACCAGATAAAAAAAGAAAGGATAAGAGGTGGAATTCAAATAATATTGTAATGGCATTGAATAACGAGCCCACAATGATAATTTAATGATAGGAATTACATTGGGAAGAGTGGAAAATATTATTTTATTTGATGGGATTTATGGTAGTTAGCATATTCATCATGGAGTGTTCATCTTGGGAGTAGTGCATACCAGGAGTATGGGATCAAAGGTGCTATCATTAGTTGGTTTCTATCTTGGATACATGTTTTAATGTATAGTCGGTCATAATTTTTTAATTGTTGACCATGATTTTGGTGGACACTAGTATACTAAAACTAATTGTGGTTTCCTATTATCTTTTGCATTGCCTATGGAATGTATGAGATAGAGGTTACAAATTGTTGTGTAGGTGAAGTGTTGTTAAGTATCTAGTGTCCATATGGTTTACATGTTTATGCTTTTTTATCCATTGTTTCATTAATATTATATTATTTATCACATGCTTGATTTTTTTAAAACACCATTGGTTAATATTCCTATTATATTTTTCTAAATTATATTCAATATTTGGTATTAAATCTCTAAGTTGATTTAGAAGGAAATTCCTTTCTTGCAATGTTGTGGGTCTTTTCTGGTTGTAACATGGGTATTGTTTTAGTAATTTTATAATCTAAGTGTGGTTAGAGAAGCTACAAAAAGCACTTCCTATTTAGAGATTGAGAAGTTCAATGGATTAGTGTATGAGACATGGAAACTAAAAATGGAGGATCTCTAGGAAGAAAGGGATTAATAGAGAGTAGTTGTAAAGGAAGAAAAATATGTAGATATGTCAAATGAATATTAGATAAATATAGATAAAGAAGCACAAGGAACCATATGATTTTCTTGTTGATTTCATTCTATTGAATGTCCCAGAGGAGGTTACTTCATTTTTCTATGAAGATTTTGGTAAATAGGAAAACATATAATTGAAAAATATTTTAATTATGTTTTCTTTATCAATAATTACTCACATTATACTTTTTAATTTATTTATAAGGCACACATTTGTAGTTTTTAGCAAGTTTAGAGATTTTAAAGTTCTTGTTGAAAATCTATAGATCAGATAATAAAATTATTAAGTTTAGATAATGATGAGAATATTGCTCTAGATATTTTGATGAATTTTATACACGTGTAGGTATTGTATTAATGGAAAATTATCCCTTTTTGGCTTAATTTGGGAATAATAAAATGAATCTAATGTTGCCTTGATTTAGTGTTGCAATATGTTTTGCATACTCACATTAAGTTTAGGGCCCCTTTTTAATTAATGGAATTAATTGTGCCTAATTTAGGGTGTTGTAAAGTGTATCTTTACACTTTCACACTAATCTAGGTATTTATTAATTAATTGAGGTTAATTTTCCTTAATTGGCCCCTTTAATTCAAATCCAACCCTAATTAAATGTAAATTCTGAGAGATAAAACCTGGAATTCATAAATTCCATTACACAACACCTAATTTTAGAAGGTTTGTGTCCTAAGTAGGTTACCTAGGACCCACATGGTGAATGGGTCCTCACTAGGTCCTAGGACCCTATTTTCGTATAACATTTCACATGTTTGAAGTGTGTCCTAGGTGAGTGAACTAGGATCCATTCACCACATGGCGAATGGGTCCTCAGTTAGACCTAGGAGCCCTCCTTGAAATATGTTTTTGGCGGTATTTTAATGATTTGAAATTCATGATTCAATGCCAGCTTGTGATATTTGAATTTAAGGAATTAATCTTAAGATATGTATAAATACAAGGTCATTAAGTTCATCCTAGAATTTCAAGCTATGATCCTAAAGCATTCAAGTGAGCATTATTAAGAGCATCAAGAGCATTTCTAAGGCATTCAAGGGTAGATTTATAGAAGACTACTGTAGCAATCAAGATTCCTATTGTCATGTCAAATATTTAGTGCATCATGTATGTTTTTTGAGCTAATATGTTTATGTAGCATTGAAGATCACATCAATCATTTCAAGGCATTGTTCACATCAAGTTTCAAGATCAAGTTCTACATTCATTGAGGCCACTTCATGCTAGTTTGTAGATTTATCCAAGGTTTCAATTGAGGTGTGGTGAGTTGTGACATTGCATTTGTTCATTCATCATTCCTTCATGCTTTTATTAATTTCAAGGTTTAATTACCAAAATGGGGTTTGACCCAAGGAAAACTCGTATTCCCTAACAAACAACATTTTTCTCCCTTTGATGTGTGATTGCAAGTTTTAGGTTAAAGATCATTTGGAGAGAAAAATTGCAAAAGTTTTCAAAGGTATCAAAGTTGCAAAGAAAGTTGTCAAATCATGAAAACTAAGCTACATGATTTATTTCTAGCTTTTCAACAATACTTGAGTAGAATCTAGGAGTGTAGACATTGAAGAACAGAACCCAGAAATTGATTTTCCAAAGACCTAGCCAAGAACCATTTGAAAGGAAGTCAGGTGAGTGGAAACAACTTCCTACACTAATCTAATCAGGAGAGAGTTACAAAAAATTCTTTTTAACACCTTTAACAATTGCAACTAGAGAAGCAACAATGTATAAAACTAGTGACACCAAATATACCATGGGGAAAACCCTTTCGGGTAAAAAACCCCACCCTCCAAAAGCATAGTACTTCTCTATCATATCAAATAGTGATTACAATGTTTCTCCAAGTACAAATCTTCTACACAAGTGCTTCAACACAAACACCTATTCTGAAGTGATATCAGTAACACTTTGTTACTTGCAAACAAACTATGCATTCTACAACACACGACACTCAATAAATAGAGTGATATAAGCTTCAAGAAGCATCTAGAAGGTGAGGGGCATTCAAATCCAAAAATCACAATATTCAACACCTTAGACATGCATTTGGACACTTGTACAACATTCCCTTACACCCCGTACATTTTTCAAACATGCAAATAGTCTTCTTCCAAGCTTGGGCGCCTAGAATATGCTAAAAATAGCTTATGAAATATGCCTTACACGTCTTGTAGCTGTCATAAAATATATCATAGCTAACAAAACTTACAACTGTAAGAGAATCTATCATAACTGGCTAAAAATAGCAGATTCTCTTACATCCTGTCATAACCCAACTTGGGTGCCAACATTCACCCATGCATTCAAAGATGCCTTATGATACGTCATAGAATCTTTCATATGTTAGATTGCAAAGTGGGACACCTATGTCCACTTGGGATGATGATGTGTCATCCATTCACCTCCAATGGGGATTCCACCTAACCAATGGGTCCCAATATGTGACATGACACCATAGGTATTTAAATAATACAAATAAATACATTTATTACATCAAATAAATCAATGTTAGGACTCTAAGGTTGAGACACCTTAATCCCAACATTCTCCCACTTGTTGAAGACCTACCAAGAGTCATACAGAATCATCTGCTCAAGGCCCCAATGCCCATGGAATTGGAACACCATTTGAACTTCTCTGTGCTCACTAGTTTTTCCAGTGCATCTATAACATTCACAAAAGTGTCAACCTTCTCCAAGTTCACCTTTCTGTCTTCTACCATATCATAAACAAAATAATAATGAACATCAATCTGCTTTGTTCTGGCATGGAAGGTAGGATTCTTTGCTAGAAAAATTGCACTTTGACTATCACAACAAACAATAATTCATCCTGCATCTAAACCAATATACGAACATAATCTCTTAAGCCAAATGGATTCCTTACAAGCATGAGTGGCTACCACTGCCTCTGTCATGGACAACGAGACTACAACTTATTGCTTACTCATCCAACTAATAGCACCACCAAACATCATAAACACATAACCACTGGTGGATCTTATGTGTTCAATGCCACCTGCCCAATATGGATCCACATATCCTTGAATGCTCACAAAATGTTGAGGTCCAGAAGGATAACCATGAAAACAAAAGGCATACTTGGAAGTACCTCGTAAACATCTGAATACTCTCTTAACAACATCCCAATGCACCCGTGCAAGGTTAGCCATAAACTAGCTAAGGACTCCCACTACTTGGGAAATATCTAGTCTTATACACACCATCACATACATTAGACTTCCAACTGCACTTGCATATGGTACTTTGGTCATGTCCTCCATCTCAGTAGGAGATTTTGGAAAATCCTTCATAGAAAGCTTTGTCCCTTGCATTATAGGAACAACTAATTGTCTACAATCTACCATTTTGAATCTCCCCAACACCAAGTTCACATACTTGCTTTGGCTTAACCAAATCTTTCTGTTGGCTTTGTCTCTCATGATTTCCATTCCCAGAATGTACCTAGCTACACCTAGGTCTTTCATCTCAAACTGTGTTGACAACTGAAACTTCAAATCTAAAATCATACTTTTACCATTCCCAATAAACAACATATCATCTACATATAAGACAATAAGGAGAATGTAACCATTATCAATTTTAAAGTATACATAATGGTCAGATTTAAATCTTTGAAATCCCAATGACAACACATAAGTATCATACTTACGATACCACATTCTAGGAGGCTGTTTCAAACCATAAAGAGACTTCTTTAGTTTGTAAACCAAATTTTCTTTACCTTTCTCACTGAAATGCTCTGGTTGTGACATGTAAATAGATCTTCCTCCAAATCACCATAAAGGAATGTTGTCTTCACATCCATTTGTTCCACTTCTAAGTCATATGCTACTACAAGTGATAATAGAAGCCGGATAAATGTCAACTTTTCTACAAGAGAGAATATCTCCCCATAATCAATTCCCTCTACGTGGGAATACCCCTTAGTGACCAATCATGCCTTATACTTCTCAACACTACCATCAAGACCACATTTTTTCTTGGAAACCCATTTACAACCAACGAGTTTACATCTAGCGGGAAAAGGTATGAAATCCCAAGTCTTATTTTTCTTTAATTAAGATTTATTGAAACCATCTCTTCATCCATGGCCTTGCATGTAGGAATTTGAATCATTCATGCCCAAAGCCTCTTTTATAGTCCTAGGCTCATCAGTATTAGTAATCAAGGAAAATATGCAACTAGAATCCAATAATGAATATCCAAACCTTTTTGATTGCCGCCTAACTCATGTAGACCTCTTCAAAGGCCGAGGTTGAGGTTCTTCTTGTTCTTCAAAACTTTTAGAGCTACTTGAGCTCTCCTCATCATCAGGTCTGATAAGAGTGCTTGGTTCTTCTTTCTTCAAAGTAGGTGGAATCTTAACAACCTCCTTCTTCTATTTCTCCTCTTTCTCTTGTTGTAGCTCAATAGAGGAAGGTTTCATTTCTCTGAAGATCACACTTCTATTGTAGAGAACCTTATGTGCTTCTGAATCCCAAAGCTTGTACCCTTTCACATTGACACCATAGTCGATAAAGATACACTTAACAACCTTGTTCTCCAATTTAGACCTCTTCTCAACCAAAACGTGAGCATAATCTTCACAACCAAATACTTTGAGATGTCTCATTGAAGGCTTTTTACTAGACCATGCCTCCATGGGTGTCTTTCCAACAAGTGTTGATGTAGGAGATCTATTAATCAAATAACATGGACTACCTACTGCTTCAGGCCAAAATTTTTGTTCAAGGCTAGCACCACTATACATACTCCTAGCCCTCTCCATTAATGTTTTGTTCATCCTCTCTACAACTCCATTTTGTTGTGGAGTGTAGGGAGTTGTCTTATGTCTCTCAATCTCGTTCTTTTTATAAAACTTGTCAAACTCTATGGAACAAAACTCACCACCATTATTAGTTCTCAAACACTTAATCTTTCTGCTAGTTCGATTTTATACCAAGGCCTTAAACTCCTTAAATTGACTAAAAACTTCAACTTTACTTATAAGGAAATAAAAAATGTCCTACAATAATCATCTATGAAAGAAACAAAATATACAAATTTTGATAATGAAGGAACATTTATAGGACCAAAAACATCTGAATGTACATATTCCAAAACCTAAGAATATTTATGAGAACTAGAGTAGAAAGAAACAAAATGTTGTTTTCCATATACACAATATTCACAAAAGTTGAATTCAAGATTACAATCATCAAGGCCTTCAAAAAGGATATTTTTTTTAGGGTTCTAAGACCCTTCTCACCAATGTGACCAAGTCATTGGTGCCATGACATTGTCTTCTTTGTAGGAAGCTTCATTTCCATAGAATGAGCACCCTTAGGTACCCAAAATGCATGAACATTGGATGTAGCTACAACATGCTTCTTCTCTACACAATCTAATGGTGAGGATGAAGAATCCAAAGGTCTCTTTTTCTTCTTTGATACATCAGAAGGACTATTACACTATGCAATGCATGCATCAAGCTAAAACAAAGTGCCAATTTGAACACCTTTAGCTAACACCATAGCTCTTCTAGTCATCTTGCATCCTCTACCAGAGAAAACAACTTGCACTCTCGAAACATTTAGTTTACTTACAGAAAGCAGTTTTCATGCCAAACCCAAGATATGCAAGACACCATCAATCCCCTTCACTCTTCCATTAGGAAATCTGATTTTTACTCTTCCACGATCAACAATCTTTAGATGAGAGTCATCACCTAGGTACACCTCTCCACCATCAAATTCCTCTTACTTTGAGAACCAATATTTGTAATAAATCATGTGAAAGGATGCACCCAAATCTATCAACCACACATCATCTGATGCATGGGCTACCAAGGCTACAATAAATGCTTCTCCATCATCTTGGGATGATTTCTCAGATTCATAATCGCAGAAAGACTTATTTTTCTTCTTCTTCTCCTTCTTGAAATATTTTTGAATGTGACTAGTTTCACCAAAATTACAACATTTTACCTTGGACTTCTTACCAAGAGACTTTGATCTCCCTAGAGACTTTGACTTAGATTTCTTGTCTTTATTTTTGCTTCTATATTTTGGTCTATCATAGACTACAAGGGCCTCCTTGGCCATCTCAAAAGACTTCCTTCACATCTCTTTAGATAGAAATGAGGCAAAAACCTCATCCATCTTAAAGGTGGAAGTAGTGCTTCCAATAGCCATTACCATGTGATCCCAAGAGTTTGACAATGAACACAAAAGGAGCATGCAACAGTCTTGTTCATGTATTTTGTCTCCAACAAAACCCAGTTGTGCAACCAAAATGATAAATGAATTTAGGTGATCTGCTATGGACCCTGCATCTTCCATTTTTAGAGAATACATCTTCTTTCTTAGGAAAATTTTGTTTACCAAGGATTTAGCCTGGTAGACATCACCAAGATTCATCCACAAAGAAGCAAAATTTTTCTCTTCATGGACATTCAGGAAGATAGAATCAACCAAATAGAGTCTAATAAGACCATTGGATTTCCTATCCATGAGATCCCAATCTTCTTGTTTCATGCCTGATGGTTTGGTTCCAAAAATTGCAAGCCATAACTCTTGGTCTACTAACACATCTTCCATAACTCAAAATCACCACAGTTAAATTTTTCCATCTCCATCCTCCCAGATGTTTCTACCATCTTTCCTGCAACAAGGTTACGAAATACACTCTTCTACAAAACTCCCATTGAAATAGAGGTTAGCTCAAAAAACCCTTCTACCCAATAAAGGAACCAAGGTTGGCCAGGCTTTGATACCAACTGAAAGGAATCTAGGTGAGTAGAAAAAACTTCCTACACTAATCTAATCAAGAGAGAGTTACAAAAATTTCTTTTGAACAACTTTAACAGTTGCAACTAGAGAAGAAACAATGTGTAAAAACAATGACACCAAATATACCATGGGGAAAACCTTTTCGAGTAAAAAACTCCACCCTTCAAAGGAATAGTACTTCTCTATTATATCAAATAGTGATTACAAAGTTTCTCCAAGTACAAAGCTTCTACATAAGTGCTTCAATACAAACACCTATTTTGTAGTGTTATCGGCAACACTTCGTTACTTGCAAACAAACTATGCATTGTACAATGCAAGGCACTCAATAAATAGAGTGATACAAGCTTCAAGAAGCATCTAGAAGGTGAGGGGCGTCCAAATCCAAAAATCACAATATACAACACCTTAGACATGCATTTGGATGCTTGTACAACATTCCCTTACACCTCATACATTTTTCAAACATGCAAATAGTCTTCTTCTAAGCTTGGGAACCTAGAATATGCTAAAAATAGCTTATGACAGATGCCTTACACATCTTACAAATACCATAGAATTTTTCATAGCTGATAGCACTTACAGCTATAAGAGAATTTTTCATAATTGGCTAAAAGCAGTTGATTCTCTTACATCTTGTCATAACCCAACTTGGGTGCCAACTTTCACCCATGCATTTAAAGTTACCTTATGATGCGTCATAGAATCTTTCATATGTCATAGATTCCAAAGTGGGATTCCTATGTCCACTTGGGATGATGATGTGTCATCCAGTCAAATATAATGGGGATGCCACCTAGTCGGTGGGTGCCAATATGTGACATGACACCATAGACATTTAAATAATACAAATAACTACATTTATTACATCAAATAAATCAATGTTAGGACTCTAAGGTTGAGACACCTTAATCTCAACACCATTCGCCATAGTGCGAATGAGTCCTTAGTGAGGTTTGAAAAAGCACTTTTGGTGAAATTTACATAGAATTTGACCCTTTCCAAATCTGCCTTTTTGACTGGTAGTTGGGTTATATTTAATTTTTTTTACTTAGTTACACATTATAGCCTACATATTTAATGAAACTAGAGAGGAAAAATTGGTTCATTATTTTGTTTCATTATGGTGAACCCATTTTTGTCCTTTTCATTTTGACAAACCCAACATTTTGAGCATTGTAATTTTCTGATTTTGGAGTCCTTTTTCATCCTAGGTTTATATCTTGCATTCATTTTCATTGAATTGGGTCTCATTTAGGGTGACTAGTTTTCATTCAACTTTGCATTGCATTAAAGGTTTTAGGATTACATATTTTACACTCTTTAAATTTTAAAACTACAAAAAACTAGTCATCTTGCACATAATATACATCATATTAACTTGCATTTAAAAATTGAAACAAAAATTGCATATCAAACTAGGTTTATGCAAGAGCATCCTTGGTTCTTGGCAATCTTGCATCAACCAAAAAATATTTTCTTTCAGTTTTTTGTTCTTGTTTTGTTCTTGCTTAGTTCATGTTGGTGGATTCATCATATTTTCTCACCAAACCTTGTGGATCTATTTTTACATTGTGGACAGGTTCATTTTCCTTATTCCAAGATTTGAGCGTGATTGGATCTTTTTCCAACAAGTTATCACTTTCGAATTTAGTGACAGTTTCTTGAACTGACAACGAAATAGTTTCAAGTCAAATGACTAGTTTGATCACTTGTGGATCTTTCCTGTAACTTGTGAATTTTAACGATGTGATTTTAATTATTATGTGGACTATCCCCGACCTTAATTATAGGTCCACACTTTATCCTATCCATTCACCGAGGAGTAATTAAAATTTGAGGCTGACCTATTCATGCACATGTTACATTTTCTTTCATTGGAGACTATAATGATCTTTGGCTGACGTGGAAGATTCTAGATCTATGAATATGATATAAATATTGTAGTAAATCATTAGGAAAGGAGGGGAATAATAAGAAAATAAGTTTTGGATTTGATTTGTAAGATTTGAGCTCACATTAAGGAGAATATTGGAATATTGTATTTGAGCATGTTATAGTAGGCCTGTGTGTAGAATCTGTAAGCCTGGATGTTGTCGGCCAATTGTAATTAAGATTTATATTAATGAGTTTGTTTCAATCTGCATTTGCCTCCAAATTCTATGTTTCTTTTACTGTGTGACTCTTGTTGCATGGTTCATATTGTTCTCCTTGAGGACCCTCCTACTATGACTGCACCAGATTGGTATCAGAGTGAGATTCGATCTGTGAGAGATTGCCAGAGTTTGTAGAGTCCTGTTGAAATTTTTTGTGGGGTGGTAGACTAAGGATTTAACCTACATCTGCATAGGACTTGTGTAAATATGGTAGGAAGAAGAAATGTTAGAGGAAATTGAGCGCATGAAAATGCAGACCCAACTATGATGGAAATGTTGAGAGGAATTGTTGCTAGATTAGATGCAGTCGAAACAACCTAGAGGAGAGGTCAACCAGTTGATGATGTGAGTGATGAAGAGGTAGAAGTACAAGAAGAAAGGGAAAGAGAAGATCAACCTGGCCTGGATCAAGGAGAAGAGAGGTTCGTAAGAGCCCTAACTAGAGAAAATACCAAACCACATTTCAATCCACCAAATTATAGAGGTAAGTTGGATTCAGATGAATTGCTTGATTAGATAATAGATATGGAAAAGTATTTTGATTTTGAAGGTACCACTGAAGATAAGAAGGTGAAATTTTCTTGTATAAAGTTAAAAGGACATGCATCTCTTTGGTGGGAACATTTGCAGATAAATAGACAAAGAAGAGGAAAAGATAAGATAAGATCATGGGATTGGATGGTGAATAAGTTGAAGAAAAATTTTATTCCTACAAATTATCAGATCAATTTGTTCCTAAAGTTGCAAAATTTGAAGCAAGAGGAGTCAAGTGGGACATAGTATACTAAGGAGTTCTACAAGTTGAATATCAAATATAGACATTCAGAGGATGAGATTGAACAAGTAGCCAAATATGTAAATGGATTGAGGTCATCTATACAAGATGAGATTAGTTTGATTAAGTTGTAGAGTGTGGAGGAGGCATATCAATGTGCCCTAAAAGCAGAAGAGAAGCTAAATTAAAGACATGAGCAAAGACAGAGAGGAAGAGGTGGAAGATTTTAAAGAGGAAGAACTTTTACTAGAGGAGAAAGAGGATTTTTTGTAGATCGGAATAAAGAGAAGGAAATTAGTAAGAATGATAATTCATACCATAGAGGTGATGGAAACTCTTACCGAAGAGGAGGATATAGTTGTTACTGAAATGAGGGTTATAGAAAAGAGTATTAAGAGGAAATTGTTTTAAGTGTGGTGGACAAGGACATAGAGCATTTGAATGTAATCAAGGAGAGACAAGTAGAAAGATAGAAAATAATAGAAGAATAACCTTTTCTAAGGAGGATCATGATGAATCATCTAATAAACTAGAAGATGGAGAAGTGTTGGTGAATAGAAGAGTATTTGTCAAAGTGAGATGGAGCAAGAGTCGTTGCAGAGAAAGAATTTGTTTCTAACCAGATGCAAGGTAGCTAGTAAATGTTGCAAAGTGATTGTTGATAGTGGAAGCTCAAAGAACCTAGCTTCTGAAGAGATGGTGACCAAATTTAAGTTAGAAATATTGAAACACCCAAAGCCCTATCGAATAGCATGGATTCAAGATGAGCATAAGATACTGGTAAGTGAACAATGTTTGGTAAAATTAAAGATAGGAAATTACCATGATGAAGTTTTGTGTGATATCATGCCTATGGATGTATTAAATGTTTTGTTGAGAAGACCTTGGCAATATGATAGATAGGCTATTCATGATGGAAAGAGAAATACATATACCATTGTTGCTAATGGGATGAAGTAGACTTTGTTGCCATTGGAAGATGTTCCTAAGGTTGAGGTTTGTACAAGTGCTAGAATTTGTTTGGTTGATGGAAGGAGATTTCTGGATGGATTGAGAAATGAAAGAATGTGCTATGCCTTGGTTTCTAAGAAGGCTAAATAATTGCAGCATGTAGAAGAACAACTGGAAGAGATCATTTCAAATAATGTACCTAATGGATTACCACCTATGAGCAGTATTAGTCATTGTATTGATCTAATTCTTGGAGCTAGTTTTCCTAACAAAGCAGCACACCAAATGACACCAGTAGGGAATGAAGGGTTGAATAGACAAGAGCAAGAGTTGTTGAGGAAGGGTTTGATAAGAGAAAGCTTTAGTCCTTGTGCAGTACCTATTGTGCTAGCACCTAAGAAGGATGGAGAATGGAGGATGTGTAAAGAATCTAGAACCATAAACAAAATCAAGATGAAGTATAGATTTCCTTTGCCCTAGATGGATGACATTATGGATTGTTTGAGTGGAGCTAGATATTGTACAAAGATAGGTTTGAAGAGTGGATATCATCAAATCAGAATCAGAGAAGGGAATGGGTGGAAAACAACATTCAAGACAAATAAAGGATTGTATGAGTGGTTGGTGATGCCTTTTGGACTAACAAATGCACCAAGTACTTTCATGAGGTTGATGAATGAGGTATTGAAGAAGTTCTTGAGTAAGTTTGTTCTTGTTTACTTGGATGACATCTTTTTTTTCAGTAAGACTAGAGAACATTTGTTGCATATAAGACAAGCTTTGCAAAGGTTGAGAGAAGAGTAGTTGTTGATAAACATTAAGAAGTCTAGTTTCATGAAGGAATAATTTGTATATCTGGAATTTGTGATATCTGTGGATGGATTGAAGATTGATCCTAAGAAGTTAAGATCAATTATTGAATGGCCTACACCAAAAATCATTGGAGAGGTAAGATCATTTCATGGATTGCTAGTTTCTACCAGAAGTTCATTAGGAATTTTAGTTTTATTTGTAGTCCTATGACATAAACAATGAGAGGATATAGGAAGGATTTTAGGTGGACATCTGGAGCAGATCAAAGTTTTGAGTTGTTGAAATAGAAGGTGACTAAGAAGCCTGTGTTAGATTTACTATATTTTAGTAAAGTATTTTAGGTAGATTGTGACGCAAGTGGAAATGTAATTGGAGTAGTATTGAGTCAAGAAGGAAGACCTGTAGTTTATTTCAGTGAGAAATTGAATGATGCTAGGAGAAGATATTCAGTGTATGATTAGGATTTTTATGCCATAGTTCAATCCTTGAAGAAGTGGAGAAATTATTTGTTTCCTAAGGAGTTTGTGTTGTATACGGATCATCAAGCATTGCAATATTTGAATAGTCAAGGTAAGTTGAATCAGAGACACATGAGATGGGTAGAATTCTTGCAGAGCTATACTTTTATTTTGAAACATAGGAGTGGAAATTCAAATAGATTTGTCAATGCCTTGAGTAGAAGGAATTTAATGGCAGAGATGAGAGTGGAGGTATTAGGTTTTGATGAATTAAAGAACTTGTATGAGGAAGACCCAGTTTTTGCAGAACCTTAGAGACCTTGTAAAGAACCAATTTTGGAGGATAGGAGTCAATGGTTGGATTATTTCATTGAGGAGGATATGTTGTTCAAAGGAAATCAGTTGTGTATACCCTAGAGTTCAATGAGAGATAACTTGGTGAAAGAAAAACATAGTGGAGGCTTGTCAAGACATTTCAAAATTGATAACACAGTAGCATTGGTAAGTGAGAATTAATTTTGGCCATAGATTCATAAGGATGTTAGGAGATTTGTGCAGAGTTGCAGAGTTTTTCAAGTTGCAAAAGTGAGTAGTCAGAATGTTGGATTATATAAGCCTTTAATAGTTTCTAAGAGACCTTGGGAGGATATCAGCATGGAATTTGCAGAACATATGGAGAAAGTGCATACTCAAGTAAAACAACAATTGAAATATTTAAATCAGAAGTATAAGGAGTGGGAAAATGAAAAGAGGAGACATAAGGAGTTCGAAGTTAGAGATGACATGATGGTGTATTTGAGGAAGGAAAGATTTCCAGTTGGCACATAAATTAAGTTGAAGATGAGGAAGTTTGTACCCTATAATATTTTGAAGAAATTTGATTCAGGAAATGCATATGAGGTAGAGTTACCAGATGGCATGAGTATATCACCTATATTCAACATTGCAAATCTACATCAGTATCATGAAGTATAATTTAGTGAAGACAGTAAAGAAAAATTAGAGAATCAATTTCCTAAAAGAAAATTAGATGAGATAGAAGAGATTTTGGATGTTAAAGATGGGAGGAAAACTTGTGGAAGATAGTACAAAGAATATCTTGTGAAATGGAAGGGTAGACTAGTGGAGGATTCTTCTTGGGTTTCTCAGGATGAGGTAGACCATCTTGGTTTTCCTTTAGCCCCAACAAAGTGAGGGAATCACTTTTCAATAACCCTGAATGTCTAATGTAGGAGCATCTTTGGTTCTTGGCAATCTTGCATCAACCAAAAAATATTTTCTTTCAATTTTTTTGTTCTTGTTCTGTTCTTGCTCAATTCATGTTGGTGGATTCATCATATATGCTCACTAGACCCTATGGATCTATGTTTACACTGTGGACATGTTCATTTTTCTTATTCCAAGATTTGAGCACAATTGGATCTTTTTCTAGCAAGTTATCACTTCTAGGTTTAGTGATAGTTTCTTGAACTGACACCAGAATAGTTTCAAGTTGAAAGGCTAGTTTTATCACTTGTGGATCTTTCCCATAATTTTTGGATCATAATGGTGTGATTTAATTGTTCTGTGGAGTGTCCCCAACCTTAATTATAGGTCCACACTTCATCCTATGCATTCACCGAGGAGCAATTTAAATTTGAGGTCAGCCTATTCATGCACATGTTACATTTTCTTTCATTAGAGATTGCAATGATCTTTGACCGACGTGAAAGATTCTAGATCTGTGGATATGATATAAATCTTGTAATAGATCATTAGGAAAGGAGGGGAATAATAAGAAAATAAGTTTTAGATTTGATTTGTAAGATTTGAGCTTGCATTAAGGAGCATATTGGAATATTCTATTTGAGCATGTTGTAGCAGGCCTATGAGCCAAATCTGTAAGCCTAGATGTTTTCAGTCGATTGTAATTGAGATTTCTATTAATGATATTATTTCAATCTGCATTTTCCTCCAATTTTTGTGTTTCTTTTTTTGTGTGACTCTTGTTGCACGGTCTAGATTGTTCTCCTTGAGGATCATGACTACACCATAGGTCTTCTAGGCTATCATTTTGTCATAATTTGCACTTGCATTTCACATCACATTTCATAGAAAACATAAATTAAAACTTGTTGTAACAAACCTGAATTTGAAAACCATTGGAAAACACTTAAAAATATGTCAAAACCTATTTCAAAACCCTAATCTAGGACCCATCCACCCTAAGGCGAATGAGATCCTAATTAGGTCATAATCTAAAATTTTGAGCATTAAAATATTTATTTCTTTGCTTCTATTTGTTGCTTTCGAATTTTTTTTATTGTTTGCTGAGTTTTTGTTTCGCCAATTTCATCATATCTAGCTTAGTTTGATAATCTAGTGCATTGTTTGATTTAAAAATTGTATTTACAAGACTTCATATTTATATTTTTGCATAGTATAATTAGAAAATTACCTTGTTTAGAATTTGAAATTTGTATTCACTCATTGCATTCTAGGTCATTGCATTGCACTTACCCTCTTTCCATTTTGGGTTCGTACACTAAGTTTGTGAAACTTGTATGATCTTTACAACTTGGTGTCCTATTAGAAATGTTGTTGTGAGATGTAGTTTGAGACTCATGTCATCTTGCGATACATCATTTGTCTTAGATCTTGGGTTTTCTAACTCTCTTTCTAATAGTGTTGATAATCAACCCCCTATGGATCATAGCATGCATGATGATCATATCTAAAAAGAAAACATAAAAAGACTAGATGAAGGCCTATTAAAGTTACAATACCATGTGCTTAGTGAAAGCATATACATTAGTATCATTCCTACTTCAAACAAAATCTAAGGAAAATGCTTAAAAATGCAAACAAAATGCAAATTTTTAGTAGCATTGATTGCTTCCTTCATCAGAAATTAAAAAATCAAAAGAATGATAACATACATGATTCAATCAACTTTATTGAAGTTAAACCTCATAAGGTCTCAACCAAAATTCCTCTTGATAATGCTTTCTCATAAAATGACATAATCAAACATGCACCTGATGGTCTTCTTTACATAGCTAGAAGAACCAATGACAAGCCTACTAATGGGATATTAATTGATCTCATCTACATAGAGAATGTTTATCATTGAAGAATTCCTATTTGTTCATGAAATTTATCAAGATACATATGACAATATGAAAGCATGGATCAAAACGTATAATGGTTTTGCTTGCCCTGCAATTGGCTTGATAAATCTCCCTTTAAAAGTGAGACTAAAAACATTAAATTTCTCATTCCCCATCATCCCATTGTCAGAACAATTTTGTGTGAAGTTAGGCTATCCATGGCTTCACTCTATGAATTTCATTCCATCAGTTGTGCATAAATGTTTGAAGTTTCCCTAAATTAGAAATGAGATCTTTGCAGTATATCATAGTGGCTTTAATATTTTGTCTTCCCATGGGAACTTTTCATTGGATTTCTTTTAGACTGAACCTATTGAAACTATTCAACCTCGTGAGGAATAATTTTTGAAACCATATCAAAAGGTTAAGGTGAAGTGTATAGCAAAATTATTCCTTAGAAACATGCCTTAACCTGTGATTGAGCCACCTATCATTTTTGAAACCATGATTGAACCAAAATCCCTTCTAAATATCCAAAAACAACCTATGAAAAATCCTCCTACCATTTCCTATAAGAGACCATGAGATAACCAAAACAATCTTGTTGTTCCTCCTAAGATCAAAAAAGTTTACAAAGATAAAGAAAAAGTGGTTGAACAACCTCCTATAGTTCCTTTTTTTCCTCCCCTAAGTGAAGAAAAGAAACCTATGGTTGACAAACCCGCTCCTACGCAAACCTAAATTGACAACAGATTGAAATGAAACCAGAATGCTAGAGAGTGTAGGCATAGACATATTGCTATTGCATGTATGTTACAAACTAAAGAAGAAAAGAACATAGAAAATAAAAATCCAAGATTTCCTGAAGCAATGCATGATGACTCTATACTCTCACTGCAACATAAGCAAGAACCTTCCATGGACATTATCATTCAACCTCCCATTGTGATTAATCTAGATGATGATGTTGATATTTCAAAGATTGATGAACAAGTGCATAACAAGTTGAATTAATTTTTCTGCTCTTCCATGAGCTTAAATGAAAATTCTACTAAAAAGAGTGTTGAACTTGGTGCTTCCCTAGTTTTACATTTGTTGTACCTTTGGATAGTTTTCTTCCTTCTGTATATACTAATCAATATTGGGATGTAGACGACCTATTATAGGTTGCCTTTCATGTGCCTTACTAGAATTTTGCATTATTTTTTTTCATGTTTCTTTATGTGATTACATGTATGTAGTATGATGCCCCGTGCTATTTCATTTGATGTATCTCTCTCTTTTTGTGCATTCCTCTATATGTATCTAAATTCTTCTATATGTTGTAAACATTTTATCTTTTTCATTTGTCTTGTGTTTTCCTTTTGGGGATGATGCAAGGTGTTGAGACATTTAAGTCTCTTCCATGTTGACCTGAAAGGATTTTTCTTTATTTTCACTCTCTTTGTTTCATTCTTCTAGTTCTATGAGTATTTGAGGAATGATAACATTTATGAGCTCTTAAACAACATTGTATCAAAGATATACTGACCCGAAAACCATAGATCCCTTATGTATTTTTGGGGTAAACCCCTCCCTCCTTTTTCATGATGTAGCTTCATTTAGGAAACATATGACTTGGCATAGGGATTTTGAGGAATCTCTCATGTATTAGGATTGAAAATTGGCTACTTTAAAGCAATTGTTCACAATAATGGTGTTAGCAACTGCTTTAAAGTGGGGGCATACATTGATGATATCTTTCAAAATTTTGCATGTTTCATGGTATGATTTTATTTTTTCATATGATGAACCCTTTTCTTGGTGGTGACATTGGGTGTGATGTCCTCCAAGAATGTGATATTTCTTAGCATATGACTTTCCTCTTAGTGGTGATGCGACACACTACACTCTCTAAGTTGTGAAAATTTTACTCTTGACTTTTCCTCTTTTGGAGACATTAGGCATGCTGATCCCTAAGAAGAAGACCTTGCACGAATGAAGAAAGATCCCCTTGAAAAAAAAACATATATATATAATGTTCATAAGTGTTTTGCATAACACAACTTTTTGACCTTATGAAGCTTGAAACCCTAATTCAAGGGCACCTAGCATAACACACATTGCTTGCCTATGGAGCCTTTCCTAGCATTGTGATGCCTTATTGAGGTTTTTAGGAGAATAGCTTTGATATGGTATGGGATCCTAATATGATTCTCTCATTTGTCACCCTATTGGAAGACTCACCTAGTGGACAACCTAAATTTTTGCTACCTCAAAGGGAGTGCAAACTGATAGCTTATATGTGTTCCACATCGTGTTGGACAATCTAGGCTTGATCTTCTTGGTCTTTGATGGTGTATGATTGTGTATCTTTTTCATTGTTGCATGCATTAGTCTCTTGAATGTATACTTTAGTGTGAATTTGACATGGGGTCATACTCTCACTAAAGTGGGGGAAAAATGTAGTAACATAAAAAGTATCCCTTTTTCACTTAATTTGGGAATAATAAAATGAGCCTAATGTTTCCTCGATTTAGTGTTGTAATATGTTTTACATATTCACATTAAGTTTAGGGTCTCTTTTTAATTAATGTACTTAATTGTGCCTTATTTAGGGTGTTGTAAAGTGTATCTTTACACTTTCACACTAATCTCAAGCTTTATTAATTAATTCAGGTTAATTTTCCTTAATTGGCCCCTTTAATTCAAATCCAAGCTAATTAATGAAAATTTTGAGAGATAAAACCCAAAATTCATAAATTCCATTAAACAACACTTAATTTTAGAAGGTGTGTGTCCTAGGTAGGTGATCTAGGACCCACATGGAAAATGGATCCTCACTAGGTCCTAGAACCCTATTTTCACATAACATTTCACATTGTCCGAAGTGTTCCCTAGGTGAGTAACCTAGGACCCATTCACCACATAGCGATGTTGCAAGATGGTGTGTCCCTTGGTCTTCCTTGTCTAGCACGATACATGGGTTTGTGACATGGTTTAATAGCCACTTGTGGATCTTATCTAAAGCTTGTATCAGGCATTGACAGGTCAACCTTTTGGTGCAACGAGAAGGCCAACAATTGGAATTAGAGCGGAGGTCATAGGTTCAAACCCATCGCTTGTGTTGGGGGGGATTGTTGCAAGATAGTGTGTCCCTTAGTATTCCTTTTCCATCACGATGCTTGGGTTTGTGGCATGGTTTAACAACCTCCTATGGATATTATTTGAAGCTTCTGTCAGGCATTGATAGGTTGACCTTTTGGTGCAACAAGGCCAATAGGCGAATGGGTACTCACTTAGACCTAGGACCCCTCGAAATATTTTTTTGGTGGTATTTTAATTATTTGAAATTCATGATTCAATTTTTGCTTGTGATATTTGAATTTCAAGAATTAATCCTAAGATATGTATAAATACAAGGTCATTTCACTAAGTTCATCCTAGAATTTCAAGCTAAGATCCTAGAGCATTCAAGTGAGCATTATCAAGAGCATCAAGAGCATTTCTAAGGAATTAAAGGGAAGATTTATAAAAGACTATTGCAGCAATCAAGATTCCTATTTTCATGTCAAATATTATTGCATCATGCATGTTGTTTGAGCTAATATGTTATTGTAGCATTTAACATCAAATCAAGCATTTCAAAGGCATTGTTTCACATCAAGTTTCAAGATCAAGATTTACATTCATTGTGGCCACTTCATGCTAGTTTGAAAATTTATCCAAGGTTTCAATTGAGGTGTGGTGAGTTGTGACATTGCATTTTTTCATTCATCATTCCTTCATGCTTTTATTCATTTCAATGTTTAATTACCAAAAGGGGTTTGACCAAGGAAAACCCATATTCCCTAACAAACAACATTTTTCTCCCTTCAATGTGCGATTACAGGTTTTAAGTTGAAGTTCATTTAGAAAGAAAAATTGCAAAAGTTATCAAAGTTGTAAAGAAAGTTGTCAAATCACAGAAAATGAGCTACAAGTTTTATTTTCGTCTTTTCGATAGTTCCCGACTAGAATTTGGGAGTGTAGACATTGAAGAACAAAACCCAGAAATTGATTTTTCAAAGCCCTAGCCAGGACCCATTCACCATAGGGAAAATTAGTCCTCAATGAGGTTTGAAAAAGAACTTTAGATTTAATTTTTGTTACTCATTTTCACATTATAGCACACGTATTAAATGAAATCGGAGCAAAAATTGGTTCATCATTTTGTTTCATTATGATGAACCCATTTTTCCTTCATTTCAGGTATTAAGAAGCCAAAAAAAACTCCATACATTCCAATAAATAGTAGCATAAAGAGGATAAATAAGACATTAATGGATAGATCTAGAAGCATATTAAGTAATGCTCAATTGAATCAATATTTTTGGAATGAGGTTTCAAGTATTGCTTCTTATTTAATTAATTAATATTTGTGCTTTTATCTAGTTGATAAGAAATATACAAAATTTGGACATGCAAGAAAGCCTATGTCTCATACATAGAGCTTTTAGATATGAGGATTTTATTCATGTGCCCAGAAAAAATAGTCCAAGTTGGATTTTAAAACTAACAAATGATTTTTTATTGGTTATGTATAATGTTAAGGATTATAATATTTGGAATCCTCTAACCTTTTTTTTTAATATTTTAGAGAAGTTGTTTTCAAGGAACTAAGAGTTAATCATGATTAGATACAAACAAAATAAAAAGGAAAATAAAACATGCATTTTGAAACCAAATTAGAGAAGCACGCAAATACATAAGTGGAAGAACAATAGGTTAGACATGAGGATGTAGAGGAAGAAGTTTCAAGTTCTATTGGAAGTTTAAATGAATAAAAATAGGTGGAAGAACAACATAAGCCTCTTGATACACCTTTGAGAAGGTCTACAAGACAACATAAAACTTGTTGATAGGTATATTCCACTAGATTTATGTTGCATATTTTATTTATCTTGTATTAATTATGAACCTAGATATATAGAGGAAGCTCTTTCACTAAAGGAGCATGAGTCTTAGATGGAGGTCATGTAGAAGGAGATGATGGACTTAGATAGACACAAGACATGGGATCTAGTGGCTATTCCCATGGAAAGGAAGTCCATTGGTTACAAGTATGTATTTAAAGAGAAATTTAGATTAGGCAGTAATATAAAATGATACGAGGAAAGACTAGTCACAAAATTGTACTCATAGAAAGGGGGAGTTCATTATGTTGAAATATTTTCTCCTATTAAAAAATTCCTATTAGAATCATACTTTCTATTGATATTTCTTATGATTTATAAGTAGAGAAAATGAATGTTAAAATTATATTTTACATGGGGACCTTAAGGAGAAAATTTATATGAGACAACCTAGCAATTTTTTGGTTAAAGAAAAGAATAATATAGTTTGTAGGTTAAAGTGGCCATTGTATGGTATGAATCAATCACCATAGGTGTGGTATCAATATTTTGTTGCTTTCACATTGGAACTTGGGTTTTTTAGGATTGATTTTGATCATTATATTTATATTTCAAATTGATTGACGATTTATTTCCAATCATTGCCATGTGTGTTAAGGACAACTTTTTCATTGGAAATAGTAAGTGTATATTTAGGGAACTCAAAAATTAGCTTTGTATTGTCATTGACATGGAGAATTTTGGTGTTATTAAATATTATTTTAGTATGGAGATTATTTGTAACCAGGATAACCAAAAACTTCGGTTCAATGAAAGTAAGAATGTTGAGACCATTTTGTGCCAGCTTTCTATGTGGGACCATTTTATATTTTATTTATTCACTATATTTAAGGATACTTAGGTAGTTGTGTCAATTATTTATGTGCCTTTCTTTATGCACACCATTAAAAAAATTATAGTCTATATTGATTACACTCCATCTTTATTGCTAGTTTGAGTGAATTAACACTTCTAATTAGGAGTGATTGTGAGTTGTAGAACTCTTACCTCTTGGACATGACATATACTTGATTCATGAATCCAAGAGGTATATATATTTATAAATTACTCTTTGTGATTATGCTCTAGATTTAATATTGAAAATAATACCTTTATGCATTGTTGGAAAGATAAAAAGGTTGTGAGAAACCATAGATATAATTTGGGTCTATCTAGTGAAGCTAGCAGCGTTGTTTGGAAAAAAAGAGATCGCAAATGCATCGCAACTTGACCTAACAATGTTGTTTGACCTAGAAAGATAAAAAACATTAAAAAAAAAAGAATTTAACCAAACAACTATGTTAATTTCTCAAGATTCACCCTCCTTCTAGCGCCAAAATTTGAATGGTGAATCTAGACCTGCACAAATACAAACAAACAACACGATATTAGTCCAATATGCAAATCTAAATCAACATTCCTCATGCAATTCATTTGAAATGAAATGAACAAGAAAACAAGAGATAAACCAAATGAAAACTATGTAATCTTGCTCAAAACTAACAAACTCTCAATCCCATGGGGGAATTGGTGCTATTTTGATGTGGAAAATAGCCATTCCCCAATTCCTTGCAAGCTTGAATGATGATTGATGCTCCTTGATGAAAATCTATAATAACCTAGCTATGGTGATGAAATGCTATGAAAACCTTTGATGAAATGTGGATCCAAATGCGCATGGTGATCTTACATGGACTATGGGTGGATCAAATGCAATAGAGGAGGCCTCTATTTATAACAAAGGAGGATGGAGGGTTGAAGAATAGGATGAATGTGAGATTAAATATGGACCAATGGCATTATGTCGCTGGTGTAATTAAATTATTTAATTACACTTTAGGATAAGTTTACTTAGGTAATTATTTATTTCTAGGATAATTATCATTTAATTCTTATCTTATCTTATTGAGCTGTCTTTTGCTCAAGATAAGATTAGGGTTGCTTTTTCCTGCTTTATTGCATCATTTCCTTTTCGAAGGCTTTTGTATTATTTGTAAAACATTATTCTCAATAATGAATTCTTCTGATTTTTGCTTGCACAACTTTTCTCTGAGAGTTTACAAAACATCTTTCATTTCTTGTTCTGAATATCTATGCATGTGATACTACCTATTCATAATCTGAAGATATTCTCTCACAGCATATTTTTCTGTGCAAGGGTTTCAAGTCAGATTGATTTTTTGTGGATATGGGGAATTATCAAAATTCCGAAGCTTACTTTTGGAGGCTTGAATGGATGTCACCATCACTGTCCAGGCGTCCAAAACCCCGGAAATGCCTTTCATTTCGCCGATTTGAAAGTTAAAAAAGGAAAAAAATAGCCAAAGAGGCGTAGCTCCCGGCACATAGATTAGAGGCAGAAAATTCAAAAAAAATTTAAAAAAATCAAAAAATCTATTGATTTTTTGCGCTGCCTGTTATAACAACGAGCGCCACTGGAGCTCAGCTCGGCGGCCACCCGTGGGCCACCCACCCACCGCTCCACCACCCGTCCCCACTACTCCACCGCCCGTTCCCACCGGTTTGCCACCTTGCAGCCCCCGTGGGCTTCATAGCTCCAACCGGCGGTTATATTGCCGACCAGGAGCCTAGATCCAGCCCCCGCGGGCTTTACTCACAAGTCGGTGGTCTCCTTGTGGACTAGGCGCTTAGCATATTATCCCTTGCTTTTTTTAAACTCAGATCTGAAGCTGGCAGTCGTATGCAGGACCAAGGGGCTGAGCGAGGAAAGGGAGCTCACATTTTGCACCTACTTAGTCTAGAAGTGCCCTTTCTGGGGCTTTTTCACATTTTCCACTAACTTTTGCAAACGGAGGTATTTTTTCAAAAACGAATAGTCACCGGAAAGCTGATTCGATGACGGATCTGATGGTGGTGATTTGATTTTCTGATTTTTCCGTTTTGGTGCCTTTTTCGCTTGTCAAAGCTGAAGTTGTTGTTTTCACTCTGGGAGGTGTAATTTTTGCATCCTGGCTCCGTTTTTCGAAAACAAATAGGCATTGGAAAGCTGGTTCCACCCTCTTCTCAGATCTCAGACCTGTTTTTTGCAGATTTTTTACTAGGTATCTGATTTATTTGTCAGAACTCAGCCTTTATCTTTTTGAGTTATTTTCTTGGGAAACGTGCAATCAAGAGTTATTTTTGAGATCCAAGAGGAATTTTTTTTATTTGAGAGTATATTTCTGCTGTTTTCTATCATGGATTTACACAACATTTCACCCCTTACTCCATTCAACTATTTTGGTTGGAGAAAACAAATGGAGATTCACTTGAAACATAAAGGGTTGTATAGGGTAACCATGGGTACAGAAATTGAACCTACAGGTGCTATTGAAAAGAGAAAATGGTTTAATAGGTGTGATGAAGCTTATGGCACATTATGTCTATCTATTTCATCTAACCTCCTTTTCCACATTGAATCTTGCACTACACCAAATGAGATATGGGATACTTTGGAGTCCTTGTTTGGGAAGCAGGATACTATGAGAGGTTTTTAGTTAGAGAATGAGCTTATTGGCTTAAATCCTAGGGATTTTGACAACATCCAGGAGTTTTTCACCAAACTCAAGTCTCTTAGATTACAGTTGTCACAGTGTGGTGTTCAGAAAGAAGACTCTCAGTTGATATTGTCCATCCTTTCTAAGCTTGGACTTGATTATTCAGTTTTTGTATCTACCTTTTATGCCACTATGGATGCACTTGGTACGAGATTCACTATTCCATCTCTTGATGAATTTTCTTCATCTCTCATTCGAGAGCAAGCTAAGTTAGCTAGCATGGAGTCTGATGAAACCTTCTTCACTCTTCCACAGGGCACTTATTGCATCCACCCGAGGCCAGGAGATCCCGAAGGAGAAGGCTTCTATAAGCAAAGGAAATAAACAAAAACAAAAGGATTCCAAACCTCATGAGTAGCAAAAGGAGTCTTTAGATTCATCCTCCTCTTCTAAGGGGAAATCATTTAGGAAGGAGAAGTCTACATGTGCATATTGCAAGAGGGAAGGACATGCAGAACATAATTGTTACAAGAAGGACATTGATGAGCTGAAACATCTTCTTCAGAAACATCAGATTGATTTGCCTTCTAGGATGTCTGCGTCATCTTCTTCTCCTCATTCTTCTTCTTCAGAGCAGCATAACACAGGCACAGCTGGTTTACATACTTCATCAGATATGAAGGGACATGCTCTTTGTGCTTCTTCAGGTATTGGATCAGGGAGATGGCTTCTAGATTCAAGAGCATCTCATCATATGGCATCTTCGCAGTCTATGTTCACTTCCTTTGAGCCTTGCACTATGTCTCCCATTTTGATGGGAAACAACACTTACATGACTCTTACAGGGAAGGGGTCTATTAGTTTTGGGGATCACTCCTTTCAGGATGTCTTGTGTGTCCCTCACTTGACAAATAACCTTCTTTCCATCTATCAGATAACACATGGGGGCAATGGGAGATCTATGGAGTTCACACCTGATTCGGTTATCATCAGAGACTTGGAGAGTAGAGCAGTTATTGCTACTGGGATAGTGGATCACTCATCTCGGTTGTATTCTTTCACTGATTTTGCTACTGGTGGTGCTTCTATTCCTATAGCTGTTCCTCACACTTTGAGTGTGCATCATCATTCAGAGGAGAGATTTGGCTTCTTGAACATTGGTGTTCTCACTTCGGATCCTATTCTCAAGCCTTCCATTCCATCTCCTCCTCCTCCTGTTGCTTCTTTTGTTTTAGTGCAGCAGGATCTAGTTGATCATACATCTTTGGAGGTTTCTATTGAGTCTTCACCTACTTCAGCTTCTTCATTTGTTGAGGTCACACCTGCTTCTATGGAGACATCTTGGGCTGCACCTATTCCACCTTCAGAGATTTCTTTCATTCGACCTCTTCCCTCTCACTTCTTTCTGGAGATGCAGTTTCTTCACTTCTTTTGGAGTTACTTCATTCTGGGGGGGATCTTTGGTCTCTTTCTTCCTCTCTTATGGGGGGATTCTTTCATGTATCTTTGTGATGAATGGTGTCCTTGGGGGGTCTTATGGAGTCCTCCATTTTTCATCACTTAGGTAGTTTATTGCATTCTATTTTGGGGAGGAGTTTTGTTCCCATGTGGTTTTCTCTTTTACCCCATTTGATTTAGTTTGCATTGCATTTGTACATGAGTACCTAATCAGGCCTTGTTGCCGGGACTCATATTTGCATAATAAATTGCTTCTCCCTAAGTTGCACTTATGGGGGGGTGTTGGTGTAATTAATTATTTAATTACACTTTAGGATAAGTTTACTTAGGTAATTATTTATTTCCTAGGATAATTATCATTTAATTCTTATCTTATCTTATTGAGCTGTCTTTTTGCTCAAGATAAGATTAGGGTTGATTTTTCCTACTTTATTGCATCATTGCCTTTTCGAAGGCCTTTTGTATTATTTGTAAACAATTCATTCAATAATCAAACTTCTGATTTTTGCTTGCACAACTTTGCTCTGAGAGTTTACAAAACATTTTTATTTCTTGTTCTCAATATTTGTGCATGTGATAGGTGATTGCTTGCAGGTGTTCTTGGGGACTGTGAAGTTGGTTTTTCAACTTCTACATGCCACTTGTCAAGATGCTAATGGAAGGAGGTTGAGCACATTTTGATCATTGTGCATGCATTTGAAATTTGATTTTGAAGAAGTGACATGTTTAGGGGGGATGTAAGAAGAGTTAAATGCCACTTGACTCAAGGCAAAGGACATGTAAGAGGGTTTTAATGCCTTGTTGGAGAGGACAAGTCCTTTTGGAGGGACTTTTTGAATTTGAGGAATATTCCATCCTTGATGCCTTTTTGAATGAAAATGGAGATAAATCAAATAAATCGATTTATTGTGCAAGTTGCAAAAGCTAGAGGATTTGATGGATTAAAATTAAGATTAGCAGTTTGATTAATTTAAATGGAGATTAGTTGATTTGAAAAATTGATTTAGATTCTAGGATTTAAATAAATAAAAGTGAGGAATAATGATTTTAGACTTAATTAAATAAAGTTTGATTTATTTAATTAAGGAGATGGTGTTAGTTTTAAATCAAATAAAAGATAAATTTATTTAATTTAAATGAGATGACTTTAGAGAATAATTAAATAAAATTGATTATTTAATTAAAAGAGGGACAATATGATTAATTAAATAAAATGATTTATTTAATTAATAGGAGATGATGACTTAATCAAATAAATTTTATTTATTTAATTAAGAGATTAAATATGATGAACTTAATCAAATAAAGGTTGTTTAATTAAATGACTAGCAAATGGAGATGATTCAAGACAAACTGGTGTTAGTAGATCAGGATCATGTGTATAACATCAATCGGTATATTTATGTGTCTACATTTGGTATATACTTTAAGGAATTAATTTGGTGACAACTGATTCACCCCCTATCTCAGTTGTCCAATCCAACAATTGGTATCAAAGCTTGGTCCTTTTGAATGAGTTTAATAGCTTGAAGGAGATCTTGGTAGGCTTAAAAAAATGGTGAAGGGATCCGACTTGGATGAAGAATTAAGAACAAAGACTACAAAGTCTGAAAGTGAAGATCTGAAAGAAAATGTCAAGAAAGCAGATGAATGCATTCAAAAACTAAGAAATCAGATTCAGAAGTCCAAATTAAAACATAAAGAAGTTAAGCAGGAACTAAGGGAAGCAAAGGAGTCTATTGAGAATATAAGAATGAAAGTTGAAGAAAGCAGCGGGATGGAAGATAATCTAAAGTTGGAAATTGAACAAAGCAAGATTAAGGAAGGATGCTTAAAAGAAATTATCAATCAAAAGACTAAAAAACCTGATAAGCTTGAACAAGAAGTAGTAACCCTAAGAGCTGATTTGGAAAAAGAAAAAGCTTGTGAAGAAAGGTTCAAGACAAGTTCTACAATGCTTGATGAGTTTATTTCATCTCTAAAACCTACAAAGGATAAAGGTGGTCTAGGACTTGAAGAAGGGGAAATCTCAAAGACTAAACCTGTTTTCAACAAAGTGGACAATAAAAGGAAATTTCAAGGAAACACTTATCAAAACAAGAATCAAAGTAACAACACTAGAAGGTTTCCCGTCTAATAACTTAATGTTCAATGGTACCCATCTTTTAATTGTTTTTTTCTCTCATCTAGTAAATTAAAACATAGAGCAACAAAATGTAGGAGGATGAATCAGAATAGAATGAGTTAGAATTTTTGATTCCTTAATGGACAATGTCACGTTTGCAACAAGTTTGGACATAGAGCTACCAAATGTAGAATCCAAATGATGAAGAAAATTTTTTATACTAGTAGAAGGATTCAATCTTTTCAAGGCTATTGTTGCAAATGCAATATCTTTAGACACAAGGCTAATCAATGTAGAACAAGGATGAATGAAAATTCATTTGGTTCAGGATATGTTGTGTGTTATGCTTGCAACAAACTAGGACAGATCTCAAAATTTTGTAAGAGAAAAGTTTGGAAGAAAAATAATCTAGAATAGAAGATCAAACCTATGAACAAGATAGATCCTGAAGAAGTAAGAAGAGAGATGGAAAAAAAATGGAGGAAGAATGAAGAGCCTGAGAAAAAGGATGAATCAAACAAACTTGTATCTACATCTGGTGCAGATACCCCCTCCAAGAACTAAACCCAGTACTGGTTTTAGGGGGAGAAATAAAAAAAATTCTAACAAGCCCCCAATATATGAGGTGTCATAGGATGACACAAGGATAAGTGATTGAAATATTTACTTTGAAGGCATTGGAGAAAATTCTATGAAAAAAGAAGCAAATCAGGAAAATTGCATAACTCCTCTTGGTTTATAGTAAATTAGTTGGAAACTTAAAATTCTAAAAAGAAATGAATGCAAAATTAGGGAAAAATAGATAAATCCAAAAAAACATCATGACTTGGAGATTCTGGAAATGATTCTATTGTATTAGGTTCCAATATCAAGTCTTTGTTGTCTAAAATTTGGTCCAACAGCTTCGACTGAAAGGAAGATACTTATAGAATAAAGTATTGATGATGATGCCACAAGCGATAAATTACATTTTACGATAAAACCCTAAAAGTGACAAGTTAAATAAGGGAATTGAGTAGTCATTCTTTTTCACATTGTGAATTGAATGAGCTAAGGAGTAAAGTGCAGCTAAGAGACAAGGAGTTAGGGTTATTGTAAAGAAAAACTATGGGGAAAAAAACTTGGAACAATGGAGTGGAAGGAAATGATGGTATTTGATCCATGCATCGACGAATTCCAAAAATTAGGTAAGTTATTGATTGATGAATTTATCCATGAAAAATATTCAAAATCTCAAAGGTTTACTTTTAGTTCAACATATACAGAAGGTCAATAATCTAGGGAACAAGGGTTTAGACATTTTGAGTGAATTTCCATACATTTTAGATGTAGACATTGTTTGGTTTGTCCTAAGCAGAATTCAAAGTGATCAAATGATCTTCGACAAACCCTATGAGATTACAAAGGAAGTAATTGCAACTATTACAGGGTTATGAAGTAATGGATCCATTCCAGTAAAGAAGTCAATGAAGAACAAAGAGGTCAAAACCCTAATTCGATTGATAGGAGACCAAAGGGAACTTCAAATTCATAATTAAGTTGATCCTATGATAAGGTATGTGGCATATGCCATTTCATATAAAATTTATTTCAAAAATAGGGAAGGCTCTACCTCAGTAATAGTTGTTTACATTGTGTATCAAATGGTTGTGAAGAATGAGGATTTTAATTTGTGTTAGTTATTAATGATTCAATTAATGGAGAACATTACTATGAAAAAAAATGACAATTACCCTTTTCATTTTGGATCTTTGGTTATATGTTTGATGATGTATTTTATGAAGTCATTACCATTGAAAGATAATTTTGTGTGGAAGACAATTGTACCAGTTGGGAAGCAAGTCTACCAGTACCTGGAATGTCTTGTAGAGAAGGAAAAGATTTTTAAAGAATGTTTTGAAAAACAAAATAAATGCATGGAGCTCTAGTATGGTTTTTAATCCAATTGGGACATCTTAGTTAGGATCTTCCTCCGAGAAGAGAACAATAAGAAGGATTATTTCATGTTCTTCTCTAGAAATAAATAAGTTGAAGACAAAGGAGAAGAAAGATCAAAAGGAAGTAAAACTCTAGAAGAAATTGATCTAGTACCAATGGATGACGATGAAGAAGATTTTACTAAAGAGAAGGTGTTGAATATTCATGTGTGATCTGATGGTCTAAAGAAGATTGGAGATGTTTGGTTGTCTCAACCAACTAGTGTAGGTGCACCCTTGCAAATTTATGCCTCCATGAGGAAATCTTGGATTTTGATTTTGTATAGGTGATTGCATGTTGTCATAAGTACTAAATGGCCATATTAAGCTTGTTTTGAGTCTTAGATAGGCATTAAGCATATAATGTGAAAATCTGCAAATATGTAAAAAAAAAAAGTTGTCATAGCAACAAATTACAAAAATGCAGCTAATTGTAAAAAGGTAGAATATGAAAGGTTAGGCAATTAAAAATTTGGTTGGAGGAATTGGTTTAGTTTTATAAAATCTTGTTGAAGCATCACCAACTTCAAGGAAGGATGGAGAATGATGTATGAATAATAAATTCAATGAAATTATCAGTTTTTTTGTTATTTTCCTATAATTTCTTGATTTCAGGCCATTGTATGACCATGAATGGTGCTTAAATCCTCTCCTCCTTTGGAAACAAAAGCCATGTGAATCTATTTCATTTTTCAATTGATTTCATTAAAATCCATTCAAGTTGGTGTAAGTTATTGTGAAATCACTCCAGGTGAGTAAAACCTAGTTTAGGGTAAGTAGTGGGAAATAAAATTATGTTTATTTCATTCTAACCATTGGAAATTACTATAAATTTGTGTACAAGGAGTTTCAAGTGTATTCTAAAGGATTCCTAAGTTGCATATTTTTTGGTTGAGGTTTGGGGCAGTTATCATGAGGCCCTAAGTCTGTACTAGAGGAAAGAGACTGGTAAATCCAGAATACAATGGAGTTTTATGTGTTTTGATTTTGGTTTTTGAGTCCTTCATTGGTGTTATAGTTTTTAAGCTCAGGTGTATGTGATTCCATTTCTTGATTTTTTTTGGTGTATTGAAAATTTTGAGGCCAATGGTTATTGACTTTCTTGTCTGGGAAGAGTTGTCTCAATCTTATTTAGGAAAACATTTGCAAAGTTTATTTTCTTCCATATTGAGTGGCCATAAAAACTAGTTGAAAGGTGATCTATTGTGGAGTCTTGTATTTTTTTTATTCAGGTTGAGAATCCTTTATGGTTGTATGTCAAATTGAATAGTGATAAGAAGCCCATTTTGGTCAGTTAGAACAGTCTATTTTGAAAAAAATCACATAATTGAGATGACTAAGCTGAAAATTGGTTTTGAGTCTATCTTGTTTGTGTTGTTCAAAGGTTGTTTTGAGGAATCTAAAATAAGATTTGTTCCTTAATCTTAGTTGGATTCTTTGAATCGAGAGTTTTGTGAAGGAAAAGTGAGTCCTAATTGCAAGGACAAGCAAGAATTGTCAAGTTGAATTTGGTTAAGAGTTTTGTGCTCCTCCATTGTCATCAATATGGTATCAAATCCTAGAAAGATCTGGGCAGAGAAAGAGAGTTTTGTGGTTGTGTGTTATGTTGTACAGGTTGAAGAGAACTGATTCCCTAGGTGAGGCAAAGTGGAGTGGAAGCAAGGAGAGACTTGCTTGTGAAGGTGGATATTTTGAGAAGGAATTTGCAGGAAGCAAAGTTGCAAAAGAAAGAAGAAAAAGAGAGGAAGAGGAAAGAGATGAGGAAAATAGATAAAGAGGTTGTAGAATTAAAATGAGCCATAGAGAGAATAGAAGTGGAATTCCAAAGGGAGATGAAAAAATTGCATAGAAAATCATTCAATTGGAGTTTGACAGTGAAAAGGAAAATGGTATGGCCCATCAAAAATATAGAAAAAATAAGACAAATGAAGATGAAAGAGAAAGAAGAAGAAGTGTTTCAAGATGTAGAAGAAGAATTCAAGGATGGAGATAGTGCAGTCATTCCCAAGCATGAAGCTGAAGATAAAGCGGAGACAAAGGACCTAATCTCAGAGGAAGGAGATATTGAGTTGGTGTCAAAATTGGATGAAGAGAAGATCAAGGATGAATTGATCTTGGAGATTTACAAAGAGTTGAAGAAATATGGAGGTATTGTGGTAGGACTAATGTATCATTTCTTTGTTGTGCTAATATTTTGGATAGGGAACAAATTGTAGATCGAGATGCAACAATTTGGAGAAGGACAAAAGGAGATTGGAACATTTCAGTGTATGAATGAGTAGATTCAAAGAGACAAGACAAGATGGAAGCATGTTGGCATAGACCAACTCAAAAAAAAAGTAAAGATGAAGGTTGCATGGTATAAAGGAATACAAGGAGGATCATTGATGACCCAATAGGACTTGGAAGGTTTTATTTGGCTGAGAGAATGGTGCAGGTGCACCCTTGCAAATTCATGCCTCCATGAGGAAATATTGGGTTTTGATTTTGTATAGTTTATTCCATGTTGTAATAAGGCATAAATGGTGATATTAAGCTTGTTTTGAGTCTTATATAGGCATTAAACATATAATGTGAAAAGTTGCAAAAATTTTAAAAAAAAGTTGTCATAGCAACAAATTGTAAAAATGCAACTAAATGTAAAAAGGCGGAATATGAAAGGTTAGGCAATTGAAAATTTGGTTGAAGGGATTTGTTAAGGTTTATAAAATCTTTTTGAGGCATCACAAACTTTGAGGAAGGTTCGAGGATGATGCATGAATAAAATTCAATGAAATTCTTAGTTTTTTTGTTATTTTCCCGTTATTTCTTGATTTCAGGCCATTGTACGACCATGAATGGTGCTTAAATCCTCTCCTCTTGCTTTGTAAATCAAAGCCATATGAATCTATTTCATTTTTCAATTTATTTCATTAAAATCGATTCAATTTGGTGTAAGTTATTGTGAAATCACTCCAGGTGAGTAAAACCCTAGTTTAGGGTAAGCAATGGGAAATCAAATTTTGTTTCTTTCATTCTAACTATTGGAAATTGCTATAAATTTTTGTGCAAGAGCTTTTAGGTGTATTATAAATTATTCCTAAGTTGAAAATTTTTTGGTTGAGTTTTGGTGTAGTTATCATGAGGCCCTAAGTCTGTAATAGAGGAAAGAGGCTGGTAAATCCAAAATACAATGGAGTTTTATGTATTTTGATTTTGGTTTTTGAGTCCTTCATTAGTGTTATAGTTTTTAAAAGGTTCCAAGGTGTATGTGAGTCTGTTTCTTGATTTTTTTTGGTGTATTAAAATTTTTGAGGCTAATGGTTATTGATTTTCATGTTTGGGAAAAGTTGTCTTACTCCTACTTAGGACAAAATTTGAAAAGTTTATTGTCTTCCATCTTGAGTGGCCATAAAAATTAGTTGAAAGGTGATGTATTATGAAGTCTTGTATGTTTTTGAATTAGTTTGAGAATACTTGAGAATCCTCTATGGTTGTATTTCAAATTGAATGGTAAAAAGAAGTCCATTTTGGTCAGGTAGAACAGTCTATTTTGAAAAGGTCGCATAATTGAGATGAGTAAGTTGGAAATTAGTTTTGAATTTGTTATGTTGGTGTTGTTCAAAGGGTGTTTTTAGGAATCTACAAGAATCTTTGTGCTTTAATCTCTGTTGGATGATTTGAATCAAGAGTTTTGTGAAGGAAAACGAGTCCTAATTGCAAGGACAAGCAGAAATTGGTTGTGTTTATGTCAAGTTGAGTTTGGTTAATATTTTTCTCCTCCTACATTGTCATCGCCAACATATGAACAAGATGAGATCACAGATGCCTTGGCTATTTATATAATTCATAATGATATTTATCTGAGTGAATTGACAAATGTTTTACCAGAAGTATTGATTGAATAGATTGAAGACAAACTAAAGGTACTATCACCTAGGGAAATAGAAAGATTCAATTGGATATGGAATAAAGATGCAAAAATTCAAAAAAGAGATTGACTAAGAGCATAAATGAATTAAAGACAGGCATCAAAAGTGTAAATAGTGTGTATAGATATTGTCTACAGTGGCCTAATACTATCAAAAACTATAGAGCAAAAATCAATGCTATTGAGCTTGAGCTAGATTCTACTAGAAAAATATATGATATCCTTAAAGACAAGGATAGAGCACAAGAGAAAAGGATTGATTCCTTATAGTTTGAACTTGCAGACACTCTGGTATAGAGGGATAGTATTGTGAAGGCATTTTGGAAATTCAAAGAGATAATTGAATTGAGATTGGAAAAACATTTTGGTTTTCTGGTAGAAGCTAAGAAAAATGAACTAAATATCATTATCCTAGATACCCTTCTGGAAACAACTGATTTGGTAGTAATGAACAATAGTATTTGTGTAAACATCAGACTAGCAGTGGAATCCTGGAAGACATTTCTTCCAAAACTAAAAGAAAAATACAAAGAGATATTTTAGGAGAAGGATTGAGGTAAAAGAACCATTTTTAATCACTTTTTGAAGTTTTTTTTTTTAAATTTTGGTGCAAAGGGGAGATAAATATTTATTTATTTCTTCTTTTCCATTGATGTCAAAGGGGGAGAGAGAACATGTAAAAATGGAAATCATTATAGCTTAGTAAATAGAGAAAACTACAAAGGATGTTGTTGGCTTTTCACATCTTGTGTTACCATCAATGATAAAGGCAGATTGTTGTTAGACATCTAAATTTAATCACTTTCATATGATTAAATTTACTCCTTTTCGTCTATCATAGTAAATATTAATTTATTAAATTAATATTACACCTTTATTTATAAAGTATTTAATTTAATCATTAAATGCTTTATCTTTCACCCTCTTCCTCTCTAAATTAAATAAATACACTAATTTATTTAATTTAGTCATTTTTCCCTTTTGATTTAAAATCAATTTAAAATTCTTCACTTTCTCTCTCCTTGTCACATCCTCCATAATCTTGCCCTAATCTGAATTAATTTAATTAATTCATGATTATGATGTGCATCCTCTTAATCAAAGATTATGTCACATCCTCCTACATTTGCCACTTGCCTCTAATCTTCCATTAATTAGTCTAATCCAATATTTGCACAACCTTAACCAAGGTCATTAGCCAGATTTAGCACCACTTTTTAGCCAACCTTTGCATTTACCTTCTTTTGGCATTGACCCCCTTTCCCATGTGAATTTTTAATTCACATTTATTTATCCTAGGTCCTAAGGCTTCTAGAACCTTGGACTTGTCACATCTTCCACATGTGACCAAGTCCCACCTTTTTGGGCCCACCTTTTACCCTTTAGATTCTCCTAAGAATGTGAATTTTTAATTCACATTTATATTTTCAACCACCTCTCCTTTTCCCATGTAGATTTTTGAGGAATTCCAAAATTCCTCAAATGTCCCTTTCACTCCCACTTGGGGACAAGAAATCCCTTTTTGAGGAAATCTTCTCACTCCCCAAGGTGCTTGGAAGGTACTTGTCCTTCCTCCACCTCATGTACCTTCTAGCCACCTCACCTCCACCTCATATCTCTTAGCCACTTCACCATCACATGTCAAGATGTGAGGGCTTGGGTTCTCAACTCACCACGCCCTTCATCTTGACCTTGTTGAATCTCCACCGTTGAATTCTCTAGAGAATTCAAATTCTCCTATAAATACCCCCTCCTCAAGGGCATTTTTCAACACTTAGCCATTTTATAATTACATGCTGCCAATTTGCATTCTCATCATTCACTATCATCTAGCCATCCATTTTAATCATTTTTCATAAGTTGATCTTGCATTTAGCCACTCAAGAAGCCATCTAAGGAGCACACAAAATCATTCCGGCCAACCAAGGAGTCTTCAACAGCAAGGAAGGTGAAATCATTTGCATCTTGTTTTATCTATTTCATCTTGTTTTATCACTCTTTAGGCTAATCTTGAAGTGTCCTTAGTCTTTTATCATTCGCATTTTAAGTTATTTTTCACATTAGAGTAGGGTAAAATTCAAGGTACAGTTGTAAATTGCATTGCATCAAATGGTTGTCATTGATGTCAACTCAGTACCAAATGTATGAGGTGTTTATCGAAAGCTATTTCCTATCAAAGATGTTCTTGATCATGAACCGGTGTGTTAGTTTTTGGGTCTAGATTCTACCGCAAGACAAGTTATAACTCTGATATCTTAACTATGTCATTATGATTCACTCAGACAACTATATTCGAGATCTTGAGATGTTTTGTGTTGGGAGCATAAAGTTATCAATGGCAGAGTTTAACTTTGTACACTACAACTATTTTTTTGTTTGGTACAGTTGCTTTTTGTTTGGGTCCCAATCTTGGCCGACCTAACATATGTTATGTTTTAAGAAGATAAAATCTACCTTGGGGATGTTTTATATAGATCTTAGCTAACTTAATATGATGTACTACATATATATATATATATATAAGATGTTTTGAGGACTAAGAAGTGTGGGTGTGAGAGTGAAGGATATGAAATGTGAAATGTGAAGTGTGAGTGAGAATTAAGTTTGTGTGTGGAAGAAAGGTGAAAGAGGATCTAAGCATAAATATTGAAGACCATAACAAAATTATTGAGCAACTACTAGAAGTAGTACCACTAATATAGAGCTTTATTTGGAACTAAATTCTACACAAGGAAGGTGTATTCCATTAGTTCATAATTTTGGCAGTGAGCCATAACTTTCATACTTTGGGCAGTAAGCCATGTTTTGTATCTTTGGGTTGTAGCCCTATTGGACAATGATTCCTTGTTCTAGGTAGTGAGTCCTTATTTTAGGAAATGATCCTTTTTGTAATCAGTTTTGATATTCTCTATAGTGTGATTTAATCCCCACCATAGTTTTTCCCTCATTAGGTTTTCCACATAAATCAAGTGTTATTGTGTTTATGAGATGGTTTCCAGTTTCTTCTCTTGCACTCAATGTTTAATCATCTAAGAAACGTTATGGTTGTGTTTTGGTAAAAATTTTAAGGATTTATTTTGGTGACAACTAATTCACCCCCTTCTTAGTTGTCCAGCTCAACATATCTCTCCCTCTACCTATCTTTGTCTCTATCTATTTCTCTCCCTCTCTCTCTATCTTCATCTTTACCTCTATCTTCCTATCTTTGTCTCTATCTTTTGATACCTCTCCCTCTCTCTCTCCCTCTTCCTAAACCCCTTTATATATATGTAATTTATCCTAAGTTTCTATTTTATATTGATGACCTAGAAAATACTAAGGATACATGGGATGAACTATCAAATATATCTAGACACACTAATAAGAGTCAAGGCTAATAAATTAAAAATGACTTAATACGTATTAACCATACAATTTGGACAACAAATGAGATACTATCACAAGTTTAAAACTCTAAGAATATATCTGAAGTTATGTGAAAATAAAAATTTGGATACATAGTTGTTATTAAATGTTCTCTCTAAACCAATATTTGACTATTCATGTTCATGTCTACATTATAAGCTAGAAAGTTTGGATTGGGGAGTGAGCTTAAAAATGGTTTGTTTAGAAGAGTTTTTTTTAAAATTCACTAGAAAGTAGGACAATATTATTGAAATGGGTACCTTGAAGTCTTCAAAGTCACAAGCCTTGGTTATAACCCTATTCATAAAAGATAAGAATATTCCTAATGGAAAAGAGAGAAAAACAATGAGCCTAAGAATTAAAAAATCTAAAAAATGCAAATCAGAGTAGTTGACTAAAATAAATTTTTTTATCCCTAGGCACACAATCTAATATCATATGGTTGCATTGTACCATTCTATAACTTCTTATGTAGTATTGTGCTTTATTGGTACACTACATATTTAATAGGTAGGTATTTTTTTGGAAAGGGAAAAATCACTTTTATTTTTATGAGGTTTGTGTAGTCACTCTATGCTTCACCCATTTCACTCTTCATTTATGATAATCAATATAAAAATTTCAATGTGAATTGTGTTAATATTTGTAGATTTCTAAGGATTTTAGTGTCATAGTCTTAGGGTTTCTCTAAATTTATTAAAACATAAACCCTTTGGCTCCTTTATATGCCATAGTTTTTATTTTTGTGTTGACTAATTCAAACTATTGTAAATCACTTGAGTTGTGACCTTAAGTCTAGGGCTATGTTATTTCTAACAACCCATTTATTCTAGTTACAGGTCGAGTTGTTACACCTATCTTATTTCATGTGCACTTCTATGGTGGGTCTCATTATCATTACACGTGGTAGTTTCTTATTCAAGCACATATTCCCTTTATAACTTAGCTTCTTGGATATCACTAGCATCAAAGTCGTTCCCTTTCCATTTGGTGACACATGGATTCTACTATCACCCTTTACCCTAGTCTTGATAGCTTGTGGGACCTTTTCCTTGTTGAGGTGTTGATATCTTATTAGAAGTGCAAGCTTTCTTTGCATCATAGGTTCTAAATGGTCAAGCCCATTTAAATTGCATTAATGCACTCTTCTTCCATGTGTTACTACTAGTGAACTATGCTTGCCTCACAAATAAGGGTCAAATCATTTATAGGTGGAAATCTCTTGTTTGTAGTGTAACATATCAATACAACACAATTTATCAAAGGAAGTAGAGATTAAACATGTGCTCATATTCTATTATGACATCATGTGGTATCTACTTAGTGTGGGCCTAGGATATGGTTCAAGCATTACCAATATAGACAAGGATGAATAAGTGACACATGTCATGTCCTCATTGTAGCATAAGCTTTCTTCACGGTGTGGGTTCTAAAAGAAAGAGTCATTCAAAACCACACTAGTGCTCTCTATTAACATTTGTTTTCCATAGTGTACGATAAAAAAACATAGTATCCTCCATTCTAAAGGCCTAACCACTTCTATGGGGCCCACTTCTAGCTTAGAGACACTTACCCTATGTGTCCAAGTTTTCTATTGGAACATGTCAGTTGTTCATAGTGCAACTTTTCTTGATCATCTTAAGAGGTTCCTAGACTCATGTATGGAATTTCCAATCAAAATATTTTAAAAATGGATAAATCACTAGAATTTAAACTCTAGGAAATGACTAAAAGCAAGGTTTTAAACTTTTATGTGAATGACATTGGTCTGTGGAAATGATGAATTGAATGCTCAATGATCCTACCAATTAAAATTTTGGCCTATGGCTACTCCAAAGTGATCTTAGATTATTTCTCCATGGATTCTAAGGTAAGAAACAACACCATATTGCATTCATTGATCTATAAAGCCCATCCTTGGCCATATTTTGCAACGGATTCTACTGAGGTTTTCTTGCACTTCTCAAATTCATCATTGTTGAGACAACCCTTTATATCATGAATACTTTCCCAACACCTTCAAAGGAGGGCCACACCACCTGAAAACCACACAAATAACAACAATAGATACCAACACAAAAGATGCGAGAAAAAAAATAACCCACTTTAAATTAATTTTAGAAATTGAAATTGCAGATTCAAAACTTACAATTCTATAGCCTCATGGGCTTGATTCATTACAACAAAATCAAATCTAAATATATATATATATATTTGGAGCCACAATATGCACTAATGGAGCTACCTTCTACAAACTCCCACTTACCCCTTTTTATTTTACCCAGCAACCACCCTAGAATGTTCTAGAAAGTGTGACTTTCACTTTTGTTTTGATGCCAAAAGTCCTACCATTTGATTTCTTGCATAGGCAAATATTTTAATGAAATTCACTTTTTAGTGGTGCAACTTCCCTAGGCCATAGCTTTTGATCTAGGTGTTTGATTTTTGGTAACACATTGTTGGAAATCTCTCGAAGAGATCTACAATGCCAAACTATTGGAGATTGGTTCGTCCACTTTTGAGTTGTTTTGGGGCCTCTAAGGTTTTCATATTTGAATTTGAAGCTGCATTGGAGAAATTTCTCATGACAAAAATTTTAATATCTCCCAAACTGTATAGGGTATTAAGACAATTCTTTCTTGACCAAAAAAATTTTCCAGTTCCACTCCTTAGCGTAAATTTTTAGGTCCATATGAACCCGTTTAGGTTGACTTACTAAAAATAGTAAGTTTCCATTTTTTTCCTTTTTTGACTTCTAACTATCTTACACCCCTTAAGTGCCATCATAGGACTCAAAACAACTAAAGAAAATAAGAAGAAAATAAAAATAAAAATTGGGTGATGCAAGATTTCCCCTACACCACTCAATGCTCTTGCATCACCTTCAAATAGAATTGAGATGGATATGTCTTCTCTCCATTGGTTGTGCAAATGGCTAGGATTTTTAAGTTGTTATTTTATGTCTCAAAATAAAAGGCTATTAAGCCTCATTTTTAAGGGTTATTCCCTTTAGTTTCTCTAGAAAACTCATTAAAATTTTGCATCTTTATAACTATAAACAAACGTTGAAGCATTTGATTAATGAAAATTATCTTCTTTTACATCTCTTAATTTTTTATATTTGTGCAAAACATCCTTTCCTTCATGTCTAAATATATGTTAATAGTTTGGATATGCTTGTTGTATAAGAGTGAATTTTCACCTTAGGTGCAATTCCTCTTTTTTCCTTTATACACTTTATAAAACCAAAGTTGGAGGCTTAAATTTACTTAAGCCCATTGTTGGCAATCCACGTGGAGCCTATTTCATGTGTCAATGGAGGCATTTCTATTAGGGATTCCCACACAGTGTGCAAACGTCCATATAATGCGCTTACGTCCTTAACAGATTCTTGCAATTGAGCTTGTAGAGACGTTACTCTCCCCATTGGTAGTGAAGTTGTAACACCTCCTTCGGCCAACCGACCCGAATATGGCCATTTTCTTCCTCATTCCTTCAAATTTAGTCCTTGAACCTACATTTGAGCTTCTAAGAACCCTTCATCACATCAAGATGTCATTCTTGCACACACACATTCACTCTCAAGCTCACCTTCACTCACTCCAAGCATCCAAGAATTCCATTGCAACAAAATCTCCACTCTGTCACTTTGGTAGAGCATGTTTGGGACCACACCATTGTAGAAAAGGTTTGAGTTCCTCTCATTTCTCCCACAAGCATCCTTGAGTGCTCTTGGTGGAGGTGGTAAGCTTCCCTATCCTCTCCTCTATCACTTGGTTGAGTAGCATAGTACTGCATTGTAGTGTTTGTTTTTTCATTACATTGCTTATTTATCTCGGTCCTTTGGTTGTCCATGGATGTGGAAACACCTAAATTGGGGTCTACCTAAGGGAGGCCCCTATACATCCCCCCCAACACTTTCTCTCTTGTTGTGTGTAGGTGGGTGTACTTTGTGGAGCTACCTAGAAAATAGGCTCTTCTATGAGATCGTCTTCATCACCTTAACTTTGGTATATCTACTTTATCACCTTTGTTTGTACTTCTCATATTTCATAGTGTTGTTTTGTTCTCTTAGAAGGTGTTAAGCTAGGTTGTTAGTCATTTTATCAAGTCAAACCTTGTCTTTGTTGTAATTTGACTGTGCAGACTACAACAAATTTATGAGATTCCAACTCATCGCACTATCGTCCAAAGTCTGTGCTGAAGTCCTCGGGTAGAGAGCTTCATGAGGTATAGATTTGGACCTAAAAATTGACTCACCTAGCCTTACCTTGCAACTCAAGATTGTAGAATGGTTGTAGGGTTCCACAATGCTTATCATTCTCACCCTCATAATACTAAATAATAGACTTAGTTGAGGTAAGTTAGGATAGCCTCTCGCATCTTGAACCTTCATGCCCTGGGGTCTTGCACATGGTGGTCCCCCTCTCTTACATTTTTGGTGAACCCAGCATGAACCAACGTCTGTTCACCCATTGGTGGTGAAACTTCCCTTAGATACTTCCTGGTTGTTGTGACCTCAAGCTTTGTGAAGGTTTATGAGCATCACAACCCAGTCCACAACTTTTGGGCATATCATAAGGAAAAGTGTACGACACCTCCTGATGGATAGGACAAAGGTCTCGCTTGGTCTTTCTACAAGTATTTTCTCTAGTCCTACCATTATTTTTTCCACATAGGATTAGTTATCAAGGAATGAGATGGGATTCCCTAACGAAATTGATCATGTTCCCACTCCTACATCTCCCACTCCATCATCGGTGGATGAGCATGAGGTCATTCAAATCCCTGCCAAATATGTGTCTACCCTCACTAAAGGGTTGGGAAACCTTGAAAAACCATTTGGAAAGAAATCCAAAGATGGCTAGAGCCACTCGAGTTGTTAGCAAGTTAATACATATGATGGATAAAGATCGAACGGGCATCAAACTTCTAAGTAGTCTCTTCGGTATTGTTGAAGTGTGCACTCCTTCAAGAACCTCTAGCTCTGTACAAGGAGTCACCTTCAAAGAGAACAAGGGAAAATTAGGAGTATCAATGCCTCCCACTTCTGTCTACATGGCTATTGTG
>VDFB02271358.1:1184865223-1184900372 GCA_007258455.2 Sequoia sempervirens
TTCCCTTGATGTACCTAGGGATCCCTTTGGCTTTGGGAGGACAGCGAAGAGATTATTGGCAGGGAATTTTGGATAAATTTCGAAGTAAGGTGAGCCATTGGACTTACAGATGGCTATCTTCTGCTGGGAGAGTGATTCTTCTTAAGACTGTAGTGCAGTCTCTCCCCATTTATAGGTGCTGTGTGCAAGTTCCCCCGTCCACCTTTGTGCGGGAATTTGATGCTTTGTCTCGGCAATTTCTCTGGTCTGGCAACCTTCTTTCCTCAAAATGGAGCTTGGTCAAGTGGGAGTCTGTTTGCAGGCCGAAGCATGCTGGGGGCCTTGGTCTTAGGTCTATGGCTCTTGTTGTCACTGCCTTGGCTGCCAAGCTGTATTGGAGGTGGTGTAACAATCAAGATCAGGATTGGGCTAAGATTCTAACCCACAAGTATCTACCTGGTGTTGATTGCCTCGATGTGCCACGCCTTCCTTTGCTGGGTAAAGGTTCTTGTATTTGGGATACCCTTAAGAAGGGTGCTCAGCTGATTAAGGAGGGCCTCTTTTGGATCTGTAATAGAGGCTCTGATGTTTTGTTTTGGCAGGACTCTTGGGATGGCCACCCTCCCATTATCTCTAGTTTTCCTCAGCTTCAGCCTCTCTGCCATATTTTTTCTGAGGCCGGGTGGATTAAGGTGGAGCATTTTAAAACTGTCAAGCGTATTGGGCAGGCAGTGGTGGCTTGTTGGAAGGACCCACAGGAGTGGCCCGTGGGTGGCTCTGATGAGGATCGTGTTGTTCTTTCTAGAGTTTTGGAGGCTAGGATTTGCAGCTCCCTTGATGGGAGGGATGTTCTGGCTTGGAATCCTAGTCCAAAAGGTAAATTTACTGTTGCCCAAGGCTATGCTATGCTTGACAGGAACTTATTTGGTCCTGCTGAGGTGCACTGGTGGAAGAAGGTTTGGGACAACTTCTCTTGGCCCAAATGCAATTTTTTCTTATGGTTGGTTGCTCAGAGGAAGTGCCTCACTTGGGAAAATCTTCGCAAACATGGCTTTCAAGGACCCTCTATTTGCCTTCTTTGTTCTCACAGTGAGGAGTGTACCTCCCACTTGTTCTTTCTTTGCCCTTACTCTAGAGAGTTATGGCACAGATGGTGGGAAGCTTGGCATCATGGGTGTATTCATGCTACCTCCTTGATTGACTTTTGGGAAAGTTTGGGTAGACCACCAGCAAAGACTCCTTTCCTTCAGGTGGCCTGGTCTATTGGGCCTATTTTCATTCTTTGGAACCTTTGGTTGGAGAGGAACCGTAGAGTTTTTTGTGGTTCCAATCTTGGAAATCTTCAATTGTGGAAGAAGATAATTAGCAGGATTCAGGAGACTATTTCGGCTAAGTGTGACATGTCTGAAAATCTTGATCCTGGTGATCTTGATATTGTGCGGAATTTGAGCTTGGGGGAGAGCAGCCAGGGTTGCTTTGCTGGTAGAAGGCCCCGTCAGGTTCGGAAACGAGTTTGTCGTGATGGGAAGTGGATGCCTCCCCCGGTGGGGGTCCTAAAGATTAATACTGATGGTTCTTCTCGTGGGAATCCTGGTCATGCTGGTGTGGGGGGTATTGGTAGAGGTAATGATGGTGAGGTGGTTTTTGTCTTCTCTAGTTACAAAGGGAAGCATTCTAATAATTTGATGGAGGCCCTTGCTATTAAGATTGTTGTTGAACGTGGTTGCTCTTTAGGCTGGAGGAAGATCATTTGTGAGTCAGATTCTCAGATTGTTGTGGATTTGTTGAACAACCAAAGGTTGGATGATGTTAGTTGGCAATTGGCTTCTGTGGGCAGACAGATTTTGAGTCTTTGCAGCTCCTTGGACTCTGTCTCCTTTTGTCATATCCCTAGAGAGTGGAACAAAGCAGCTGATTGTCTAGCGAAGTGGGCCTCTGAGAATGTGGATGGTTGGGATATCAGTGGAAAGGAAGAGCTCTCTTCTAATTATCTTGTGACCCTGGAGAGGGTATTAGTGGAGGACATGAATAGGTAGTGGTGTTTCTGGTTGGGCTAGTGGTGTTCTTTTTGCTGGGCCTTTGGCCTTTGCTTTGTACTTTGGTTCTGTTTGAATAAAATTTTTACCCCTTCTTTTTAAAAAAATTCATCAATTTTCCTCTCTTAATTAAATGAATCATTATTTATCTGATTAAGTCTTTCTCTTTTGTTAATTAAATCTTGATTTAATTAACCCTAGGTCTCTATTTAATTAAATAATTTATTTTATTTAATTAAATCTCCAAGGTCATCTTATTAAATTAAATAAATTAAACTTTGTTTAATTTAATCTAACCATCACCCCTTTTTAGTTAAATAAATCAAATCATTTATTTAATTAAATCTAAATCACATTCTTCTCATCCTTTGATTTAAATCAACCCATAAATCTAAATCAAATAGTCACATCATCTAATCCCTCATTAAATTAATTAAACTTTGATTAATTTAATCATAATATCCAATTTCTCTAGATTTTGCTACTTGCACATGAAAATACATTTAATTCATTTATTAAATCTCTATTTTCTCTCAACTTGGCATCTTTAGAGAATATTCCTTCAAATTTGAAAATCCCTCCAAGTGGACTTTGTCCTTCCAACAAGACATTCATTCCTTCTTACATGTGCTTGTGCAGTGGAGCTAGGCGTTTGATCATTCCTTTTTCCCTCTTACATGTCATTTCACTATTTTCAAATTCCACCTAATTGCATTTATGGGCACATTCATCAAAATGTGCACATCCTTTGCCCATTCACATCTTGACAAGTGGCATTTGGCCATTGGTTGAAAGTTAGTCCCACATTGCTTCATTTTGGGCATTTCTCCATCTTGTCTTTCTATAAATAAGAGGTTTATCTCCTCATTTGATCATGCACAATTTGAGCAAGTTTACTATACTCAATTTTATCTTTAAGCATCATCATTTTCATCCATTTTATCAAGTTTATAGCTAGGTTATGCATATTTTCCACCATGAAGCTCAAGTGAATCTTCAACAAAGTGGATCACCCTTCATCACTCATCAACATTGCATCATTGGAGTTGGGAAAGGGCCAATTTTCACATCAAATTGACACCAATTCCCCCATGGGATCAAGAGTTTGCATGCTTAATTAGGATTTCATTGCTTCTCCATTGTGTTCTTCATTTTATTTCCTAGTTTGAGCATTGCTAATGGATTTCATGGGGAATCTTAATTCTTACTTGCATTTGATCTAACTATGTGTTTGTTTATTGTGTTTTGCAAGTATTAGGATTGGGGTTCTACACCAACAACTCCAACACACAATCTCCTTACAATTGACATCAATGACCAACATCAACAACTGTTGACATCAATGACAACACCAACAACATACTTGCAACAAATTATTGGTGTAGCTTAACAATATTCTCCACGATATGGAAAAATGATGTATAGGTTGGTCACACAAGGTTATTTATAATAAAAAAACAACTAGTGACATGAAGCATATCACAAACTCATTAATACACATCAAACTAGATGCCAAAATACAATAAAATACTTGGTGTTTGAAGACCCAGTAAACATGGACAAAACAATTCTTTAATAATTTCAAAATAAAAATTATGCAACAATTTTCCAACCCCTAATTTGTTGTTAGCTATACATACATACAAATTAGCTTGAGATTACTATTTTTTTGTTTTTAATATCAATGGCTAAGATTACTTTGGTCCAATGTCTTTCATTAGATGTTTCAACATAAAATTAATATTAGTAACATGCACAACTTCCAAGATAAGTTGTTCTCATCTCCTTGTACCTTCCTTAACAAGCTCACTTGATACCAACAATAAATTTTCTCATCTCCATATTTAATTTTGGTATCAAGCTTTCCTATTTTTAGTAAATAATAACTTTTTGCAAGTTCCATAACATTAAATTATGGTAGCAAGTGTGTTGATAAATAAAAATTCACTTACAAAGAATGAATCCTTCTAGAAGCACCCTTCCTCAACACTTAGAATAAGTGAAGTAATTTGTAATGTGGAAAATCTCATTGGACAAGACATCTATAGTTGTATATACACCTTTTCACCTTCAAATGTAACACCTAGTCTTCACATAAAGATAATTTGATAAAGTTGATTCAATTGTAATCAAAATGGTGTTCAATCATATTAAAGTTAATAATTATTTCTTGACAATCTCAAAGAAAAAATTATAGAGCAAGACTTGTGAAAATTATTAGATAATTTAACATGACAATATTTTTATCATAAATATTACTCATTTTATATTAAAATACATAAAAATATGATAAACCAATTTTTTTTTAAAAATCAATACAAAATAAAAAAAACCAAAACCCTTACTCTACTACACAATTAAAGCAATCCAAAAGAAAAGGTGAAGGGTCTTTCTTGATCATTAACTTTATGCACGAAGATGATTATGACAACTTATAGTGCACTGCTCCACAAAAACCACAAGTTTTAAAGTTGAAAGGGAAAAATTAAATGAGCCAAATTTAGTACAGTTATATCCACAGATATTCTTAATCGCGTACAAATATCACGTCTCATAAATTTATTGAAATATAATTTATTTTAAGGTGTATGTTTTAATTGTGCAATGCAACACGTGTTAAGTTTGTAAGGGAGTAGTTGTCATGTGCGAAATAATGCGGTGGTTGATCCATCCTTATCATTTGTTCAAACATTTTATCATATCCATCACTATTGTATTGTTTGTGGTAGGACCATCACATTTTATTCACATTGTACCGTTCCTTCCACCATACAATTCGACCTTTTTTCGAAACACTATAATACCTTTGCTTTTATGAAAAACTTTCCTAGCCAAATGCACCTGAAAGGTGAGGAGGTGGGGATGCCTGTGAAAAGAAAATTATCATGGCCTTGTATAAATAAAAATAAAAATAATTGATATATGATATTAAAGATAAAAATATTGTCAAAAGGGGCAGAGGGTCTAGTTTGATTGTCTAAAGCATCCTAGGCAAGAGGTAATGAGGTCTAATTTCCCTTCCATCTCCATGGTACTAGAGGGCATGTCATGCTAAAGTTCCCCACATTATAAATAAGTTTTGACATAATAGATATCAATTAATTTTTTATATGTAGTTGAAGAGATGCTTAAATGGATATCACTTAGTTCTTGATATTTAGTTGAATATTGAGGGACATCACTTAGTTTTTGATATTTAGTTGAAGAGATATTTAAAGAGATGTTTAGATGTTTAAATATTTAAGAAAGAGATGTGTGGTCACGAGGTTTAGTCTTCCGTCGTGGTATTGTAGGGCGTGTCATACCAGCATCACTGGTCACATGAAAAAAGTTTATAGAACGCACTGCAGTTTATAGGAAAGCTATCTGATTTTTACAGTAAAAGAATAAAAAATGTTTACAGATATTGCTTAATCTTTGATACTTATTTGAGAGCCAAACAGCCTTTTAACCAGATTCCAAGAAATGAGAAAAAACATTTGTCGTTGGAATGGGAGACGGAAATGAGTGGAAGGCGTGGGCACATAATGTCAAGGAAAGCGGTTGTCACCACTCCATCTCTGCGAACAACCATCCACATAGCTCATTTTTTGTTTAAGCTAGGCTGTTAGGTAACCGCTAGGTTACCTTTGCAATTACGGCAAGGGAATAATATACCCCAAGGAAAGAAACCAGAGATCTTGCGTATCCTCTATATAAATCTCACACAGCCACATTGCATACATTCAATCCCTTCCTCCAGAAGAAAGCCATTGAAGACCTGCGGCATAATCTTGTGCTTTAACAGATAAGATGGGCAAGCCTGTGGCTGCATTTCTGTCAATTGTCGTAGCGGCTGTAACGTTGGCTATGCCCTGCCAGGCTGCACATTACACGGTAGGTGACGCTAACGGATGGGACCTAACCACTAATTTGGGCGACTGGCTTGACGGAAAAACATTCCACGTCGGCGACACCCTCGGTAATAAAAACAATATAAATTTCCAAGCCTTACCCGTGCTTGTGTTCTGTTTGGCTCGTCTTTCATGTCTAAACTCTTGGCATTTGCAGGTTTTAAGTTCACGTCGATGCACACTGTAGTGGAAGTGGGGAAGGCGGACTATGCCGCCTGTCAAGCTGGCAATGCCCTGAAAAGTTACACGGACGGTCACACTACTATTCCATTGAAAAGCGCGGGCACAATGTACTTCATCTGCGGTGTGCCAGGTCACTGCACAGGTGGAATGAAGGTGGCAATTGTGGTCAAGAAAGCCGCTAGCGGTGCCGCTGCCCCGAGCTCTGCGCCTCCGGCCGAGGCCCCCGCTGCCACCGCCAAGGCTCCCGCCGCCTCTGTCACGCCCTCCGAGGCTACACCTTCTGCCGATACTACGACGGCCGCCGCCACCGCTGCTTGTGCTAACCGTATCGGTTTGGCTTTTGCGGCTGCTGTTGCGGCGGCGGGGTGTATGGTGTTGTAATTGTTTGATCGTCGCCACTCGCCAGGGAAGAGTCAGTGCCCTAAATTACTTAGCATTTGGAGATGTAAATTGCTTGAAATTTGGCTTCCGCTTTTGTTGGTAGATTGTCTGTCAATATCCAGGGGTCGACTTCGTCTAGTCTTTGTTTCGAAGGAGAATTTATTTTCCATGGTGTCGATTCTGTCTATGTTAACCTTGTGAAGTTCGCGATTATGTTTTCAACCAAAAATACGTGTATGCAGAAAAATCCGGAATTAAAAATGTATGGGAGAAATTTTCATTTCAAATTTACAAGGATTTAATGAATTTTTTACTTCAAAGTGGACACATCTTTTAAAAATTGTATTTTTTTATTTTTTATTTTTATTTTTTTTATTTTTTAATTTGTTTGTTGGAGATTAATCAATAATCAATTTTTTTATGATCTGCATAGAGAAGAGTCTAGATTTTAAAAATTAATTTGTTTCAAATTTCGATAAATTAAAGATCAAAACCTTAACATAACTAAAATTTATAAAAAAATGCATGGTTAGAAAGCTAAGAGAGATCAATATTATTGTGGTATTTTTTTTAACTTAAGATTAAAAGATGTGCAAACTTCATAAAGAGGATGCTCACGATTTAGTCATTTTTTTATAATTTACAAAAAAACACGTCTTTAAACATCGACATGCAAGTCCAACCTTTTAGGTTGGATTCCCAAGGAAAATCCAACTCTAAGGGTTGGTGATATTCAAAGTAGATACAAAAAGCTTTAGAAAGATAACAAGAATCAGAAAGGAAGAGTGAGATAAAACATATTAAGAGATGTAGAGAAGAATAAATAGAAATAGAGATAAAAGGATATATCTCTCCCTCCATCCCTATCTCTCCCTCTATATCTTTTTATCTCTTCCTCTCTCTCTTCCCCTCTCCATTCCTACCTTCCCATCTCTATCTTTATCCCTCCATCTACCTCTATATATTTATCTCCCTCTATCTTCATCTCTACCTTTATCTCACTCTCTCCCTCTTCATAAACCCTCTCACTCTCTCCATCTCTATTGTTCTCTAGATCTATTTCCCCCTTCCTCTGCCCCCCCTCTCTCTCTCTCCATATTTCCTTATCTCTCCCTCTCTCCATCTTTATTTTTCTATCTCTAGACATATCCCCCCTCTCACTGTCCCCCCTATCCCTCTAGATATTTATCTATATCTCCCCATCTCTCCCCCTCTCCCTCTCTCTTTCCCTCTTTAGAACTATCTCTACCATTCTCTTCCCCTCTCTCCCTCCCTTCCCTCTCTATCTCCCCCTTTTTATCTCTACTCTCTCTCTCAAGTCTCTCCCTCCTGCACCACTCCCTCTTTGGTCTCTCTCTCACTCACTCACTCACTCTATCTCTCTCCTCCCTACCCCTTCTCCCTCTCTTAGGTCTTTCTCTCACTCCTCCTCCTCTATCTCTCTCCCTTAACCCTAAACCCTAAACCCTTAACCCTTAAACCCTCTACCCTCTACCTAACCCTCTAGAACTTGGATGTTATAGAAAGTAGTCTTTTCAAAACATCAACCATGATTCACTATGTACATACTGCCATCTGGTCTAAACCATCTGGAGATAGGAATTCAAGATCTGTATAGATAGATCCTGCAGTTCTCTAGTTAGAGTATCTGCAACTATCTTTTTTGCAGATAGACATATCCCATGCTTTTTTATAGCTGTATATAACTATTTTAAATGTTGGAGATGGAGAGTAACTGAATCAGAAAATATAAGAATGTCATCTATATAGACAGCACAAAAATCTTTCAAACATCTTAGGGCTTGATCCATTCGTCTCTGGAAATAGGCTGGTGTTGTACATAATCCAAATGGCATTACATTCCATTCAAACAATCCTTGAGGTACTGAGAAAGCTGTCTTGTATTTATCTGATTCTTTTACCTTAATCTTCCAAAAACCTAACTTACAGTCAAATTTAGAGAACACCTTTTTATTAGCAGCTCTTTTGATTAAATATGTGCTAAAAGGGATAGGATAGTTAAAAGGCAAAGATGATATCATTTAGGGGTCTATAATTGATACATAGCCTCTTTTTTCCTCTGATTTGTTCTGCTCTTTTATTAACAAGAAACGCTGGACAAGCAAAAGGGCTCTTACTTGGGCATATGAAAAAACCATCTAGAAGTTCTTTTAATTGTTCATCCATTTCTAGAACTTCTGTTGGGCTCATAAGATAAGCTGCCTCATGGGGAATGACTGACATACATTCTAGTTTTATCTGAATTTCACATTCTTCATGTTCTTGGGACCAGAACTGTAATGGATTCATACTACAGTAGTTCTTTTCAAATTTCTGTTTTATATCAACAAAAACATCTAATGTTTTTTCTGCTGCTTCTTCTACTGATTCTTTCTTTTGGTCCTTTTTCTTCCTACTAATCTCAAATTTATGATTAACAATTTTGAGAGCAGGGATTTCTAACTGACCTTCTTCATGTCTGAGAGTAATCTTGTGTTTCCAGAATTGAAGGGGTTCATACTTGGTTAGAAATAAGAATCCTAAAAGGACATCATCTTCTAAATCATTATATTCAATGAAATCAGTAATGAATATTTTACCCATGATTTCAATATGGACATCTTGAGCATATCTTCCCATATTGATCTTTTCACCATTGATAGCATAACTTTGTGGAATGCCAGATCTTCCTTTCCAGAAATGAGGAGGAATAGCATTGGTTTTTTCCAATGATCTTGAGGAACCTGTATCCACAAAAGCATCAAGAGGAAATTTCTTATAACTAGGGAAACAAAAATTTAATCTTATGTAGTTCCCATGGTTTGCTAATAACAGAGAACAGAATCTTTCATCTGATTTTTGAATAAGACTATTCTCGCTGCTATTGGCTTCTGGCTCTGAATCTTCTTTTGACTCTGTACTTTTACCAGAATTTTGTTGATTTGCTTTGACTAATAAATCTTTAATTTCCCCCACCTCTACAGAAAGATTTCTGATTTCTTTTTCTTGTTTCTGCAGTAATCTTTTACAATCTGCAACATCATCTAGTAAAAGGTCAAATTTTTTGAACATAGCTATGATGTCTGAGTCAACAGATTTAGATTTGGAGGAGGATTTAGTCTTTGAAGAAGTGGAAGCTTCTTTATTCTTTTGCCATGGAGGGACTTTATATCCATGAGGAGAGATAGGTTCCTTCTTCGAAGACTTCTGCTGAAGTTTGAGTTGTTTCTCAACTTCATTTTTGTCAGTTTCCAGACTTTTAAGTTTGGAGAGATGTTGATGAACAGCTTTCTTTCTTTCTTCTCTCATTCCTGTCAACTTATAAGGATCTTTAGACTTTTCAATTTGGATCTGGACTTTAAGATCTTGTAAAGTCATTTTTAGTAATGAAGTCAAAAAATCTTCATCAGGATCAGTCATATCAGAAGAGAGGTTGGAATTAGATAAATTCCTTGTGTGTCTATGACGATCTTTGATATCCTTAAATTTTAGCATAAAATTTGACTCAAGAACTATCTCAACTAATTCATATAATAGTTGATGTTCTGAAAAAGGACGACTTTCTATAACATCCCATCCTGGATTATTTTCTTCAAACATTACATAAATCTTTGTGCCAGGATTTCATTTCTTCGGGCAATTTGTAGCATAATGAGGGCCTTTACAAATAAAGCATTTAATATGCTTGGGTGCCTGATTCTGCCTTTTCTGTAACAAAAAGGGAGGAGGTTTTCCATATCTCCTTTTTCTGTAAGGAATTGCTTTGAAATTCCTTCTCTTAATTTTCCCATGTTTACTCCTTTTGAAAGTAAACTCACCTTCATGGTAATTATGCCTAGAGCATTTCTTGCATCTACACTTATTTCCACATTTATTTCTTTTGAACTGCTTTAACTGCTGGAAGTCTTTAAGCTGATTAATGGGAGGAAGATCACTGAATTCTTTCAAATTGCAAGTGTAATTATATTCCTCTTTATTTAGCTGTAAAGCTCCCAGTAAGCATTGTTTTTCTAGCTTATATCTTATCAATCTTTTGATTGTTGGGAAACTAACATCATCAAGCTGTTTATTTTCTTTTCTGATAATATAATCTTGAGCCCATGCACCTAATCCACAAGGAAGAGAATTTAAATAATATTGCTTGGTGGTCAGGTCATGCATCTTATTTGTTGCAACCATGTATGATTCAAACATACAGTTGTAAGGATCAAATTTAGCTAAGTTCTTTAGCTTCATTGATTGCAAAATCTTGTTGGCTTCAAGAGTTTGATTAGAAATATCATCACATAAAAGATCTGTTAATAACCATTTGAACCCATCAAATCCTGCTTGGAAGATGTCGTCTTTCCCCAAATTTTTAGAATCTACTAAAATTGGATCTGTGGAAAGTGGAGCTATACTTTTAGGCATTGGGCCTAAATCTGGTAGATTGTTCCACCAGTTTCTCAATTTTCCAGCCATGAGTCTGACAACATATAGAACTTTTGCAGGTTCAGTCCAGGTACCATTTCTTTCAAACAGATTTTCAAGAGTATCTGTCCAGGTGCAAATGGCTTCATAAGGATTGACCAATTTGTCAATGTTTAGAATATAACCACTAGTTGCATAAGGACGCATTTGTTCTAGCCCGAGGTTTTCACTAACAGGTTCCTGTAGTTCTACATCTATGGAGACTTTCTTTAAAGACTCCCATGGTTTAGTTTCTTCTAACTCTTGATGGTTAGAGAAATCTATAACAATATCTTCGAAGTTAGACTGTACAGAAGGATCAAAATCACTATCAGTCAAACTTAAACTTTGCTCATCTGAAGGGTCAGCATCAGATTCTTTATTTGCAAAACCAGGTTCATCCATGTAAACTGGTTCATTGTGTTCTTGTTCTATTCCTAATTCTTCAAGCCAATCTTTCTCAATTTCTTCTTTGTTGGCTAAAGTATGTTCCTTTATTTTTGGCATAGGAACATGTGGAGAAGTCCTGTGAAAGGTCTTCTTTGATGTGGAAACATCTTTTTCTTCATGAAGAGGTTTTCTTCTTTGGATCTAAATATTTTTCTAGATAACAAATTCTTTCTTTTTTCCTTTTGTGTCTAGGCGTTCCTCTTCAGAACTATCTTTTCTAGATTGTGCTACTCTCATCTTTTTAGCATATAATCTGACTTTTTCTAATTTTTTAGCTATGGATTCTAAAATAACTTTATTTTCAGCATGATCTGTTGTTCTTGACGACTCATTAACCTGTTGTTCTCCATAGATATGAGTCAGATAACTATCTTGATGTTCATGTGTAGAGATTACTTTCTTTACACTATTATGAACTTGAGTAACATCATAGTTAACACTGGAAATATCATTTGATAGAGTTCCGCAATAATGCTCCACATTTTTAAGAATAGAAAAATGCTTTTGCTGATCTTCAGAAACTATATCTAACTTATTTATAGAATCTAATGACCGTTCAGCAGAAAATCTAACATCAACAGCCATGTCATCAAAATTGTCTTGGGCGGAAATCATCCATTGAGAAATCCAGTTTCTCTGTGCTTCTGAATTCTTTTGATTTTTACCCAAGTCTGTATGAAGTCTTGCTTCATATTTTCCCCATGATTTCTTTTCAGGATTTAAGACTATGAAGGTCTCTGGAGTAGGCCATCTGCCTGGTTCATAACTAATGATCTCCTGTTCCTGAGAATTAAGTTCCATCTTGTATTTATGTTTCTTTTCTGAGCCAGCTCTTGGGAGTTTGGACTTAGGTATCTTTTCCCTAAGCATGCAACCTTTTTCTCCCATCTTTGTGAGCTTAATTCCTTTTCCTTTCTGATCTATTTGTTGCTCTGGCTTAGGTGTCAAGGAAAGTCTTTGACTAACTTGTCGAGCAAGCTTATTCATTAATTCAGGATTACTGCTAAGATCGGAAAGTGTTGCTAATGAGGCTCTAGAAGGATAAGAATTTACAGATGGTTGTTTGTATGTGGGAAAATGGTTAGCACCTATTGACTCTTCAGGATTATAGTCAATGTAAGGTTTGTTAGCGATATTAGGAAAATTGTGAGAGGTAGAGTAAGATCTGAGTGGATGAGGAGGATATCCACTTGTAGAGGCTTCAGGTTGTGTAAACATTGTTTCATCTGGTAAGGCTTGTAGGTCAATACTAGCAAGTCTTCTACTTTGTTGTCTGGGTTTTCCTGATAAGAAACCAGAAGAAGACGTTGGAAGTTTTTGGAATTTAGGCTGAGTTTGGTTGATCAGTTTTTCAATTATAGGGAAACCTATATCAAACCCAGTAGAATCAATGTGCCTACCAAAATCATCAACATTTTTATTTGCCTCTGTATAACATACCCCCGCTGGACAAAAGGAAGGAGGAAAAATAGTATTTAATAATCTATACACACATCTGCCACCTATAGTAGCATATACGAAATCTGGTTGTAAAACAACTCCTTTTACTTGTAATAGAAGGCAGAAAGCCGACTGGACATATTTGTCATCAAGATTAATGGTGAAATTTGGTTTAACAAATAATATAGCATCACCACCATTTTGTTCTTCAGAGGATTTTGTGAGTCTTCCTCGGAATTGTCCTATGACTGCCTGATCCCAGATTCTACAACGAGTGTCTATGAGAGTGCCAAAGTATTCTGCTCCTATATCATAATTAAAATGAGGATGAATGATAATATCTACTAGTGAGAAATGAACATGAAAAAAGCCTTTATCTTTCCATCTCTTTATATCTTTTGGAAGTAAGAATGGTAGATAAATAGGACATATACCATCACCAGAAACTCTTAGATTAATTTTTGATTGTCTCACACTATTCATCATTTTTTCCTTAATGCCTTTTTCAGGATATAGATCTGATATCTTAACATCAGGGAATTTAAAATTGCCATTATTGTCCACAAGTTCTTCTTTATCTTGGAAATAATTATGAATAACACTAGAAAGAGATCCACTTGCATTCATAGAGCGTTGACTAGCCATATTGGAGAAATAGAACTTACTTGAGGTCGCCTTAAATTCGTTCACTGCTACAATTTCTGACTAACTGCTCACCCTTAACACGCCTTTCCTTCAGCTTCAACAGGGATTTACGACCTTACTACGGGTCCACAGCTACTGGTAATAGTTACTATCGTTTAGAACCACGATCTCCAATGGTGACTTAAAATGCTTAATGAGGCAATGCCTTTTCTAAGACCCAAATTATAGCCAAAATAAAAACAACAACTATGTAGAGAATTTTGACAAATAAACTCAATTTAGATGGACAATATACTTGCATAAATGTATCCTGAATCTAAGATTCAATATCGGGCATTATAACCAAGCTCTGATACCAATTTAATATGCAATCAAATAGAGGAGACACCACATTTAAGAAACTCAAATTTCATGATGTGAAATGGTATATTCCGAATCCAATAACACCAAAAAAGCACACGAGAAGGAAGATAAACAAAAAAATCTTGCATTCAAAGCTCATACTATCCGTATTACAAATATTTAGATTCTGATCATCCAGTTCGCACTAAGCGCAGGAGAGAGCATAAGTCTAAAAGACACTCTAAGACTCTAGGAGAGACAAAACTCTAAAACTTTCACTCTGATTTGAAGGCGTCTTTGGGGTCTTCTTATAGGAAGAAACTGGCTCCACCAAAGCTGATCTTTTAACCTTCAATTTTTAAAAATTGAGTTCCACCGCTAGAAGAGTGACACGAAATCGAATCTTATCTATAGCAACACCTAAAAGGTAAATGCGTGAACTTGGATAAGAACCAACCGACAAACTTTTCTGTAGCCATTATAAAAGGCGTGAACAGGAAAAGTAGACAACCGTGATTAAGACACATGTCACATACATGCCAACTTTACACCCAAAAGTCATTATGGGGATCTTGCTTTTTAAAATAGGGTTGCATCCTATTGTCACATCATAACGTGGGTGACTTCACGGCATTGACAGGCTCAAATGCTAACATTTAGAAAGGTACTGGATCTAACAGTTCATCTAAGAGTTCATATTGAAAAGATCAATATGGGAAGATATGCTCAAGATGTCCATATTGAAATCATGGGTAAAATATTCATTACTGATTTCATTGAATATAATGATTTAGAAGATGATGTCCTTTTAGGTTTCTTATTTCTGACCAAGTATGAACCCCTTCAATTCTGGAAACACAAGATTACTCTCAGACATGAAGAAGGTCAGTTAGAAATCCCTGCTCTCAAAATTGTTAATCATAAATTTGAGATTAGTAGGAAGAAAAAGGACCAAAAGAAAGAATCAGTAAAAGAAGCAGCAGAAAAAACATTAGATGTTTTTGTTGATATAAACAAAAATTTGAAAAGAACTGCTGTAGTATGAATCCATTACAGTTCTGGTCCCAAGAACATGAAGAATGTGAAATTCAGATAAAACCAGAACGTATGTCAGTCATTCCCCATGAGGCAGCTTATCTTATGAGCCTAACAGAAGTTCTAGAAATGGATGAACAATTAAAAGAACTTCTAGATGGTTTTTTCATACGCCCAAGTAAGAGCCCTTTTGCTTGTCCGGCGTTTCTTGTTAATAAAAGAGCAGAACATAACAGAGGAAAAAAGAGGCTATGTATCAATTATAGACCCCTAAATGATATCATCTTGCCTTTTAACTATCCTATCCCTTTTAGCACAGATTTAATCAGAAGAGCTGCTAATAAAAAGGTGTTCTCTAAATTTGACTATAAGTCAGGTTTTTGGCAGATTAAGGTAAAAGAATCAGATAAATACAAGATAGCTTTCTCAGTACCTCAAGGATTGTTTGAATGGAATGTAATGCCATTTGGATTATGTACGACACCAGCCTATTTCCAGAGACGAATGGATCAAGCCTTGAGATGTTTGAAAGATTTTTGTGTTGACTATATAGATGACATTCTTATATTTTCTGATTCAGTTACCCTCCATCTCCAACATTTAGAACAGTTATATACAGCTATAAAAAAGCATGGGATATGTCTATCTGCAAAAAAGATAGTTGCAGATACTCTAACTAGAGAACTTGCAGGATCTATTTATACAGATCTTGAATTCCTATCTCCAGATTGGTTTAGACCAGATGGCACTGGTATGTACATAGTGAATCATGGAAACTCAAACATGATTTCTCTTCCTACCCTTCCTAAAGAGATAGTTATCACTTTAATAGAATCTTATTTCTTGAACAAATGGTTCAGAAATCTCCAAAATTTGATAAGCTATCACCATCAGTCTTTAGTTGATCCGGATGAGGAAGACGAATTTAAAGAAGCCATTGGTCTAGCTCAAGCTCCCATAAGATTCTGGTGTGGCCGCAATGCTGTGCATATCCGTATCAAAGGACTCTTTGGAATGAATTGGTCTAAACAGAGCAAGATGAACCTTTTAAAGGGAATAAAATTTGGGTTAATAACTCGAATTAGTTTTGACCAAGATACTTTTGAAGATTATGCAGATTTAATTGGTGCAAGATTCAATCCAGACATGGAAGAATTCTTTAATTATTTGTATCCTCATTTGAATCATAAAATTTGTAATATTTTAACTCATTATTTAATGTGTTATCCAAGAGTAGGATACAGGTTTCCAAGGATTGAATTCTATCCTCTCAAAGCTTAGTGGCGGGCCCAAGTAAAGATTCATAATATGGAAATTCATCTTCAACCTGCACTACTTGCTACCAGATTAGAGCTCGATATAGCCTACTCTCAGGATTATATGGTCCAAGTAGATTATCTTTTCAATGAACAAGATGAAGATTGGGAAAGGGTTTTTCAAGAACTACCAGATGAACTGTTAGATCCAGTACCTTTCTAAAGGTTAGCATTTGATCCTATCAATGCCGTGAAGTCACCCACGTTATGATGTGACAATAGGATGCAACCCTATTTTAAAAAGCAAGATCCCCATAATAACTTTTGGGTGTAAAGTTGGCATGTACGTGACATGTGTCTTAATCATGGCTGTCTACTTTTCCTGTTCACGCCTTTTATAATGGCTACAAAAAAGTTTGTCGGTTGGTTCTTATCCAAGTTCACGCATTTACCTTTTAGGTGTTGCTAGAGATAAGATTCGGTTTCGTGTCACTCTTCTAGCGGTGGAACTCAAATTTTTAAAAATTGAAGGTTAAAAGATCAGCTTTGGTGGAGCCAGTTTCTTCCTATAAGAAGACCCCAAAGACACCTTCAAATCAGAGTGAAAGTTTTAGAGTTTTGTCTCCTAGAGTCTTAGAGTGTCTTTTAGACTTATGCTCTCTCCTGCGCTTAGTGGGAACTGGATGATCAAAATCTAAATATTTGTAATATGGATAGTATGAGCATTGAATGCAAGATTGTTTTGTTTATCTTCCTTCTCGAGTGCTTTTTTGGTGTTATTGGATTCAGAATATACCATTTCACATCGTGAAATTTGAGTTTCTTAAGTGTGTTGTCTCCTCTGTTTGATTGCGTATTAAGCATTAAGGCAAAAATGATGAATAGTGTGAGACAATCAGAAATTAATCTAAGAGTTTCTGGTGTTGGTATATGTCTTTTTTATCTACCATTCTTACTTCCAGAAGATATAAAGAGATGGAAAGATAAAGGCTTTTTTCATGTTCATTTCTCACTAGTAGATATTATCATTCATCCTCATTTTAATTATGACATAGGAGCAGAATACTTTGGCACTCTCATAGATACTTGTTGTAGAATCTGGGATCAGGCAGTCATAGGACAATTCCGAGGAAGACTCACAAAATCCTCTGAAATGAACATGAAAAAATCCTTTATCTTTCCATCTCTTTATATCTTCTGGAAGTAAGAATGGTAGATAAACAGGACATATACCAACACTAGAAACTCTTAGATTAATTTCTGATTGTCTCACAACAAAGTAGAAGACTTGCTAGTATTGACCTACAAGCCTTACCAGATGAAACAATGTTTACACAACCTGAAGCCTCTACAAGTGGATATCCTCCTCATCCACTCAGATCTTACTCTACCTCTCACAATTTTCCTAATACCGCTAACAAACCTTACATTGACTATAATCCTGAAGAGTCAATAGGTGCTAACCATTTTCCCACATACAAACAACCATCTGTAAATTCTTATCCTTCTAGAGCCTCATTAGCAACACTTTCCGATCTTAGCAGTAATCCTAAATTAATGAATAAGCTTGCTCGACAAGTTAGTCAAAGACTTTCCTTGACACCTAAGCCAGAGCAACAAATAGATCAGAAAGGAAAAGGAATTAAGCTCACAAAGATGGGAGAAAAAGGTTGCATGCTTAGGGAAAAGATACCTAAGTCCAAACTCCCAAGAGCTGGCTCAGAAAAGAAACATAAATACAAGATGGAACTTAATTCTCAGGAACAGGAGATCATTAGTTATGAACCAGGCAGATGGCCTACTCCAGAGACCTTCACAGTCTTAAATCCTGAAAAGAAATCATGGGGAAAATATGAAGCAAGACTTCATACAGACTTGGGTAAAAAGCAAAATAATTTAGAAGCACAGAGAAACTGGATTTCTCAATGGATGATTTCCGCCCAAGACAATTTTGATGACATGGCTGTTGATGTTATATTTTTTGTTGAACAGTCATTAGATTCTGTAAATAAGTTAGATATAGTTTCTGAAGATCAGCAAAAGCATTTTTCTATTCTTAAAAATGTGGAGCATTATTGCGGAACTCTATCAAATGATATTTCCAGTGTTAACTATGATGTTACTCAAGTTCATAATAGTGTAAAGAAAGTAATCTCTACACATGAACATCAAGATAGTTATTTGACTCATACCTATGGAGAACAACAGGTTAATGAGTCGTCAAGAATGACAGATCATGCTGAAAATAAAGTTCTTTTAGAATCCATAGCTAAAAAATTAGAAAAAGTCAGATTATATGCTAAAAAGATGAGAGTAGCACAATCTGGAAAAGATAGTTCTGAAGACGAACGCCTAGACACAAAAGGCAAAAAGAAAGAATTTATTATCCAGAAAAAGATTCAGATCCAAAGAAGAAAACCTCTTCATGAAGAAAAAGATGTTTCCACATCAAAGAAGGCCTCTCACAGGACTTCTCCACATGTTCCTATGCCAAAAATAAAGGAACATACTTTAGCCAACAAAGAAGAAATTGAGAAAGATTGGCTTGAAGAATTAGGAATAGAACAAGAACACAATGAACCAGTTTACATGGATGAACCTGGTTTTGCAAATAAAGAATCTGATGCTGACCCTTCAGATGAGCAAAGTTTAAGTTTGACTGATAGTGATTTTGATCCTTCTGTACAGTCTAACTTCGAAGATATTGTTATAGATTTCTCTAACCATCAAGAGTTAGAAGAAACTGAACCATGGGAGTCTTTAAAGAAAGTCTCCATAGATGTAGAACTATAGGAACTTGTTAGTGAAAACCTCAGGCCAGAACAAATGTGTCCTTATGCAACTAGTGGTTATATTCTAAACATTGACAAATTGGTCAATCCTTATGAAGCCATTTGCACCTGGACAGATACTCTTGAAAATCTATTTGAAAGAAATGGTACCTGGACTGAACCTGCAAAAGTTCTATATGCTGTCAGACTCATGGCTAGAAAATTGATAAACTGGTGGAACAATCTACCAGATTTAGGCCCAATGCCTAAAAGTATAGCTCCACTTTCCACAGATCCAATTTTAGTAGATTCTAAAAATTTGGGGAAAGACGACATCTTCCAAGCAGGATTTGATGAGTTCAAATGGTTATTAATAGATCTTTTCTGTGATGATATTTCTAATCAAACTCTTGAAGCCAACAAGATTTTGCAATCAATGAAGCTAAAGAACTTAGCTAAATTTGATCCTTACAACTATATGTTTGAATCATACATGGTTGCAGCAAATAAGATGCATGACCTGACCACCAAGCAATATTATTTAAATTCTCTTCCTTGTGGATTAGGTGCATGGGCTCAAGATTATATTATCAGAAAAGAAAATAAACAGCTTGATGATGTTAGTTTCCCAACAATCAAAAGATTGATAAGATATAAGCTAGAAAAACAATGCTTACTGGGAGCTTTACAGCTAAATAAAGAGGAATATAATTACACTTGCAATTTGAAAGAATTCAGTGATCTTCCTCCCATTAATCAGCTTAAAGACTTCCAGCAGTTAAAGCAGTTCAAAAGAAATAAATGTGGAAATAAGTGTAGATGCAAGAAATGCTCTAGGCATAATTACCATGAAGGTGAGTTTACTTTCAAAAGGAGTAAACATGGGAAAATTAAGAGAAGGAATTTCAAAGCAATTCCTTACAGAAAAAGGAGATATGGAAAACCTCCTCCCTTTTTGTTACAGAAAAGGCAGAATCAGGCACCCAAGCATATTAAATGCTTTATTTGTAAAGGCCCTCATTATGCTACAAATTGCCCGAAGAAATGAAATCCTGGCACAAAGATTTATGTAATGTTTGAAGAAAATAATCCAGGATGGGATGTTATAGAAAGTCGTCCTTTTTCAGAACATCAACTATTATATGAATTAGTTGAGATAGTTCTTGAGTCAAATTTTATGCTAAAATTTAAGGATATCAAAGATCGTCATAGACACACAAGGAATTTATCTAATTCCAACCTCTCTTCTGATATGACTGATCCTGATGAAGATTTTTTGACTTCATTACTAAAAATGACTTTACAAGATCTTAAAGTCCAGATCCAAATTGAAAAGTCTAAAGATCCTTATAAGTTGACAGGAATGAGAGAAGAAAGAAAGAAAGCTGTTCATCAACATCTCTCCAAACTTAAAAGTCTGGAAACTGACAAAAATGAAGTTGAGAAACAACTCAAACTTCAGCAGAAGTCTTCGAAGAAGGAACCTATCTCTCCTCATGGATATAAAGTCCCTCCATGGCAAAAGAATAAAGAAGCTTCCACTTCTTCAAAGACTAAATCCTCCTCCAAATCTAAATCTGTTGACTCAGACATCATAGCTATGTTCAAAAAATTTGACCTTTTACTAGATGATGTTGCAGATTGTAAAAGATTACTGCAGAAACAAGAAAAAGAAATCAGAAATCTTTCTGTAGAGGTGGGGGAAATTAAAGATTTATTAGTCAAAGCAAATCAACAAAATTCTGGTAAAAGTACAGAGTCAAAAGAAGATTCAGAGCCAGAAGCCAATAGCAGCGAGAATAGTCTTATTCAAAAATCAGATGAAAGATTCTGTTCTCTGTTATTAGCAAACCATGGGAACTACATAAGATTAAATTTTTGTTTCCCTAGTTATAAGAAATTTCCTCTTGATGCTTTTGTGGATACAGGTTCCTCAAGATCATTGGAAAAAACCAATGCTATTCCTCCTCATTTCTGGAAAGGAAGATCTGGCATTCCACAAAGTTATGCTATCAATGGTGAAAAGATCAATATGGGAAGATATGCTCAAGATGTCCATATTGAAATCATGGGTAAAATATTCATTACTGATTTCATTGAATATAATGATTTAGAAGATGATGTCCTTTTAGGATTCTTATTTCTAACCAAGTATGAACCCCTTCAATTCTGGAAACACAAGATTACTCTCAGACATGAAGAAGGTCAGTTAGAAATCCCTGCTCTCAAAATTGTTAATCATAAATTTGAGATTAGTAGGAAGAAAAAGGACCAAAAGAAAGAATCAGTAGAAGAAGCAGCAGAAAAAACATTAGATGTTTTTGTTGATATAAAACAGAAATTTGAAAAGAACTACTGTAGTATGAATCCATTACAGTTCTGGTCCCAAGAACATGAAGAATGTGAAATTCAGATAAAACTAGAATGTATGTCAGTCATTCCCCATGAGGCAGCTTATCTTATGAGCCCAACAGAAGTTCTAGAAATGGATGAACAATTAAAAGAACTTCTAGATGGTTTTTTCATATGCCCAAGTAAGAGCCCTTTTGCTTGTCCAGCGTTTCTTGTTAATAAAAGAGCAGAACAAATCAGAGGAAAAAAGAGGCTATGTATCAATTATAGACCCCTAAATGATATCATCTTTCCTTTTAACTATCCTATCCCTTTTAGCACATATTTAATCAAAAGAGCTGCTAATAAAAAGGTGTTCTCTAAATTTGACTGTAAGTTAGGTTTTTGGAAGATTAAGGTAAAAGAATCAGATAAATACAAGACAGCTTTCTCAGTACCTCAAGGATTGTTTGAATGGAATGTAATGCCATTTGGATTATGTACAACACCAGCCTATTTCCAGAGACGAATGGATCAAGCCCTAAGATGTTTGAAAGATTTTTGTGCTGTCTATATAGATGACATTCTTATATTTTCTGATTCAGTTACTCTCCATCTCCAACATTTAAAATAGTTATATACAGCTATAAAAAAGCATGGGATATGTCTATCTGCAAAAAAGATGGTTATTGGTCAACCACAAATTGATTTTCTCGGCTTACATATGAGTAAAGGCCAGATACTACTTTAGCCTCATATATTACAAAGAATCCAAGAATTCCCAGATATTTTACAAGATAAAAAATAAATTCAAAGATTTTTGGGATGCTTGAATTATATCTCTCCTTTTTATAAAGGATTGGCAAAAGATAGAAGGTTGATTCAACACCATATCAAAGATGGTAATGAAGGATGGTCTACTGAAGCAATAAAGGTAGTCCAGAGAATTAAGGACAAATGCAAATATCTTCCTGCTTTGCAAAATCCTGTCACAGATTTACCATTATCTTTATATACTGATGCTTCTGACAGAACATGGTCTGCTGTTTTAATATAGGAAGAAGAAAATGGAAAGAAGAATATCTACGGATATAGGTCTGGAACTTTTACTGATACCCAGAGCAGATATCATATTTATGAAAAAGAAATTCTTGCAGTAAAAAATGGATTAGATAAGTTCAAAATCTTTCTCAAGCCTGTCCATTTTACTGTAAAAACTGATAGCCAAGCAATGAGAAGCTTGCTTAAGAAGAAGCCAAATAAAGACATTGCTCAAGGAAGAGTTGCAAGATGGTACTTTGAATTTTTAAGCTTCGATTTTGATATTGAATGGATCAAAGGAGAAAATAACCCTCTTTCAGATACTCTAACTAGAGAACTTGCAGGATCTATCTATACAAATCTTGAATTCCTATCTCCAGATTGGATTAGACCAGATGGCACTAGTATGTACATAGTGAATCATGGAAACTCAAACATGATTTCTCTTCCTACCCTTCCTAAAGAGATAGTTATCATAAGGGAAGCTTGGAATTGAATTTGTGACTTTTTAATTCTTTCAAACTTAATCCTTTCTCATAACATATGGTCTAACTAGGTGATTGGCTCAAAATTCCTACTAAAATCACCTAGATTTTGTTGGAGCAGCCAAGATATGCTTGCAAACTCAAAGCAATCCATAAATGAGCATATATGCAAAATGAAAAAATATCATTTAGTGTATTTCTCGTTGATTATTTAGTTATTGAATAAATATAAGATCCCGATTTTTAAAGCAATCCATAATTGATTCACTTATAATTCTCCTTTTGCTTCATTTAACATAAGGGAAGCTTGGAATTGAATTTGTGACTTTTTAATTCTTTCAAACTTAATCCTTTCTCATAACATATGGTCTAACTAGGTGATTGGCTCAAAATTCCTACTAAAATCACCTCGATTTTGTTGGAGCAGCCAAGATATGCTTGCAAACTCAAAGCAATCCATAAATGAGCATATATGCAAAATGAAAAAATATCATAAGCATGTGATGTGTTTTTAAATTGTACAAATGAGCCTTGCTTATAAAGGTGAGGATGAAGAGGTGAGAAGGTGGAAGTCAAACTCTGACTAGCCCTCCAAGTATGAAACAAGTGTAGGACTTTATGAAAAAGTGTTGAGATACTTGGTGAGTCTACATGAGATGATATTTCTAATCAAAATCTTGAAGCCAACAAGATTTTGCAATCAATGAAGCTAAAGAACTTAGCTAAATTTGATCCTTACAACTGTATGTTTGAATCATACATGGTTGCAACAAATAAGATGCATGACCTGACCACCAAGCAATATTATTTAAATTCTCTTCCTTGTGGATTAGGTGCATGGGCTCAAGATTATATTATCAGAAAAGAAAATAAACAGCTTGATGATGTTAGTTTCCCAACAATCAAAAGATTGATAAGATATAAGCTGGAAAAGCAATGCTTACTGGGAGCTTTACAGCTAAATAAAGAGGAATATAATTACACTTGCAATTTGAAAGAATTCAGTGATCTTCCTCCCATTAATCAGCTCAAAGACTTCCAGCAGTTAAAGCAGTTCAAAAGAAATAAATGTGGAAATAAGTGTAGATGCAAGAAATGCTCTAGGCATAATTACCATGAAGGTGAGTTTACTTTCAAAAGGAGTAAACATGGGAAAATTAAGAGAAGGAATTTCAAAGCAATTCCTTACAGAAAAAGGAGATATGGAAAACCTCCTCCCTTTTTGTTACACAAAAGACAGAATCAGGAACCCAAGCATATTAAATGCTTTATTTGTAAAGGCCCTCATTATGCTACAAATTTCCCAAAGAAATTAAATCCTGGCACAAAGATTTATGCAATGTTTGAAGAAAATAATCCAGGATGGGATGTTATAGAAAGTAGTCTTTTTTCAGAACATCAACTATTATATGAATTAGTTGAGATAGTTCCTGAGTCAAATTTTATGCTAAAATTTAAGGATATCAAAGATCGTCATAGACACACAAGGAATTTATCTAATTCCAGCCTCTCTTCTGATATGACTGATCCTGATGAAGATTTTTTGACTTCATTACTAAAAATGACTTTACAAGATCTTAAAGTCTAGATCCAAATTGAAAATTCTAAAGATCCTTATAAGTTGACAGGAACGAGAGAAGAAAGAAAGAAAGTTGTTCATCAGCATCTCTCCAAACTTAAAAGTCTGGAAATTGACAAAAATGAAGTTGAGAAACAACTCAAACTTCAGCAGAAGTCTTCGAAGAAGGAACCTATCTCTCCTCATGGATATAAAGTCCCTCCATGGAAAAAGAATAAAGAAGCTTCCACTTCTTCAAAGACTAAATCCTCCTCCAAATCTAAATCTGTTGACTCATACATCATAGCTATGTTCAAAAAATTTGACCTTTTACTAGATGATGTTGCAGATTGTAAAAGATTACTGCAGAAATAGCAAAAAGAAATCAGAAATCTTTCTGCAGAGGTGGGAGAAATTAAATATTTATTAGTCAAAGCAGATCAACAAAATTCTGGTAAAAATACAGAGTCAAAAGAAGATTCAGAGCCAGAAGCCAGCAGCAGCGAGAATAGTCTTATTCAAAAATCAGATGAAAGATTCTGTTCTCTGTTATTAGCAAACCATGGGAACTACATAAGATTAAATTTTTGTTTCCCTGGCTATAAGAAATTTCCTCTTGATGCTTTTGTGGATACAGGTTCCTCAAGATCATTGGCAAAAACCAATGCTATTCCTCCTCATTTCTGGAAAGAAAGATCTGACATTCCACAAAGTTATGCTATCAATTGTGAAAAGATCAATATGGGAAGATATGCTCAAGATGTCCATATTGAAATCATGGGTAAAATATTCATTACTGATTTCATTGAATATAATGATTTAGAAGATGATGTCCTTTTAGGTTTCTTATTTCTGACCAAGTATGAACCCCTTCAATTCTGGAAACATAAGATTACTATCAGACATGAAGAAGGTCAGTTAGAAATCCCTGCTCTCAAAATTGTTAATCATAAATTTGAGATTAGTAGGAAGAAAAAGGACCAAAAGAAAGAATCAGTAAAAGAAGCAGCAGAAAAAACATTAGATGTTTTTGTTGATATAAAACAGAAATTTGAAAAGAACTACTATAGTATGAATCCATTACAGTTCTGGTCCCAAGAACATGAAGAATGTGAAATTCAGATAAAACCAGAATGTATGTCAGTCATTCTCCATGAGGCAACTTATCTTATGAGCCCAACAGAAGTTCTAGAAATGGATGAACAATTAAAAGAACTTCTAGATGGTTTTTTCATACGCCCAAGTAAGAGCCCTTTTGCTTGTCCGACGTTTCTTGTTAATAAAAGAGCAGAACATATCAGAGGAAAAAAGAGGCTATGTATCAATTATAGACCCCTAAATGATATCATCTTGCCTTTTAACTATCCTATCCCTTTTAGCACATATTTAATCAGAAGAGCTGCTAATAAAAAGGAGTTCTCTAAATTTGACTGTAATTCAGGTTTTTGGCAAATTAAGGCAAAAAAATCAGATAAATACAAGACAACTTTCTCAGTACCTCAAGGATTGTTTGAATGGAATATAATTCCATTTGGATTATGTACGAAACCAGCCTATTTCCAGAGATGAATGGATCAAGCCCTGAGATGTTTGAAATATTTTTGTGCTGTCTATATAGATGACATTCTTATATTTTCTGATTCAGTTACTCTCCATCTCCAACATTTAGAATAGTTATATACAGCTATAAAAAAGCATGGGATATGTCTATCTACAAAAAAGATAGTTGCAGATACTCTAACTAGAGAACTTGCAGGATCTATCTATATAGATCTTGAATTCCTATCTCTAGATTGGTTTAGACCAGATGGCACTGGTATGTACATAGTGAATCATGGAAACTCAAACATGATTTCTCTTCCTACCCTTCCTAAAGAGATAGTTATCACTTTAATAGAATCTTATTTCTTGAACAAATGGTTTAGAAATCTCCAAAATTTGATAAGCTATCACCATCAGTCTTTAGCTGATCCGGATGAGGAAGACGAATTTAAAGAAGCCATTGGTCTAGCTCAAGCTCCCATAAGATTCTGGTGTGGCCGCAATGCTGTGCATATCCGTATCAAAGGTCTCTTTGGAATGAATTGGTCTAAACAGAGCAAGATGAACCTTTTAAAGGGAATAAAATTTGGGTTAATAACTAGAATTAGTTTTGACCAAGATACTTTTGAGGATTATGCAAATTTAATTGGTGCAAGATTCAATCCAGACATGGAAGAATTCTTTAATTATTTGTATCCTCATTTGAATCATAAAATTTGTAATATTTTAACTCATTATTTAATGTGTTATCCAAGAGCAGGATACAGGTTTCCAAGGATTGAATTCTATCCTCTCAAAGCTCAGTGGCGGGCCCAAGTAAAGATTCATAATATGGAAATTCATCTTCAACCTGCACTACTTGCTACCAGATTAGAGCTTGATATAGCCTACTCTCAGGATTATATGGTCCAAGTAGATTATCTTTTCAATGAACAAGATGAAGATTGGGAAAGGGTTTTTCAAGAACTACCAGATGAACTGTTAGATCCAGTACCTTTCTAAAGGCTAGCATTTGAGCCTGTCAATGTCGTGAAGTCACCCACGTTATGATGTGACAATAGGATGCAACCCTATTTTAAAAAGCAAGATCCCCATAATGAATTTTGGGTGGCTATAGCCTCCATGAGATTATTAGTAGGATGACCTCTATATATAGAGAAGAAAAAAACCACCACTCCTGAACTACATCATTGTATCAACCTCCATATTACTCAGCCTCTCAATCCATATCATGGGTAACCTCTCTCATGTAGTCAGCTATGGAGGTACCCTTGACTAATCTATGTAGTATATCAACCAATCCATGTTCCTTCTTTACAATTTATCTAGCTGCATCTCTCTCCTGTTAGAGAGGATATTTGTGCTTGTGCAACTGTCAACTTTCCTGTACTTGTGAGAGAGCCTATGCATGAGCATGTGCTTGTGTTTGTATCTATTCCTGTGTTTGGACTAGTAACCCTTTGGCCTATGCTAGGTGAACCTATACTGTCTGCACCTAAACCTATAGGGTTCCAATCGAGGTCTACTACTAATAGGAGGGTACTCCAATATGCACATTCTATATCTCTCCCTCCATCCCTATCTCTCCCTCTATATCTTTTTATCTCTTCCTCTCTCTCTTCCCCTCTCCATTACTACCTCCCCATCTCTATCTTTATCCATCCATCTACCTCTATATATTTATCTCCCTCTATCTTCATCTCTACCTTTATCTCACTCTCTCCCTCTTCATAAACCCTCTCACTCTCTCCATCTCTATTGTTCTCTAGATCTATTTCCCCCTTCCTCTGCCCCCCCTCTCTCTCTCTCCATATTTCCTTATCTCTCCCTCTCTCCATCTTTATTTTTCTATCTCTAGACATATCCCCCCTCTCACTCTCCCCCCCTATCTCTCTAGATATTTATCTATATCTCCCCATCTCTCCCCCTCTCCCTCTCTCTTTCCCTCTTTAGAACTATCTCTACCATTCTCTTCCCCTCTCTCCCTCCCTTCCCTCTCTATCTCCCCCTTTTTATCTCTACCTCTCTCTTTGTTTTCCCATATTTCCTTATCTCTTCTTTCTCTCTCCCTCTCTTGCTCTCCATCTCTATTTGTTTATCTCTACTTCTCTCCATTCACCTTTTTTCTCTTTCTATCCATTTCTATATCTCTATATATATCTCTCCCTCTCCCCCTCCCTCTCTCTATATTTTTTTCTCTCTCTCTCTCTCTATCTATATCTTTCTTTCCCTCTATCTCCATATGTCTTGATCTCTCTCCCTATCCCTCCTTATCTCTCTCTCCCTATCCCTCTCTCCCCCTCTCCTCTCTCTCCCTCTCCATCTCCCCTCTCTATCTTTACCCCTCTCTCTCTATATATTGAGTTATATCTCTCCCTCTCTCCCTCTAAACTTATTTGTCCCCCCCTCTTGCTCTCTCTTCCCAAATTTCCCTCTCCCTCGTCTCTCCCTCTCTCCATATCTATTTGTCTATTTGTATACCTATCTTTCCCCCTCTTTTCATCCATCCCTTTGTACCTCCCTCTCTCTATCTCACCCTTTCTCTCTCCCTATCCCTCTCCCCTCTCCCTCTCTTTCCCCTCTCTCTCTCTCTCTCTCTCTCTCTCTCTCTCTCTCTCTCTCTCTCTCTCTCTCTCTCTTTCTCTACCTATCTCTCTCCCTCCCTCTACCTCTATCTCTTTATCTCTTCCCCTCTCTCTTCCTCCATCCCTCTCTTACTCAATATCACCATCTATTTCTCTTCCTCTTCATCTCTACCTCTCTATCTCTGTATTTATCTTTATTGGATGTGTGATTTTTCAAGGACTTTAACACACATAGGAATATTCTTCATTATTCTATTTTTGTTGTGGAATCAAATGTTCAATTGATCAAATATGAGGGTAGACCATTGAATAAGGACTTGTGGAAAGTTTGCAAGTCTTACCATGAGTTAATAATCAACACAATAAAGAGTAGGGAAAATCCACATGGTTCGTTGGATCAAATTGGTTGAATGACTCTCAAGTTGCACATAGTTTTTAAGCACACTTTGTACTTTTTAATTTATTTGATCATATTATTGACTTCTTAAAATATAGGTTAGTAGTGCCAAACAAACTTCCACCTTCTCGTGGTTGTTGCCAAGGTCTTTTAGGGTTGGAAAAAATATTGAAAACAACTAGAAATACTTTGTACTTGAGGCAATAAAGAAATATGTTCTAAATGATTTAGTTGACATAATTGACTATATGAGGTGTTTTTAGTTCATTTCAATCCATTCTTACAAAAAGTTCCTATCTAACCACTAAGTGCTTCAAAGCATACTAAGATGTTTATTTTTCAAATCATGTAATGCAAACACAAGGAACAAGAACTAATCAAACAAAATGGACAACAAAAATAACCACAAAAAACAAGAGCTAATTGAACAAAATTAAGTATAGCAACCTATTATATATAGTTACACAAGTAGAAGAAGATTAAAAAAATGTTATATTGTTGTTGTCCATAACCATACATCACTCCAACAAGTGTTATGTGTGTCATGGGGCTGAATCAACTATGCCAACATTTCTACATCAACAAGTGAATTCTAGGAGAGGCCTCCATTATTTTTCCAAGTTTCTCAATCCTTCCAAGCTACATTATGCTGACATAATTTCTTAAGAACACTTAAGAGAAAAAAAACTACCAAATTATGATAGAGTATTTTTTGAAGTTTGTGACATCGACAAATGTTTTATTTGGATGTACAAGTTGATGCGAGGTCCCTCCACATTAACTTATCTTAATTTTGGTCAACTCAACATCATTTTAATATGTAAAAAAAACACATTTTCTCAAAAATCGTTAATAAGTCTAAGCATGGCAAGAAGCATATTTTGTGTTTCATCCATCGTGGGGCCAAACTGATTGTGCCAAAATAGCTAAGTAGGTAGGTGAATGATAGGGGGTGATTTTTTTATTCCCTAAGTCTTTTGATCCTTCCAAGCTATGCTATTTTGGTATTTCCACTTAAGAGCCATGAGAGAAAAAAATTTCCAAACTATGACAAAGTAGTTCTCAAAGTTTGTGACACCTAGGAATGTTTCATCTAGACCTTAAGGTAGATATGGGGTCACTCCAAATTAAGTTCCCATAGTTTTTTTCAACTTGAAATTGCTTGACCATGCGAAGAATGAATTTATTCTTGAAAAAAGTGCTAGTTAAGTGTAATGAAAAGGTGTAAATAGGCATATATTGTGTCTCATGCATTATGGGGTCAAACTAACTATCCAACACATCTAAGTGGATGGTTGAATTATATTAGAGGCCTATGTTCATTTCTTGGGTCTCTTGATCCTTCCAAGATACATTATTCTATTGTAGTCTCTTAAGATTTGTGAGAGAAAAGGAAATGATTAATACACATATAGTTCATGGAAATTTTTCAAATAAGAGAACTAAATTCAATATGGTGTGGTGCATAGCAAGGAGAGATAGCTAAAATTATCAATCCAATCAACCTTAAGGAGATAATGGATTTTCAAGTGTTGGACATAAAGTAAAGAATATGATAGTAGGATATATCTATCCATGAAAAAGCTACCCAACTTCTTTTACTTTTAGACTAATTTGGGTACTCTACTAGAAATCAAGTGTTTGGTTGGGAAAATGGATCTAGGTTCTAAATAATACTTTTCCCAATTTTTGGATTGGAAGGATTAGAAATGATCTCAAATCGACTTGACTACAAATCCTAATAGGAATAGTTAGAATGGCGGATTAGAGTTCTAATCAAGTTGTGTTTGTAAATGTGTGGGGGTGATTGTGTGTGATGTATTATTGATTTATGATTGCTAATTGAATAATACAATGAACTAATTATATAAGAGCAAATTTTCACCCTATGTGCAATTCCCCTTTTTTCCTTTATCCACCTTAGAAAACCAAGTTTAGAGGCTTAATTCCACCTAAGCTCACTGCTTGCATCACAATTGTTGCCTATTTTGAGCGTTGGTGGAGGTGCTTCTATTGGGGACACCCGCATGACACCCAGATGTCCGCACAACACGCTTACATTCCTGATAGATTCTCGCATTTGGAGCCTGCAGAGGCGTTACACTTCCCATTGGGGGTCGATTTGTAGTGCACTCCTTGGCTGACCAACCTGAACAGGGTTGTTTCTCTTCATCTCTTCTTCAAATTCATCCTTTGAACAAGCATTTCACCTTCTTCCAAGCATTTGACTCTTCACATCTTCTACCATCTTCTACACATCCCTTCACATCTTCTATGAACTTCTCCACTTCATTCACAAGCTTCACAAGCTCTTCTCAAGCTCCAAGAAGCTTCTTCACCATCTCTTCAAACACTTTACACTTCACAACAACATCAACACTCCACCACTTCAGTAGAGCAAGTGTGGAACAAAACACCATTGCAACAAAGGCTCGAGTTCCTCTCATTTTCTCCCCCATTAGCCTTGAGCACTCTTGGTGGAGGTGGTAAGCTTTCACTCCTCTCCTCTATTACTTGGTTGAGTAGCATAACACTTTTTTGTAGTGCTTCAGTGCTCTTTACTTCATTTCTACTTTTATCTCTATCTATCTGGCTGTCCATGGAGGTGGGAGCACCAAAATGGGGTCTAACTGAGGCAGGCCCCTATACAACCACCCAAAATTTTATTTCTTCCTCTTGTGTGCAGGTATTGAAGACACTCAGGAGCTGGAAGCTTCATCTTTGCATGGTTGTAAGTATTCCCTTCCTTTCTACTCCTTACCCTTATCATTTATTCTTTACTTTACTTTAGTTCTACTACACTATTGTTCTGTAAGTTCTTAGTAATTAGGATAGAAGCATTCACTCTGCTATTTTTTGTGACATTTTTGCTTTTTGGTCCCTATGAGATGCCAGTGTGCATCCGAGATGCCATCACGCTGTGTTGTAATTCTTATTTTGCATTATCATCCTTTGGCCGAGAGCTCGTCAGTTTGTCTAGAAAATCTTTGTGGCTTGCTCTTTAAGATTCTGAAACTCTCACCATTGTTTTGTTGAGGTAGTATAGGGCAGTTCACCTCGTGAGGATTTTTGAGTGAAGAGAACTCGTAAGTAGCGAATCCCCCTATATTACATTTTGGTGAACCTGACATGAAGAACAGTGTTCTTGAAAAAACTAGTAATTTATTTACCCCTACTTGGCGAGGTCATAACTTTTGACTCGGTCCTTGGAATTCAGAGTCATTTGCACCATTGGAAAGGTCTCCTAGAGAACTTGTTTAGTACCTAGAATACAAGTGCCTTTGGAAATCAAATTTTAGGGACCGATGCAAGTTCTGACCTCAAATTTCCTCTATGGAGACCTCCGAAAATGCAAATTACTAGAACATAGAAAATACCAAAAAATTTGTAATGGATTTAATGTCTTATTTTATTATTTTTGTATCTAATTTTGTTCAAAATGTTAATGATGTTCCATTTAATGCATGTGATGGTGACTTGGCTTTTCCCATGTCACTTGGTGTCTTTGATCCTTCTCATGAGATTCCTCCTATTTCAGAGGATATCTTGCTGCAAGAAGATGAAATCATTGATACTTTTCTTAACATTACTCTACCTTCTTTTCATTCCAATGCGCTCTCTTTTGGAGATGATGTGTTTGTGAATGACGAATCTCTTCCTCATTCCAATGCAACCTCTTCTAGAGATGTTGCATTGGTGAATGATGAATGTCATCCTTGTTCTGATGCACTCTCTTCTAGAGATGTTGCATTTGTGAATGATGAACCTCATCTTTGTTCTAATGCACTCTCTTCTAGAGATGACACATTAGAAAATGATGAACCTCCTTCCACATCTGATTCTCCATGGATTGATGTTGAGAATGTTTCTTCAAATAATTATTCCACATTTGATCCTGTTTGGATTGATGTTGAGAATATGTCTTCAAATAATTATTCTACTAGTTGTGATGATTCTGTAAATGTAGTCTATGTCTTTGCTGGCTCCCAAAGGCCTAAGCGACCCATCATTTACGTGACTCTAGCTAGTCCTTCTCCAAAAAGGGTTTGTTCTATTGATGGTGTTCCATTTGATGGTGGTTCCCTTAATCTTCATAAGGCTCCTTCTTATAGAGCAGTAGCCCATACTTATGAGAATAGAATGAATAAACAACCAAGCCTTCTTCAAGCACCTAAACCTATGACTAAAGCACCTAGTGATTATGATCTTGTTGAGCAACCTCTGGTTCCTCTATATAAGATCTTACTGTGGGAATTGCTTCAGTCTACTCTGGTTTATCAAGGTATGCTTCAAGAAGTCTTGCAAAAGATCCTCTTGCCTTCTTTTTCTAGGCTAATAGATGCTAATGCGTTGATGGTGTATATTAGAGTGGATTCACCGAATATCATGTTTTATTTGCAGGAGCTCCCATCTCCAAAAATATAGAAGCAAGTGAACCCTCTAATGATTATTGTCAACATTAATAAAATTTCTATTAGACATACTCTCATTGACATTGGTTCAATGCTCAATGTATGTAGCACTGATATATTGCCTAAGATTAATAATCATCTCTTAACAGACGTTGTCTTACATTTTACATTGACTAAGGTTGTCAATGTTGGGCGTAAAACTCTAGGTACAATAGTATTACATTTTCATCTTGGACCCATTACCATACCTACCCTTGTGTATGTTATGGCAGAAAAATTACCATATAACCTTCTTCTTGGTAGACTGTGGATTCATGCTATGGGCGCAATCTCATCTACCTTGCATAAATCTATTAACTTCATTGCTAATAATAAAGTGATGAAAGATCACCCGCAGTTAAAGATAACTCGATGCTATGCCTATGTGGAGATAGCTGTTGGTCAAACGATTGTGCCTACCCTTGTTCGCTGGTAATATCTTCCAGTAATAGCCGATGTTTACTCGGAAGTACTGCACCACCAAAGGATAGAGATAAATGTCCTAAAAAGGAAGATCGCTTCGGCAAGAAATCTTAAGTCTACTCCTGCTTCTCAAAAGGAATGCCTTCTTGATGATGATTGAGGGTTCTTTCCAGGTTACCAGATTCCTTCATTAGAGATATAAAGTCGATCCGCTTAAGACCTTCCAATAACATCATCTTTTGATATCATGACGATTTTTCTTTTGTATAGATGGTGGCAGTGCAAATTATAATGTTCTTGGTGTTGATCCTCCTTCTAAGGAGATGATCACACTTCTGTTAGAGAGGTTAACTTTGGTAGTCCTATCAAGAAGGATGATGTCGATCCCATAGAAGAGTGTGATCCCCCTTTCCGGAATAACGCTCTCTACGAAGATCCTCCTCCTTTGTCTTCTATCTTCGTGCCTTCTTCTTCTTCTTATGAGAAGTCAAACCTTTCTCCACAAGAGAAAGGGTTGCTTCCTGCTCCTCATCCTTTATCTGAGCAAGACCGTATTTTTTTGGGGCTTCTTAAAGCCTACTTAATCACTCTTCCTTCTCCTACACGTAATAAACTTCATAAACATGATGAAGAAAAACATTATTTCTGTGCATACCATCGAGTGCCTGGCCATTCCACTAGTGAATGCAAGGCCTTGAAAGAAAAAATACAACTTATTGATTCAGGTGCCATCAAACTCTTGTTTGATTGATGCACATGCCTTTACTTCACATGACAAGTGATATCGAGGTTTACCTCTTTCCTACATGTTCTAAGTATCTTGCATGGTTCTCCTCCCCTATATGTTGGGGGCAATGATAACTTATTTTAGATATGTGTGTCCTTCTTAAGGACCCCTCTCTTTGCTATGCCTTTCAAAGTAAAGCATCCCTTGAGTGGACCCCCTCTTTCTTTTGAAGGGTTCCCGAGGGAGCCCCTTTGAAAGTTTTTACCTTAAATGAATTCTTTGCGTCTAGCTTGGGGGCAACCTGACTAGACCTATTTCACAACTTTACATCTAGCTTGGGGGAAGCCTGACTAGACCTTACCTTTCAAATAGTGCATCCCTTGAGCAGACCCCTCTATTTTTGAACGGTTCCTAAGGGACCCCTTTGAAATTTTTACGTATTGACAGTCTGCATGACCAACCGCTTTTGACATGTTCTATCTACGAGTAGACGTGTCACTGCTTTTGACATGTTCTATCTGTGGGTAGACGTGTCACTGCTTCCTAACTCTATGGAGCCCTCTTTCTTAGGTTCCTCCGTGAGAGAGATCTTGGGGGATACCTCCCTGCAAGATCAAGAACTTGTAGGGTGCTTTCCTTTGAGCTTCCTCCATGCAAGAGATCTTGGGGGTGGCTCCCCTGCAGGATTGAGTACTTGTAGGGTGCTTCTTTCGGTATTCTTCATGCTTGAGTTCATGGAGGATACCTTC
>VDFB02271358.1:1184902834-1184930608 GCA_007258455.2 Sequoia sempervirens
TAATGAGCTACATAGATTCACTAAATAGAAAGTTGTGTTATGATAGGTGTCCATCCATTATGATGGGTTCCACAAGGCTAGCAAGATTTTTTATGCTAGGTATCTCATGAAACACATGGATCCACTTGAAAGAAAGCTGTGTAATGCTAGGTTCCCATGTTAAGAGGTGTTCAAGTTCATGAATCAACAAGTTTTGTTATGTCAAATCCATAGTCTCTTTTGAAAATCATGCCTTAGGGAGCACATAAATTTTAATGTCATGAGGGACCATTTAACATCACAGGGGAAAAAAATCACCTTAGGGGGTGTACAAAGTTCAACATCATGGGATATGACCATCACCTCAAGGGGTGCACAATTTTTAACATCATGGTGGATGACTAATCAAAAAGCCATGCCTGAAGGGGTGTTATAAATAACACCACCACAAAGAGTGATACTAAGTAAATTATGATATGACAAAGGATACTACTCAATACATAGAAGGTCACACCTTATGGAGTATCACACATGACACCGCCACCAAGAGAGGACTACACATGGAATGGCCACACCTTAGGGAGTACCAAGTGTAGTAATACTAAATATGAAATGATATAAGAAACAAGGCCACACCTTTATGGGATGTAAAATATCACTACTAAAAAGGGGCCATTTTATTTGATAATTGTAATATGTGGGGTAGTATGCCCCCCTTAAAATGTTACTGTAATTGCTACACTAATATTTTAAGGAGATAATGAAGAGGTAAAGTATCCCTTGTTTAAAGGAATAAATTGTATAAAATGCTAACTACTCTTGTCCCCCAAGTGTAAAAATAAGGGCAAGCCTATGTGGATTATATTGCATTTCTCCTTAATGATAGAATATGACTGCACAAAAAATATCTTGTTCCCCTATGCATGGTAATGAGCATCTAATGAAACTACAACTACCACATAGCAAGGAGAAAAACCATAGCTATTTGGTTTATCATTTTATCATAGTAATACTTAAAAGGATCCAATTTATCTAATATTTTCTTTAAAGTATGAAATTCATTAGTACTATGATCAAATAATCTATGATATGCACAAAAGGATGTATTTTTATTCTTGTGTTGAGTGTCTCTTCTTTCTAGCATAGGATGTAATTTAATGAATTTCAATTATAAGAGTGTTTGTAAGGGACACTCAGTTTTAGACAAAATATGTAGAGCAGGTGATAGGCCCTTTCTAATAGGTCTATGAGGTTTATGTGGTTTGGAGGATGGAGTAAATGTTTTATGTGAAGGTGGAGGACCTTGGTACCCTATTCCTTTTATATCTTTAGATGGTATTTGTTCCATGAGGGTGTGAATTTCATGTTCATTCTTTATGTCACATCCTTGTTTAGCAAGTATTTTGAATCCTTTCCCATAGCATCTTTCTAAACTGATCGGCATGTTACTTTTTTTTCATAAGATGGAGGATCACTTGGTGTTATGAGCTCATCTTGGTTTTCATCAATAAGTGCTTTCATGTGTAATGGTTGAGGTATGAATTGTAAATCACTTTCTTTATGTGAGGTAGAAAACATGTAAAGTGGAGGTATGGTAGGTGTTGTTGATTGTTGATATGGATGAGTAGGCCATGCTGGTGAAGGATAAAGGACAATGTTGTTTCCAAGATTAGCTATATTTTTTAAGAATTAATCCATGATTTCTTTCTCTTGCCTTAATATATCCTCATTAGGAAAATATACATTAGGAGATGAAGGATCGTGGGTCTCATCATGTGAAGGAGAGTCATTTCCAAACACAACATGAAACAACAACCAAATATTTCAAAGAGGATAAAATTTTACCAAAGCATTCAAACATTATGACAAGTCTATGCTTAACAAATATATGCACTAGGATATAGACAGTTACAGAACAATGATTAGAAAACTAAAAGCAGATCTAGACAAAGGACCCTAAGAGGTTATTGTCACAAAAATTTGAGCAAAAATAGCCTAGTCAAGGGTGTAGTGTTCCCTATACTAGCAAGGTATTTTTTATGAACTAAAAATTTGGATGTGTTCTATAGTGTTTAAATACCCTATTTTGTGACTTTTCAAGTCTAACATAATAGATTTCTAGAAATTAATAGAATTGTGATTTTACAATATGAAAGACAACTATGAAAGAAATTTTTGCAATATTCAATCAATGAATGCACTTAGAAATGAAAATTTTAGATTGTACAATACATAAATTCAATGATCCTATCTTAACAAATAAAAAATTTGTAAACTTTAAATGTTTTTGCGATGACAATGCACTTTTTCTTCTTTTCCACTATATGCCAATGCTTAAATGAATGTTTTGAACACTTTTAGATTTTAAATATACAAATTTATCAATGCAATCTTGAACTATATATACTTTGTAATGATTGAAACTAACCCTAGATTTCCTTTGGATGCAAAATGTAATGCAATTTTTTACCTTTTCATCAATTTTTTGACAATTATGTATGCACTAATGATGAATGCAAACAATCCAAGATCTAATTCAGATTCCATAATATTTTTATTGTTTGAAATAGTCAAGTTCACCAAAAATGTTTGGTTGGGAAAAGGGATCCGGGTCTTAAATCACACCTTTCCCATTTTTTAGATTAGAAGGATTAGAAATGATCTCAAATCCACTTGACTACAAATCCTAATAGGAAGAGTCATAATGGTGAATAAAGACCATTCTAATCCTTATAAGTGTAAATGTGTGGATATGATTGTGTGTGATGGATTGTTGATTTATGATTTTTAATTAACTAAATTTGAATAATGCAATGAATTAACTATGTAAACTATGAAAATGTAGCAGTCTATTATGATTTATGATAAACTAAATGTAGACAAACAAAATTGAATTCTAGAAATGCAATTTAGGGTAGACATAGATGCACTTGAGATATAATTTTGGACCTAATTTTGTAGGTCTAGGGCACAATGCTCCTTGGATGTTCCTTTTTCCAAATATGAAAGTGCAGGCTTGAGTTCACCAATCTATAGCTTCTATCTTCCAACTCACTTCAAATCTGTAACTTGTCGGGTTTTGATGCATGAATAAAAAAATCCTTCAATCCTCTTCCAACTCACTTCAAATCTGTAACTTGCACAAACAAGAGGAGAGGAAGGGTTGTTCCATATAGGGGCTTGCCTAAGTCAAACCCAATGTTGGTATTTCTACCTCCACAATGGAAAATTATGATGAAAGAGAGTGTATATCCTTGTTTGGATAGAGGCTAATTGATGAACAAGAATTGAGTTGACAACCTTACTGCAACTCACCACTCAAATATGATCTCCTTGATGGACTAAAATAAACACTCATCACCTTCAAGGATCAATTGTTGCTTGACTTGAATTTATTTGATCACCTACAAGGGCTAGTACACATTAACAAAATGCATGTATACATGAACATAAACTCACATAACATATGACATGATACTTGAATGATGAAACACTACAATAATATTGATAATTATTCTCTTCACTACTTTTAGGATGCTCAATTTGCTCAATAAACTTCTCAATAATTCTTCTCCAAATTGCTAGGTGTTCTTAGGATTAAAATGGTGAAACTAATTTTTATTTATATGTAATTCTTCTAATTTCTCAAAAATCAAATGCCAACAACTAATAATTGAAATTGGAAATTCAAATAATAAATTATTGACATTGCCATATTCAAATTTGGAGCCAAAAATTATGGTCTAGGGAAAAGTGCACCCTAGACTAGATTCCTACCTTTTCAAAATCAAAAGTGTCAAGGGAAATATTAAATGCATCTATTTCCCATGTTTGATTTTTTTAGGATGTTTATGAAATTGGAAGTTAATGCATAATTAGGTCCAAGAACATAAAGGGGAGCTCAACCTAATGTGGAATTGTCAAGGGTTACAATTTTTGACGCTACATCAAGATATTAAATTAACATTATCAATAGAATGATTAGATGTTATAAAATATTAAGATTGAATTCCCATCATTTTCTTAACTTTTTACCCACCTTATAACTATATAGGTCACAACCCACTAAGAAGTCAACAAATTCAACAAACTAAATTGAGAACACATGCACTCATCAAGATATTGCATCCTAACAATATAGTAAAAGAGTGCATCATACAAAAAAATGCTTCAAGAGAATCATAAATAAGAAAAATAGTGCACAACACGTAGAGAACCTGTGATATTTTTCCTTATAATCTCAAAGGACAATGCTGTCCAACTCCCAAATATTAAAGAGAGGGTTTAGGACTCTTAAGAGGGGGTTATAGTGATGTAGGGGCATTGCTCTCCATTCAAATTTTGGTTTGAATTTCATTTCAATTGTTCAATTTTGGGTTTTATATAGTGTTTTGGTGGTTTAGGTGTTTGGATGTGTTATGATGTAGCTTCCTATCACAACGTATTTTTTCTTCTTATTGCAAGTAGTAGATGTTGTACTTCCTATCGCTCGAGTGACAGGAACTTATGGTGACAAGGGGATGGTTGAATAATTGTCTCCCAAACCTAATAGTGAACGTGTCAATTTGGGTACTTGTTAGTGAATTTGATTTATTTTGTGAAGACATTTCATTTGATGAGTTGGTGGTCATGAATGAAGCTCAACTGATTTGGTGTGATGATTTAATTCCAACAGTTATGCTTGAAGTCATTGAAGGAAGAAGTCAAACCGTTTGTAAGAAGTTTTTGTTTGGGAGGAGGCGGATGTCATAGAAGGGGTGATCATTACATGAAGAGGCCAATGCAGAAGTGAGAGAGGCCGTGATGAAGTGTAGAAAATGGGAAGAAGAAATGTGGCCAAGAGAGGATGGAGAAGCAGCCAAGGCGGTTAAGTTAAGCGAAATAGAATGAAAGATATAGGGGGCCAAGAGGAATGAGAGAGGCTGATAATGTTATGGTAAGAGGAGTGAATGGAAGAAAAATGAAGTGTAGTCAGATAGAGAAACATAGGGCAGCAATAAAGAATGAGAAGAGGTTCAGATTAAAGGAGGGTTGAAAGAGCTAAGAGACAAGACATAGACATTTAGAGCAAGAAGATAGAAGTAGACGTATAAGACATGATGAGGAGTCATGGATAAAGAAGAGACAGGGGAAGAATAAGAAGGGATCAAAAAATCTAGAGGATAAGAGCATCGATCCTTGAAGGATTTTTTCATCTGTAATTTGAAATGGATTCTCTTGTATGAATAAAGATATTGTTTCATTGTGAGCATTTTTTTATTGTTATCAAATGTGTTCTATCACGTTTAGTTATAAATTAATGATGGAGTCTTTGTTTTATATCTAAATGCTTGTCATGATATTATAAGCTCTTGTGGCTTTCGTATTGATTATTGGATTGTGAGGAAAGAACCAACAAAATTGGGTTTAGTTTATGAGAGTTTTGTAGAGTCATCACCATCAATTGGTATCAAAGCACATAAGGTTCTAAGCGTTGAATAGATCACCGAAGTGAGGCAACTTAGCTAGGACTTGTGGGTAGTGAGGAGGAAAAACAAAAGTGTATATGTTGCAAATTGATAGATTCCAAAGAGTCTGAGCAGAGTATACAGAGGGAGATACTGATTCCTGTGGGAAGATGTGATTGTAGTTTACTTGTGGGTTGTAGATTGATGAGATTATGAGAAGAGTGTAGCACCAAAAGACTGGGCAAAGGGAGAAGAAGGAAGCCCTAGGTGAGGTGTCTAGGGTAATCCCACAATACTAGTTTATAATTTTTGGCCAAACTGGACACTGAAATAATTTTTTCTAACTAAATTTTCACTTTTTGGCACCTATAGTGGCTAAACCGTGAGGAATTTGAAGATGATGCAAACTAGTGATTTGTGACATTTTGTCTGTAGATTCTAAATATATTTTTTTCAAAAATTTTGGAATCAAATTGCACTTCTTTTTCCATCTCCTTCAAAAACTAGTTTTTTTTTGTAAACAACATTTTTAAGGAGTGTGCTCACCGTATAACGCATAACTTTTTTTCCATGAAGGATAAAATTATAATTCTTTCAAATTTAGATTTGTAACTCTAATATCTAGTGCTTCCAATTGGCTAGATAGTGTTTTATTGAATATTTTTTCCTTAATAAATTTTTGAAGTCAAACCAATTACAATTTAGAAATAGGCGGACCGTATAATGCGTAACTTTTTTTGTATGTATCGAAATTCATTTTTTTTTTGTTGGATAAGGACTTCAATATCTAGTGAACTCATATTTTTCAATTTATTTTTCTGATAATCTGCTATTTTTCCACATTTGTAGAACATAGAGCTTGATTTTTGGTGAAAAACCTATCTTTAATAAAACTAAAAAAACAAATATATAATAAAACCAAAACATATTAAAATTATATTCGTTGGATAGCTCATTCCAAGGAATACCATTATCTAGTTGGGTCTATGAAGTCTCCTCCATTTTCATCCTCAACTCAAGCTTCAAAGGGAATAATTCTGATGTTTTTATGTGCTAGAGAGTGGAAAGGTGGGAAAAGGGGGGTTCATTCGAACCCCTAGGGGTTCGCTCGAACTAGGATTCATTCAAACCCCCTTTCAAAAAGGGTTTTCCTTTTTTTTTTTCAGTGGGAATGGTGGGAAGTTCATTGAATGGGTTCGCTTGAATCTTGGTTCTAGCAAACCCTCTTTTGGTTCGTTTGAACCCCAAAAACATTTTTTTTTTTCCATGGGGTCATGTTTTTCAACTTTTCCTTCCTCACTCCAATTGTAAACCACTTTTGTGGGTTCACCCTCTAGAAAATGAAGGAAGATTGGAAGATGAAAAAGAAAACTAGAAAAGAGAGCCTCATGAAGAGGGATAAGAAGAAAGAAAGCAAGAAGATGAAAGATGCAAAAATTGAGAAAGAGTTAGCAACATTGAGGAGAGTTTTGGAAAGATACAAACAATGGCTTGAGGAAGGAAAGAAAGATTATGTTTGGGTATGGCCAATGACAAGAAAATTAAAGTGTCTTGTGAATGAGATTATTGAGAAGAGAAAAAGGTAGAGTCTAGAAACCTTAAGAGGAAAAGATAAGAGGATGAGAGGGTTCTAGAAATTTTGGGACAAGGAGTTGCCTACAGAGCAATATGGACTGAAAGTGGTCAAAGAAGTTCTCATTGAGGAGAACATGGGGAAAGTTAAGAAGTGGACCACAAAATAAGTGCAAGAAGAAGAGAGTGAAGAAAAGAGGAAAGTGTCCATGAAGGAGGCACTTATGTAGACATTGTGGTCTCTTATTTTATTGTCTAATGTTGTCTTTAAGCATGTGTATGCAAGTATGAAGAGCTTTACAAGGAAGGTCAAGAATGAGGCATTGGAATGGATAAGAGAAGGGTCTAGACGAGCACCCATGGAAGGAGATGAAGATGAGAGAAGAAGAAACCAAATTGCAATAACTGGTATGCATGAACAAATTCTAGCAGTTCAACAGGAAGAGGTACAATACACAAAACTTAAATGTGAAGAAGAGAATGGCGATATAATGATTTCAAATGTTAATGTAAATGTTGAGGATGATGATGAATTTCAAGATTCCCTAGAAGATGTTGCAGATGAAGGTAAAGAAGCACTTGAAGGTAAAAAATTGATAAATAAAGAGGAGAGAAAACCCGAGCAACAAGGTATTAAGCAAGTCAAGGTGAGGGAAAGTGATGGTTTTGGCCATAAATATGAAGAAAAGAATGTTGGGGTACAAATGAATGGGGAGAAAAGGAATATGGAGTCTACATATCCAGCAAAGGATCATGGATACAGGGTGCCTATATGGAAAAGGAAACACACTGAAATGGGGAAGAAAACAAAGGTTCAGGGTGAAAATGAAAAGAGGAAAGTTATGAAAGAATTCAAGAGGACACCTGAAGCTTGGCCAAGAAAACAAGTTGTTGAAGGGCAACTGTTAAAATGAAGTGAAGAAGTTGCATTCAAGGATTATTATACAAAAGAGAAAGGACAAAGAGAGAGGGATATGTTGAGGAACAAGTGGGAACCAAAAAGAAGGCCTAGTGTAGCTGATTTGAGCTAGATGAAGACATAGCAAAGAGTGGGAAGCACAAGTGCAGAAAAGAAAGGAAAACAGTCTAAAGATAAAGTATGGGTAGCAAAGAAAGCAACAACAAATCAATGTACTATTGAGGAGATAATGTTCAAGAGTTGGAGTTATGAAGAGAGGAACCAACCCCTAGAACAAGGAGTCATGGTAAAGGATGAAGAAGAGGATAAAGATCAAGGGCATGTGGTAGCATTAGAAAAGAAGAAGCATAGTTCAAGCAAGGTAAAAGGTTAGTTATCTAATTTTGAGGATGATAATTCTGAGGCTTTGAATGAAATTTATGAATATGATTTATATATGTGGAGGATGATGGATGAGAAAGGTGGGAGAAGAAGCAAACATCAGAAAAGGAAAGAAATTAAACATAGGAATATTGAGAAGGATAGAAGGAACAAAAACAAGAAGGATGTGCATGAGGAATCAGAGGAGAAGAACAAAACTCAAGAATATGCAACAGATAAAAGGAAACAAAAAGATAATGCATATGTAGAAATGAGAAGAAGTGTTGAGACAACTGTAATAGACAATAAAGTTCATGAAGAAGAGGGAATAATTACGCAAGTGAATCAGAATGTAGTAGGAGGTAATATTGTTTATATTGGGACAACAATGGTCCAAAGTGAAGAAGATAAACAAGAGAATGAAGAGGAAGACCTTGTAGAAAAGAACAAAGAGAAAAGAGCAGAAATAAATGACAAAGAAGAGGATTTATGGAAAAGATATGCAAAAATTGAAGAGGAGTGGAATAGAAAGCTTGGAGGCCTAGTGACAAATGTGTAGGTAGAGGTTATGACTGAAAATAAAGGAATTATTTCAGACATTGAGGCAGATTTAATAAATGATTTTGTGAGTTGGGGTGTAAACAATGAGGTTGATAATGATATAGTGTTGCAGTAGTTGGCCTTGGATGTTGGGTAGTTGGAAAAGATGTTTGGTGCTATGGTAAGAAGATAAAACATGAAAGTATGTGTAGATGAGATAGGGGTTATTTTGTAGTTGTGTGGAATGAATAAATTAGAAGATGTGGAATTCTTTATTTTCATTGTTGGTAATTAGATGCAGCAAAATAGAAAGAGGATGATGAATGGGAGAAATGTTTTCATGAGTGAAGAGTCGAATAGTGGACCAAAATATTGGAGGGATGTGGCAACAGTACTAGAAAGATGCTGTAAAAGGTGAAAGAAAGGAAGAATTAATTGTGGAATTGCGATCTCATGTGCAGGAGAACATGAAATTTTTCTCCCCTAGGGAGTCTAATGCAGGGGCATCACTCTCCATCCAAATTTTAGTTTGAATTTCATTTCAGTTGTTCAATTTTGGGTTTTCTATAGTGTTTTGGTGGTTTGGGCATTTGGATGTGTTATGATGTAGCTTCCTATTGCAATGTATTTTGTCTGCTTGTCGTAAGAAATAAATGTTGTACTTCCTATCACCTGAGTGATAGGAACTCATGGAAACAATGGGATGGTTGAATAACTATCTCCCAAACCTGATAGTGAACATGTTAGTTTGGGTGCTTGTTAGTGAATTCAATTTGTGATGCAAGGGCACCATGCCAATTTTTGTAAATAGTGTCTTATGTTTGGTTTTAGATGTTTTGAGTCTAAATGTCATGTAAAAAGGTCATAATAGACCACTTTCAATTTATTGAGTCACTTTGGGTTGTTTCTAAGAGAAGTTGTCATATTTTGTAAAATCTTGCAAATGTTGTCATGTGTAAGAATGTAAAAATGCAAGAAATAGGAAGTCCAACGGTCAAGTAGTTCAAAATGTTGTTAGATTCGGTTGTGTGAGTTGGATTTTTGTGTGTAAGGTTTAAATACAATGTTTATGGGTCGAAGAAGGGTTATGGAGTTGATTTTGGTTGGAAAGTAATAAGAAGCCTACAATTTTTTGTGTTTTTTGGTAAATTTTCTGCTACAGGCTAATGTACGGCTCCGTATAGATTGTTTTTTACCTAAAGTGCACTGGATTTGATGGATGTATGAATTAAATTCATTTTTTTTTAATTTGGATTTTTTTCATAGAGTTTGAAGAATTTTATCAACATTTTATTGAGGACGGTCTAAAAACCCTGTTTTGAGGGTTTGTTGGTGAAAAAATGTATTGTTGACCCATTCCACCAATAGAATTGTTTGAAAATTGATGGAATGGGTGAATTTAGGTAGGGATTAATGTTAATGTAGGTTTCAGGAGAAGGGAGCAGGGTTTGATGACATTTTGGTGTTGCCCTAGTTGATTTTTCATGGGTTTTAGGCTTAAATGGATGGCTAAGAGTTGGAGTTTGATGAAAAGGTATTGGTAAAGAGAGGGAGTTGGTTTGAATATCATGTGTAGACCCTATGAGATGTGTTTAGGTGTTGGTAAGGTGGAACAAGGCTTGGACTTTGGAGTTTCAATAAACCCTCTTGTAGACAAGCCTAATTAGGCCTAGGTAAGGGTTTGTAGTTTGATGAATTTGGAGGCATTCCAATTGACAAAGGTGGTTGATTTGGACCTTAGATAACCTGGTTGAGGTCTTGAAATATAGATTTTTTATTGGGAAAAATATTTCATGGTGGTTGCTTTGTATAATAGGGCTAATTGAGCTACTTTTCAACATAGCAACAAAGATTTGAGGTTGATGGTCCAAAGTGACCCTATGAACTTTTGAGATATGTAAGAGGATAATGGGTATATGAAACATCTTTTGGATTATGGTTTGGAGGCCTAACTTGAAATTTATGAAAGGAAAATAGGGTTTCTAACCTACTATGTGAATGGTGAGTTTGTAAAGGAAACCCATGAAGTTGGGATGCTAAGTTTGGAAACTTGTTTTATTTGAGTTAGTTTTGAGTGGATTTGCATTTTACCTCCCTGCTCTGCATCAAGTGGTGTCAAAGCATAGGTTTTGGTCTTTTGAAGGAGAAAGGTTGCAATTTGAAGAAGTTGTAAGTTGAAAGGACAAGATGCCTCCTAAAGGTAGTGCAGTCCTTGCTAGAGAAATAAAGTTGATAAAGGAGTCACAAGAAACACTTTTAGCCAAATTTTCAGCATTAGATACAAAGCAAAGAAGAGGAAAGGCCACTGAAGAGGAAAGTGACTGAGAGGAAGAGGTTGAGAATGAAAACCCTTGAGGAAGAGTCCAAGATGATGAAGAGGAATTGGACCCTGATGAGAGAAGGATGGTGAAGATGCTGAAAGCTATTAAGGTAGATGATTTTGATGTGAAATTAGATTTGCCAATGTATAGTGGGAAGTTGGATGTAGAAGAAGTGTTGGATTGGGTTGATGCACTGGACAACTACTTTGAGTACAAGGAGGTTGTAGAACAACAAAAGGTAAATTTTTCTAAGACTAAGTTGAAAGGCCCTACTTTAACATGGTGGAACTATGTATAGGAGGAGAGAGTGAAAAAGGGAAAAAGAAGAAGTTCATGGGATAGGATGGTGTCAAAGATTAAGAGCCAATTCTTGCCAGGTGATCATGCAATACAAACTTTTAAGAAGTTGCAAATATTAAAGTAGAAGGAAAAGGATTTCATGGCCTACATTGAAGAATTTCACAAATTAAGAATTAGAACTAGTCATGTTGAAGATGAAAATGAAAAAAATAGCAAGGTATATGAATGGCTTGAGATTTCAAATTCAGGATGAATTGAGTCTTGCTACTCCTAGGATGGTTGAAGAATGTTTTCAGTTGGCTGCTAGGGCAGAAGAGAAGTTAAAAATAAGGAAAGAAAGACAAGGAAGAGGTAGAGGCAACACTAGTAGAGGAAGAGGTACAAGCCATTCCTATGAAGACCAAGAAGATGCAAGTAAGAGCAAAGACCAAGTTGTTGATCAAAGAGGTGGCTTTAGAGGTAGTAGATCAGGTTTTAGAGGAAGATTTGGCGGAAAAGGTAGAGGTTCAAACACATTTTCAGGGAGATTTTATTGCAATTAGTTTGGCCATCAAACATGGAAGTGTCCAGAGAAACTTCAACTGGTGGTGATAAGAGAGTTTAGTTGGTGCAAGCAGAATATTGTGAGTGTTAACTCTCATAATAAGTTTGTTGCTCTAGAAGTTGGAGAATCCTTAATGGTTAGAGGAACACTCCTCAAAGCATCAAAGGAGGAGCCACAAAAAAGGATAACACTATTCAAGACAACTTACAAATGCATGGGAAAGGTATGTAAAGTTGTAATAGATTTAGGTAGTACTAATAACATGGTGTCTATTGAAATGGTTGATAAACTTAAGTTGGAAAAGATACCTCATGAAACACCTTATAAAGTGTCTTGGTTGAATGAAAGTCAATTTTTTTCGGTGAATGAACAAGCTTGGGTTGAGTTCAACATAGGTGGATACAAGGATAAGATACTATGTGATGTGTTGCCTATGGATGTGTGCCACTTGTTGCTAGGGAGACCATGGAAGTTTGGTAGACATGCAATATATGATGGTAGAAATAATACTTATGAGATTGAGAAAGATGGAATTAATTTTACATTGAATTTGTTGCAAGAGGATGATAAAGGACAAGGCATCCAAGGTGATAATATTAGGTAAGAAAGAGTTTGTAAAGCTTGAGGAAGAAAAGAATATGGAGGTTGCAGTATCTTCAAGATTTGAAGATACCAAGACAATAGAGGTGAAGAGTGATATGATTTTGAAGGAAAATGAGATTGAGAAAGTCAAGAATGAATTGGTTTTGGAAGTTCAATATTTGCTTAAAAAGCATCTTGCTATGATGGTAAGTGAAGTGTTCCATTCATTTTTGCACAAGAGGCTAATGGTCATTCAAAGGTTGGTAGAACCGAGGTTTGTAAACCTAGTAAAATAGAGGTTCTAGGGGTAGGGAATTTGAGGGAAGAGATGAAGGGAAAAGGTGTAGTGATTCAAGGTGAATGGAAAGGACAAATGGGTGAGTTCAAGCATGTAGTGAGAGTAAAGAAGAGGACAATTCAAGACAAGGATGGAAGAGATGTGTTTGCAAGTGTTCAAGCAGGTTTAACATCAGTTTCAAATGAAGAGAAGGTTAGACAACATCCATCAAGTCAGCTTACAAAGTTGGAGAAATGTCTAGATGGAAAAAAGTTCAATAGTGCAAAGAATGATACTAATCTTCAATACCTAATTCAGTGGAAAGGGTTACCAGATGGAAGAACATTTGGAGATCAAAGAGATGGTGTGATAAAGAAGTTATTTGGACACTTATGAAATCTATGTAAGAAATAATAAATTCCAATGAAGTGGAAAGGGTAGACCAATGGGATGTTGGAAATAAGTTTTCTCATTGATGTCAACCCAATATGGGCTATCATTGATGATAGATGTGTTGCCAAAGTATGTACATACTCTAGGATAGTTGTTACATAGTTGTTGTGTGTTGATGCAAATATCTACAATGTAGTATAAGGAAGAATGGCGATATAGGTGTGGTTTAGAGGATGATACACATGTCCTGGTATATCTACAAAATGTTTAATTTATAAAATTTTAATTTGATGTACTTCACATAGAGATCAGATGTAGAATTTTCTCTAAGGCATTCATAGTATAGAATTTAAAGAAATGTCATGGTTTTTTGGTCCACATCCTTTCGCTGAGCAAGATTCTATCTTGTAGTTCATATGACATATTTTTTAAGATATGAAAGTGCCATATCCAAGAAATCAAGTTATCACTCCTTCTACAGTGAAAGTTACAAGTAATAGGGTTTTGGCCTGTGCTTTGAAAGAGTAATGTGTTGATGAAGGCTTACTGGAATGATCAACATTCCTCCAGAACTGAAGTATCTTCCTTGTGGTTTTTTGAACATATTAAATGGTGTCCAAAGCAAAATACTTCGCAGTATCAAGTGGTGAAGTGGTCCATAAGTTTAATTTTTGAATAACAATGTGCTACAATTTGACAGACATGTTCTATTCCTACAATTTCAATGAGTTTCATCATTTGCACCAGAATATGATGATCACATTCTTCAGGAGAAGGTTGAGTAGATACTATGCATGAACTATAATTATTAATTCTTGGTTCGCATGATAGTTTTGGTCTCTCCCTAGGATTACAAAGGTGAACTAATGGTAGTTTTGGTAGTGGTATCATTATTTGGGCCAACAAACTTGTCTCCTTCATCAACGGTTGATCCTGATTAGTTAATTATATTTTGGTGAATGTTTTATGATGTGTTTAGATCCCATAATATTATGTTTTAATCCACAATTGGTTCTCTTACAAATATTATACATAATTGGAGCTGACCAGTATGATATCAAACGTTTACAGTTCTAAAGGTCATCTTGGAGCTAACCTAATTAAAATTTTGAGTTGTTGTGGAGGATATATATATATAGATCAAATTCATTTGTAAAGAAAATGATTGAGTGAGAGTAATGATAAGTAGAATGCAAAAGATGAAGTGTCCAAAATTAGTGTGAATGGATAATTGTGCAAAAAAGTGACTGCAATATCAACATGTGTTAGATGCTTCTTCATAGTAGTTCATAATCAATTTTCTCATTCTAATTTTCATGTATCCTTCTCTAAGACAAAGAGTCTCATAAGGTCCTTTGTATCTTTCTCTAAGGATTTATTCCTTAGTCTATAAGTCCATAAGTAGTGAGCCTTAAAACATTGTAATTCTTGTTAGGAGTGAGCTACATATATTGTGAGTTAATATGACCTCATTGTGGTTTTTCTCTCATTGGGTTTTCCACATAAAACTCATGGTGTCTTTATGTGATGCATGCATTCTCTTCTATTCTTTTCAATTAATGTGATGTGTTGTTAATCTACAAATGAGAATGGTTAGGTTTTTATTTATGTTGATTCACCCCCTCTCAACACATCATTGTGTTCAACATGGGAATTAGTTCCACTCATATTTGTCAATATTTTGATCAATATTTGGAGTTCTTTTTTATTATTTTTAATTTTCACTAGGATGTTTTCTTACATCTCAAGAGGATGTCAAGGAATTGTTGGAGGATTTTTTCGAGGTTGTTCTTCACCAGGTTTTTCGTGAATTGGTGAATTAGGGTTTTCATGAATCAATGAGGGATTTTTAATTCCTAAAAATTAAACAACATTAGATCAAAACATTTCCTAAATTTATATTTAATTAAATGTTTACACTAAAAAACTAATAAATCTTACTTCTTTGACATTGTATATGTTGTGGCGGCCTTTTGATGACAAATTGATCAACACCACTATGTTTATGTACTTTTCCTCACTCACGATCTACTATTGGACTTGAGTGAGAAATCAAGTTGAAATAATCTTAGCCTCTTTGTAATTTCTTTTTTGCTTTGGAAATGACACGAGCATGATATAACATGCTTGTGTTATGTCTTGGATGGACCAAAAAGTGTTTGTGGCCACTTTTTGGTTCCCCATATTTCTACACATGCCCAATTGTGATTGTTTATGCCCTCATTTATGTTTTTATGATATTTCAAAGGTTAAATCATTGCATTTTAAATTTTATTTAATACTTTTTAAAATTGATAAATTGAGAGTGAAAATAATAAATTTCTAACTTTAAATACTTTGGAAATTATATTCGATTTATTTCAATAATCGTATATTGGAAATTAAAATAATTTCTTCCATTGGGGAAAATTAAGTTGGAATAATTGCTTGTTATTAAAATGGGGAAATAAGAGATGTTTTATTACTCAAAGAAGTAATTTAAATTACTTATTATCCTTGAAAGTAAAAGGGATTTTAAAAATTTAAAGTTGTTTGATAAATGTGATTTTGGTGAGAGGAAAATTAAAAAGGAAAATAAAATAATTTTTTTAAAAATAGAAAATAAAAGGAAAAGGAAAATGCATAAAATGAAAAAGAGCTTACATTTTTATTTTGTCTTCTCATTTTTTGCAAAAAATACTCTAAAAAGAATCTCTTCAATAATGGAAAATGCATGAGATAGCTTGATTGAAGGATTGAATTTTATACGGTTTGGGATTAGAAAGGAGGGTATTATTGGTATGAATACATACATGTGGATTGCTTCTCCAAGTTTCAATTATATACATGAAATTGATGTTTTTTGAGCTCTAAGATTGAAGTTATTTCACTTCATTTTCTTAGATTTTGAATATGTTATCCTCGAATCCAGGTGTGCTTGATTCACGGGATAACCTCCTATGAAACTTTTTTGTTTTGTAGGCCAGTGCACTCTAAGCACGCAAAATGAGGTAAAAATCATTTTGCTTTTATGCATGGTCCTGAGCCTCAAATTGTCCCCTCGAGCACTCATCTTTTGTCATTTATTGAAAACCTTCAAAATGAATATTTTGTTGATTTTCATTTTCTGAGAGTTAGAATTTTTTTTGGCCCATATAAGGGTGCTGATTTTTAGTGCCCCTACATGGGCAGTTGGAATTTTTTTAAAGTGTAGTGAGGCTATTTTTTTAAGTGTAGCGGCACTATTTTTCAGTGCCACTGCACATCCTTCTCACCCTCTAAATGTCATGGTAATGATTTTTACCACTTTTGCATTTTGTTTTTCTCTCCCATGTTTTTGAATATGTAAGGGCGAGATTTTTCACCACCCCTACATTTTGCCATCCTCCACATGCATGAAATAAATGAACTTTTAGTTCATAAATGTGACCTTATTTATGACTTTAAATAACTTGTTAAAGTCATTTTTAATCTTCATTTGTGTTCATTTAGCTATGTTTTCCTCCTCTCCATTCGGTGTGATCTCATGTTGGATTTTCTTCACATATTTGCATAGGATTGAGAAGATTTGAGGGTGTCACTAGTGATTAGGGTTTGCATTTTTTCTCAAAATTTCTGGTATGTTTCTTATTTTTGCACTCTCTTTTCTTTATAGGGTTTGTACTAGTTTTTCTTTTCCAATGTCGTTTTAGTTTATGCGATAGTTTCTATTTGAAAATTTTATTTTATTTTATTTTTATTTCTTCTTTTTTTCAATTTTTGTTTGTTTTCTTCCTATATTTTAATTTTTCCCTTGCCATATATCCATGTTTGATTAGTTCCTTCAAAACTTCTTGTTTTAGCATCAAAATATTCCACCATTACATATTCCCACAAACTTGTGTTTGATGTAGAGGTGATATTTTTCACCACCTCCACATAGAATAGACTTTCCAAAAGAATGCAAGGGTGGTTAAAAATACTGCCAATGCACAAAGATAAAATCACTTCCCATAAGATGTCAAAGCATTGATTTATAGAGTTCATACACCAAAATATTTACCAAGTTTTTCACAGCATGTAAAGGCAACATTTTTCAGTGTCTTTGCAAGAAAGTGAACTTCCTCCATGATGTAAGGGCACTGATTTTTAGCACCTTTGTAAGAAAGTTAACTTCACCCCAAAGTTCTTTCCTAGCTTCTCGCATTCCCACATTCCTGTAAATACATATTCTCCTAACATTGAATAAATCCATGTTTCCTTGTAGTTATCTTCAATCTTCTGTCGGGTGTTTTTCAAAAGCATTCATTGAAGGTGCTTATCAGTGATCTCTTGTGCACTTAATGAAAATGAAGGAGTCTCCCTCATCATCCAAGAAAGATAAGATGAAGTATAAGTATCAAGGTGTTTATTCGCCCATAGTTGTAACATCCAAGATCGATGAGATCAAGGATACTGAGATCAGACACCTTGACTTGCAAGACTTTGCTGACATAACAAAAAAGAAGCCCTTGGAGAAGGATTTAGAAGCAATTTTCCACAACAATCTTCATCAAGTAGCCTTATTCCAGTATTGGCTCACTGTCCTAAATTTGTTCTAGAAGTTGCCTCACACTATGTTAGAGATGATAGGAGTGTTAAAGACTCCTATGAGAAAATAATGATGAGGTTAGCTACAGATTTCTTCGATGTAGTTTTCAAGGTCCCAACCATGGATAAGTATACAAATATGTCTATTCAATGTGCTCAAGAGGCTTATGATATGGATCAAAATGAAGCCAAGTAGTTGATCAACACAAAATGGTTGAAAACTCCAAGGCCCACCATTTCCAAATGGCTTAAAGGTCTTCCATGCAGTGAATTCAAAGAGGATGTTCGTGACATGATCACTCTACTAAGAAAAGTGAAAGGATTACCAATCTCATCAAATTTCCAATAATGGATGTACAAGTACATCAGGGTCATCAAGAGAAAGAAGACATATATTGGTTGGGGTGCACAGATCAATGATGAGATTCATGAACAACTTATCAATGTACAATCAACACTGAAGTTCTATATGACCTCATACCTTGTGTATGTTGTAGCTATAGTGAGACAATATCTGGGTCTATCAACAAAAGGAAATAGGAGTCTTGTGCTAGTGTATAATTTGTATCCTCATATCACTTTAAAGGGAAGCATCAAACATTTCATAAGAGTGAGTGATGCTCTCTTCACACCTTTTCCTTTCTTGTTTGATCCATCCTTGGAAAAGAAAATGGTATCTGATGAGGCATGGAAGGTTGTAAATAAATATGGATGTATTTTCTTGCAATATCCCACCTTCACATACTTGAGAGTAGGATGTTACACATGATGCCCCTATATGTTGCCAAGATATACTTCTGAGAGGTGGGTGTTAATGGAGTTATGTAGAAAGATTATCACAGTGCATAATGAACTTCAGGTTATTCATAAACTAGGCACTAGGTTTCCAATTGCTATTGGAAGATATTCAACTCAAAGTGTACATAAAGCCAAATCAGTAGCCTCAGAGATGCATATTATGACTATAAGGACATATAGGTATCGACATGATTTTGATTATAGAGGTGTGAAAAGAAAAATCAAGAAGAGTCATAGTCATGTTTTTCGCTTTGAAGAAATATGGGAAGAATACAGAGACGAGGAAGATATCAGGAGAATGGATTTTTGTAGACTTCTTGTGGAAAAAATCAATGATCTAGGCTTGGGAGATCTTCCAAAAGATTTTGAAGATCCTAGTGATGTTTTAGATGTTGCATATGATGATAAAGAGATATCAAGAAATCCCTTGCCTCTTATCCAATGGTCTAAGAAAGAAAATGTTTCCATTCAGCAGAGACTCGCTCCCATTTTGCACAACACAAGTGAATGGTTGCAAAGGTGAGGAGTTCAAATGAATCCTTTTAGGAAAAAATCGTAGAGAGAGGTATTAGAGGGTGAATCCAACCAACAACAAGAGCTCTAAACCAAGCATAAAGCAGATGTTGTTCCCTCTTCTTCACACAGAGGGCCAAAAATTGCATTTACTTGTGGGGAGAGTATAACACAAGCCATTGAAGAGGAGAAAACTACCGAAGAAGGGAAACCATCTAGAGAAGAACAAGAGCCTGAATCTGAAGAGTAGCCTAAAGAAGAAGAAAGAGGTGAAAGTGAAGAATCTGGAGAAGATGAACAATCAGATGTAGATTGAGAAGAGGAAGGTGGTGAGGAAGAGGAAAGGAATGATGAAGAAATTCGGTTGTCTCCACAAGAGAACATCATTCAGAATCCCCCTCATACATCATCACTCGTCATTTCCACCACACCTCACACACCTCCTATTCCCACTTCTCCTCCACCACCTCTTCCCACTTCACCTCCACCTATAATTGGTTTGCATGCACTTAGAGTAACAATACCCCCATCAGTGAATTTAGTTCTTTCCACTCCTTCCATAGGATCAATTTTGTAGAGTAAATTGATGTTACCTCTAGTTCCCCATCATCAATTCCAATTTTTTCTTCACCCTCATATGATATTTCCTCACAAGCTGAGTTTGATTGGTTCATGAGAGAATCATTGCTAGATGCATCAAATTTGTAGACTCTTGGAGCAGTGATGACCAACACAACACCAATTGTGACTACAACAGTTGTTTTTATAGATGTAGTTGCTTCACAAGAATTGGTAGTAGGATCTAAAGGTGATGTTTTCTCTCTTCCTCCATAGTTAGTTTCACAAGTATCTAAATGGAAGAAGTAGATAGTTTCTCTCGATGAATTAGATCTTGAGGAGATAGTTCTTCCAAAATACAAGGGGAAGAAAAAGTTAAAGATTAACTCTAGGTTACATGTGGATAAATCAAGATATAAGTATGTGGATAGTGCAACACCCCCGCAAGATAAGAGTGAAGTTAGAATGGAGGATTATACCATGACAAGGATCAAACTTTGGAAAATCACCAATGCAAGTGTCAAAGAAGATGCTCAAGTATTTTTAAATGTTTTGATGGAAAGGTTGGATAAGATGGAGAAAACCAAGAACATATGCAAGGAAAAGGCTAAAAACTATGTATTGATGTTGAGGAAAATCATAGGGACTTCAGAGAACGTGCACTAGTGGCTATGGTGAGTATTGAAGAACTAGTGGTCTAAAGGGTGGAAAAGTATTATTCTAAAAGAAAAATAATTTACGAGTTTGTTGATAGAATAATTGAACAAGGTTCAAAATACATGACTATTGCATTGGAAAAGATTGCTCAGATTGCCACGATTAATATAGAGGTAGATAAAATAGTAAGTACACTTTCTATTGAGCAAAAGCAAATGGAACAAAATCTTGAATCATGGTTGCAGTTAAAGGAGGTGAAATTGAGTAGGTTAGTGCGGGGTGGGATCATTCCCAACAAAGAAAAGTATGTGGAGATTAAAGATTCTATCAAGAACCCATACTTGTCATCAAGAATCACATAAAAGATGCTCAACAAGTACAAGAATATGTTGAAGAACATCATGTCATCTTGGTGAATAGAATTGAAGAGCTGTCTGAGAGGCTTCTTGATGAGGATCATACATTTCTCCCAAAAAGTGAGATTGTCCAAGTTTACAAGGAAGCTATCCAGAAACAAGTGGAAGATGAAGCATTCTCATTGGATTCAATGGATGCTTTCTGCAACATACATATCACCTTGGAAAATATCAAGACTCATCTAGATAGGTGTAAGAAGATTTTTGCTGCTACAAAGAAGTCTATTACAAAGTTTCACACAATCATTGACTATACTGCTGGACCGAATGAGACAATGATGCAGGATATCATGGAGAAATATGAAGATTTCCAAGCCAAGAGCAAGGAACCATAAATCTTCTTACATTTCCAGAGAGATAGTTTTTATTCTTTCTCTATGCTTTATGTAAATAGGTCTTGACATTTTTACATGTCATTTTGCAAAATGTAATTACATGTAAAAACAAAGATGTCCTCCTACAATCATGTATATCACGTTTGAATAAGTCAATAGTTAGTTAGTGTTTTTCCTAGATTAGCTCTCTTATCTCATCTATAAATATGAGAGGGTTCTATTGTATTATTTACCTTTTGTCTTATGCAATGAAGTGTTGCTCATTTGTGAAGCAATTTTGAAACTTTGAGTTCTTATTGTGAAACTATTTTCAAATCAATAAAGAAGGCTAAATTGCATACCAAACTTTGTGTTGGATCAATTTAAAAAAATGTGAATGTTCTTATGTCTTGATTAAGGGAGAAATAGGTTTTGAATGGACCCAAAACCATTTACAATAGGTTTTGAATGGACCCAAAACCATTAACAAGTAGGTTTTGATGGGGACCCAAAACCCCCAGCTACAAAGAAATAAAAAACAACCAACCAACAGCATACCAACAACAAAAAACCAACAAAAAATCAAGACAACCTAGAACTGCAAGAAACAAGAAAGGTTTTAATGGGAACCTAAAACCCAAAACACACCCAAGTTAAATAGGGGACCTTGGACCCAAACCATGATTAAAGGGGAGCCTAGAACCCACTTACATTCATAAAACAGAGACCAGAGTCCCTCATATCATACTAGGTTTTACCAGGGACCTTAAACCCACATCCCACAAAGATAACAACAATCACCACTAGGCAGGAGGCCAACTAGCCATACCAACAAGAATAATAAGATCTCTTGCACCATCCCCACACGCGAAGAGCTGAATCACACTCCACATCAAAAGGAGTCAACTTCCCTTTATAGGAGAAAACATCATGAAGAACCTTACCACCACTACTGTCAAACTGTAACAAGAAATAGCCCCACCTCCATAGGAGTGCACACCACCTCAAAAGGTATTGAAATAGAGATGACCAACAACAAGGACAACACCTCCTCCAATCCACAATCCCCAACTCTAACTCTAGAAGAGAGGGATCCACCTCAAAAGGAGTGATCTTCACCTTAAAAGAAGACACAGATTGAAGAAAAAAGAAGAGAGCAACCCTCTTGGTAGCAAGGAAAACCATGACATCCATCAGAAAATCAAGACAAAGAGGGAACAAGAGAGTCACAAGGGTATACCCAACAAAAATGGTAAATAAAGCAACATGGGAAAAGAAAAAGAACATGAGAAGCAACCCATCCAACTCAACCAAAACCACCATAAGCCTTTCATCTAGAAAATACTGCTCCAACACCTCCACAAAAGAAAAAAATACCTCCAAAGGAACATTAGAGGAACCCTTAATGGTCAAACAGAGCTGTACCATGAGACCCCACAACCAGAGAAAACACTCCCAGAAGGAGAGCCAAACCAAACCCACAAAGGGGTCAAGCCAAGAAATCATCCCCCAATATCTATAGAATAACAATAACAAACAAGAGGGGATAACCAACATTAGAAGAAAGGAAAAGATAACTACTCCTACACAAAGATTCACCATTGCACAGTAGAGCAGCACCACATCACAACCCATTGACCAACCAAGGACTGGGGGAGAAGACAACCCCAGACCCACAAGAATCAACAAGGGCATGAAATATAACCATGAAGCACAACCTACCATGAGGACCAACACTAGTCCAACTCGGAGGTAAAACATAGAGAAAAAAGGAGGGAAACAAACCACCCCACAAGGGCCTCTAAAGGAGATAGATCATTAGGCTCACCACTCTCAAGGCTGACCAAACCTAAGACACATATCCAGGGCCTCTGTGTAAAAACCACCCAAGAAGGAGAAAGAAGTAGATCCCCCAGAAAAAAAAACCCTCACAGGACGCTAAGCCAAAGAGCTAGAGAGACATCTAGTCGGGCCCAGGTGAGTAGCATCAACACCAGGACTAACCAACAGTCCCACCACACACACCCCACATCCAGAACCATAGCCACACCAAGATGGTGGCCTTAGAGAAAATGAACAGCCTTGAAGAATGCCCACCTCCAATCACTAGCCCAATAGAACACCCTCCTCCATTCGCATACAACAAGAGGGGCCACCAAGAAAATCTTGAAGATGCCTTCTACAGAGAAAAACAAGAAAAAAGCCATCCATCATAGTAGGAACAACCACGACCACAACCAAAGCACAAGCAAGAGGGAGCCCAACCATAACACGCCACCCATCCACCTCGTCATCCTTAGAACCCTCAATACCCTCTGAAGATTCAAAATTTCCTTTCCCGCCCCAACAAGACCCTGCAGCAACATGAGAAGAAAGCCATTGAAACCAAAAAACATTGCAGAATAGACCATGAGAAAAGGTCGACAAAAGCCCAATGACCAAAACCTCCCAGCTGCCAACAACGCACACCAGAGGAAAGGTGAGTCCCTTCTATAGCACCCAAGGATCCTCGTCTGATTTAGAGACCCTGTTTGCCGCCCCCTCACTAGAATTTGAATTTTCTCTCCCGCTCATAGCTCTCTAACTTAAACAAATGGATTCAACTAAATCTATCATGTGGTGGATTTATCTTGTTGTACAATCAACTTTATCCTACCAACGTGAATGTTCTTATGTCATTCTCATAATTTTATCTTATTATTGGATTGAATTGGTGGCGTTTTATAAATTGAGATTGAAAGGCTTTCAAGATAATTTGTGTACACTTTGTGCTACACCTTTTTCTTGGAATTACAAAATTGCTGATAATATTGAATATGAAATGAATTTGCACCTCCGTGAGCCTTCTTGATTATTATCTTTTATCATACCAGTACTCCTAGACTTTTCTTTGACAAGTTAAAAGTATTGGAAATTACTACTTAGGTTTTATTTGAAGTTGTATCACATCAAGAAATAAAAATCATGAAACATTGTAAACATATTCTCTGAAAAAACAAAATCATGAATGTGACACACCCCCATATGATTAGTGTAGTGTAGACATTATAAAGCTTAGAATAGTTTACTCTAGTTTCAATAAGCAGTAAGAAGGGTGCCTCCCCTTTCTAAGAAGAGAGAATTCATCTCACAATAACTATGGCTGAAAATCAAGTTTTGTAATCTGTAAAGAGATTACAAAATTTTCACCCAACAGAATATTAAAATTTATTCCTTTCCATGGCCACTATAGTGGTTGCATATGGTTCCAATTACAAATAGAATTCATTGAATACTATTATATTTAATTGATTTCTTTCAAAATTTCAAAATTTCCATTTTTTAGCCATGACTATAAAAAAGATTATGGATTCCTATAATTTAAATTTAAATTGAAGATAATGTTGTTGTTCATATTTGGATCAAAAGAGTATTCTTAGATTTTGAAAAAAAATCTTAATTAAAAAGTTAAAAATTTGAGCATTCATCAATGGTGGAAATGGGAGTTTTTTACTTTTACATTGAAAAATTATTTAGAAAAATTTGAATTGGGGATGAATTTGGATGAATTAGAATGGGAGAAAACATGAATATTTTATTTTTTTGTTTATAATCCAATTTTGTTGCATTTATTTCTATTCCACACTCAAATAGTGGTTTGACATTATTTGAGGTATAATGTGTAGGAAAGGAGTGGCTCTTGACATTGTGCTAAATTTCAAAATAATTTTGAGGCTACAATGAATGAGAGTTATTAATTAAGCTATAATTAAAATTCATGGGGTAAATAAAATGAAGCAAAATATTAATTCAACAACATACCTAGAGCACTTGTAAAGGATTGGTATGATGTACATCAAGGACATGCCGCATTCTAATGTAATTATATGTCACTTGATCCACTTGCATCTTCTTCCAATCACTTCTTGTTGGGTGAAGATATCTTTAACAACAAAATTTGGGACATATGCCAAAATTGTGGCTCCTAAGTTAGAGAAGACCCAAAATTCTCCACCGCCTTAACCAATGCATAAGATTGTGTCTCCACCATATCATACTTGAGTTTTTTAGCCTACAATGATTTGCTAAAGAAAGAAATAGGCTTCTCCAACCCTTCATTATTTTTCTGTAATAAAATTGCAACAATTGTATGGAATGAAGAAAAATAAAATAAATGGAATGGATTTGCAAATTCATGATACTTTAGCACATGATCCTTCCTTATTTATTCTTTTATACTTTGAAATACTTTTGTTTGGTTTTCACTCCAAGAAATAGATTCACCATTCTTCAACATCTTTGAAATGGGCCTTGCGACTTATGCAAAATTTGTCACAAATCTCCTTACAAAATTAACTTGTCCAAAAAAGGACTAGATACCTTTAATGGTTTTTGGTTAAGGAATTTTATCTATGGCTACAACTCTTTTTGGATCAATTATGATCCCTTCTTTTGATACAATGTGACCTAACAATTTTCCTTTAGTCACTCCAAACACACACTTCTCAGGGTTTAGATAAATAAAAACTCCAAAGCCATAGATTTTTTTCCAAGTGCATGCAATGATCTTCTTCTTTCTTTGAATACGTAGTTAGGTCATCTTGATAAACAACCATGAAGATGTCTATGCAATCTGAGAAGGAAACATCCATTACTCTCTAAAATGTTTATCCTTCATTTGTTAAGCCAAATGGCATTCTGACATAGAAATAAGTTCTCCAAGGTTAGTAAAGGTAGTCTTATACTATTCAGACTCCTTAACCTTGACTTGGTTATACCCTAAAAATCCATCCATCATTGACAAAAACTCACAACTAGTCACTTTGTGCAACATCACCTCCATATTTGGCAATGGGTAGTTATCCTTTAATGAAGATATATTTAGACTTCTAAAATCCACACATAATCTAATATCTCCCTTCATCTTCCTCACTGGAACTAATTTTAAAACCCATGTAGAGTGCCTTATTGGCTTGATGATTCCTCCATCCCCAATTTTCTTTAATTCTTGTTGCATCTTGGGTGCTAGTGTAGGATTGATTGGTCTTTTCTTCTACCTAAATGGTTTAAAATCTACATTGAGAGGAATTTCATGTTGAAAAAAATCCTCCCTATAGGGTTTCAAGTCATCATATGACCAAGCAAAGACATGCTTATGTAGTGATAAAAAATGTATCCCTTTACATTTTCTCACTTGTTTGGGTCTTCCTAGTTAAAAAATACTTAATTGTGACTTAATTTAGTGTTGTAAGGTGTATCCCTTTAAAATTTCACACTTATTTAGGGCTCCCTTAATTAATTGAGCTTAATTATGCTTTAATTATTCCTATAATTCATTTACAAGCCTAATTAATTACATTTTCTGAAGGGGAAACCTGACATTAATTAATGCCTAAACATAACACCTTACATTGAGTAATGTGTGTTCTAGGAATTAAGGCCTGGGACCCATTCACCCATGGGAAAATGGGTCCTCCCAAGATCCTGAGCCCATTTTTAAATCATGTTTTAATTTTAGGAAATTAAGGATAAATGTCTATATATAAATACAAGGTTATTTCATCAAATCAACTAGACGTTTTGAAGAAAAAAATCACAAGAGAAAATATTATTGTCAAGAGCATCCAAAAGCATATTTCTCATCATTTGCTTCAGCATTCAAGATCTCAAGCATCATGTCATAGCTATGTTCATTCATGCATGTTTTTGGAGCTAAAATTGTGATGTAGGTTTTAAGATCTAATCCAAGCATTCAAGTCAAAGATTCAAAGAAAGATTCAAGTATCAAGATCTATATCCATTGAAGTCATTTCATGCAAGATCAACATCAAAATTTTAGTCCTTCAAAGGTTTAATCAAGGGTTTGGTGAGTTGTGAAATTGAGTTGTTCTTTCATCATTCCTTCGTTCATTCTATTTCATTTCATTTCAAGGTTTAATTACCAAAATAGGGTTTGACCAAGGTAAACCCCCATTCACCCAAAAACAAAAATTTCCCCTCTCTTTGTGTGTTGCAGATTTGTGGGTGCATAGGTTAAAGAAAAGTTGAAGATCTCAAAAGTGTAAAATTACAAAATTGCATTTGTTGTCACCTTTGTTGTCATCTCATAGAAACTCAGATCTTGGATTTATTTCTAACATTTTGACACTACTACTTGGAAAAATTGGAAGATTTAGATCTGTATCAGATGCTCCCAAAAGTTGCAAAAAACCTTGATATTGGACCCATTCACCCCTAGGAAAATGAGTCCCAACCAACCTTTAGAAACTCACTTTTGATGATTGGTAAAGACAGTTCTTCCCTTCTTATATCTATAATTTAATTTCTAGTTTTTCTTATTTTGAGATTAATATTGTTGTTTCAAGTTTAATTTGGCATAATTGGGTTGATTTGCTATTTTTAATCTTTCTCCCAAAAGTTCTTGGAAAACCTAACCCCTTGTCCTTTATGTTGGTATGTTTTCCATTGCACCAAAAGATTGACCCATCAACACCTGCTACAAACACCAGACTTACCCAGATCCATCGGAGGCAGTTAAACCATGTCAGGAATCCCAAAGGGGGACGCTGGCAATTAGTCCAACAATCCCCCATGCAAAATTACCCAAGGGGATTCGAACTCATGACCCAAGGCTCTGATACCAATTTTTGCAATGTTTTCTGTTGCACCAAAATATTGACCCATCAATGCCCACTACAAACACCATAATTACCTAGATCCACGAGAGGCAGTTAAGCCATGCCATGAATCCCGAAGG
>VDFB02271358.1:1184930708-1184997042 GCA_007258455.2 Sequoia sempervirens
TCATATTTTGGATCAAAAGAGTATTCTTAGATTTTGAAAAAAAATCTTAATTAAAAAGTTAAAAATTTAAGCATTCATCAATGGTGGAAATGGGAGTTTTTTACTTTTACATTGAAAAATTATTTAGAAAATTTTGAATTGGGAATGAATTTGGATGAATAAGAATGGGAGAAAACATGAATACTTTTCAAATCCAATTTTGTTGCATTTATTTCTATTCCACACTCAAATAGTGGTTTGACATTATTTGAGGTATAATGTGTAGGAAAGGGGTGGCTCTTGACATTGTGCTAAATTTCAAAGTAATTTTGAGGCTACGATGAATGAGTTATTAATTAAGCTATAATTAAAATTCATGGGGTAAATAAAATGAAGCAAAATATTAATTCAACAACATACCTAGAGCACTTGTAAAGGACTGGTATGATACATTAGGGACATGCCACATTCTAATGTAATTATATGTCACTTGATCCACTTGCATCTTCTTACAATCACTTCTTGTTGGGTGAAGATATCTTTGACGACAAAATTTGGGACATATGCCACAATTGTGGCTCCTACTAGATAAGACTCAAAATTCTCCACCACCTTAACCAATGCATAAGATTGTGTCTCCACCATATCATACTTGATTTTTGTAGCCTACAATGATTTTCTAAAGAAAGAAATAGGCTTCTCAAACCCTTCATTATTTTTCTGTAATAAAATTGCAACAATTGTATGGAATGAAGAAAAATAAAATAAATGGAATGGATTTGCAAAGTCAAGATAATTTAGCACAGGAGCCTTCCTTATTTATTCTTTTATACTTTGAAATACTTTTGTTGGGTCTTCACTCCAAGAAACAGATTCACCTTTCTTCAACATCTTTGAAATGGGCCTTGTGACTTATGCAAAATTTGTCACAAATCTCCTTACAAAATTAACTTGTCCAAAAAAGGACTAGATACCCTTAATGGTTTTTGGTTAAGGAATTTTATCTATGGCTACAACTCTTTTTGGGTCAATTATGATCCCTTCTTTTGATACAATGTGACCTAACAATTTTCCTTCAGTCACTCCAAACACACACTTCTCAGGGTTTAGATAGATAACAACTCCAAAGCCCTAGATTTTTTTCCAAGTGCATGCAATGATCTTCTTCTTTCTTTGAATATGTAGTTAGGTCATCTTGATAAACAACCATGAAGATGCCTATGAAATCTGAGAAGGAAACATCCATTACTCTCTGAAATGTTGCTCTTGCATTTGTTAAGTCAAATGGCATTCTGACATAGAAATAAGTTCCCCAAGGTGTAGTAAAGGTAGTCTTATACTATTCAGACTCCTTAACCTTGACCTGGTTATACCCTAAAAATCCATCCATCATTGACAACAACTCACAACTAGTCACTTTGTGCAACATTGCCTCCATATTTGGCAATGGGTAGTTATCCTTTAATGAAGATATATTTAGACTTCTGAAATCCACACATAATCTAATATCTTCCTTCATCTTCCTCACTGGAACTAATTTTAAAACCCATGTAGAGTACCTTATTGGCTTGATGATTCCTCCATCCCCAATTTTCTTTAATTATTGTTGCATCTTGGGTGCTAGTGTACGATTGATTGGTCTTTGATTCTACCTAAATGGTTTAAAATCTACACTGAGAGGAATTTCATGTTGAAAAAAATCCTCCCTATAGGCTTTCAAGTCATCATATGACCAAGCAAAGACATGCTTATGTAGTGATGAAAAATGTATCCCTTTACATTTTCTCACTTGTTTGGGTCTTCCTAGTTAAAACAGACTTAATTGTGCCTTAATTTAGTGTTGTAAGGTGTATCCCTTTACACTTTCACACTTATTTAGGGAACCCTTAATTAATTGAGCTTAATTATGCCTTAATTATCCCTATAATTCATTTACAATCCTAATTAATTACATTTTCCGAAGGGGAAACCCAACATTAATTAATGCCTAAACATAACACCTTACATTGAGTAATGTGTGTTCCAAGAATTAAGGCCTGGGACCCATTCACCCATGGGTGAATGGGTCCTCCCTAAGATCTTGGGTGAATGGGTCCTCCCTAAGATCTTGAGCCCATTTTTAAATCATGTTTTGGTGTTTTTTTATGATCCTAAATTCAAATTTCAAATGTCAGCTTGTAATGTTTTAATTTCAGGAAATTAAGGATAAATGTCTATATATAAATACAAGGTTATTTCATCAAATCAACTAGAGGTCTGAAGAAAAATTTCACAAGAGAAAATATTATTGTCAAGAGCATTCAAAAGCATATTTCTCATCATTTTTTGCAACATTCAAGATCTCAAGCATCATTTCATAGCTATGTTCATTCATGCATGTTTTTAGAGCTAAAATTGTGATGTAGGTTTCAAGATCTAATCCAAGCATTCAAGTCAAAGATTCAAAGCAAGATTAAAGTATCAAGATCTATATCCATTGAAGCCATTTCATGCAAGATCAACATCAAAATTTTAGTCCTTCAAAGGTTTAGTCAAGGGTTTGGTGAGTTGCAACATTGAGTTGTTCATTCATCATTCTTTCATTCATGCTATTTCATTTCATTTCAAGGTTTAATTACCAAAATGGGGTTTGACCAAGGTAAACCCCCATTCACCCAAAAAAAAATTTCCCCTCTCTCTTTGTGTGTTGCAGATTTATAGGTGCATAGGTTGAAGAAAAGTTGAAGATCTCAAAAGTGTAAAATTGCAAAGTTTCATTTGTTGTCACCTTTGTTATCATCTCATAGAAACTCAGATCTTGGATTTATTTCTAACATTCTGACACTACTACTTGGAAAAATTGGAAGATTCAGATCTGTATCAGACGCTCCCAAAAGTTGCGAAAAACCCTAATATTGGACCCATTCACCCCTAGGGAAATGAGTCCCATCCAACCTTTAGAAACTCACTTTTGATGACTGGTAAAGACAATTTTTCCTTTCTTAGATCTATAATTTAATTTCTAGTTTTTGTTATTTTGAGTTTAATATTGTTGTTTCAAGTTTAATTTGGCATAATTGGGTTGATTTTCTATTTTTAATATTTCTCCCAAAAGTGCTTGGCAAACCTAACCCCCTGTCCTTTATGTTGGTATGTTTGTCGTTGCACCAAAAGATTGACCCATCAACGCCCGCTACAAACACTAGAATTACCCAGATCCATGGGAGGCAGTTAAACCATGTCACGAATCCCAAGGGGGAACACTAGTGATTATTCCAACAATCCCCCCCTCAGTGTTACCCAAGGGGATTCAAACCCATGACCCAAGGATCTGATACCAATTGTTGGTATGTTTTCCGTTGTGCCAAAAGATCAACCCATCAATGTCCGCTACAAACACTAGACTTACCTAGATCCACAGGAGGTGGTTAAACCATGCTATGAATGCCAAAGGGGGATGCTGGCAATTAGTCAAACACTTTAGTCATAAGGAAATATGAAGATTCACTCGTTGAGTTGACTCACCTAAGGGTTGTAAGTCAATTCTTTGTGTGGATCTCATTTCCTAATGAAATTAGAGTACAACTTTTTTTCCCTCTTTGAATCTGTTATCCACTGAAATTGCACCATGTTGAACCTAATGTTCAACACCTCAGTGTAACATGGGAAGACCTCTAAAGATGTGGGTTTCTTGTAAATAGAGGTGTTGAACATCAGGTTCAATAGGGTGCAATTTCATTGGATAACATTTTTGGCATGCCCGGTGGGACAGAGTTAGAAGTAAAATTCCTAAGTCTTGTTGTTTTGATGTGTTGACGGTGAGCTAATAGCCTTTTAGAGGTCATTTTTAAGCATATCTGGTGACTTTGTGTGGAGGAAAGGATCAATGTGTTTGTTTATATGAGAAAAATAGAAACCAGAAGTTCAAAAGCTGTAGAGTTTTTGCATTTATCTCCTCTAAGAAGAAAAGGGAGAACTCTCAGAAGGATTGTTCCTTCTCTTAGAGTTCAGTCAACACCACCTGGTGTCAGTGATAAGACACTATTTTCATACAAAAGGAGAAGAAGAAGAGACCCTCTAGCTAGGCATTCAACATATCCTACTCTTAGAACATAACTTTCTACCTCCTCATTTGGGGTTTTCAATTGTTCAACCAATAGTATTACTGCTACAACAAATACTTCTCAACCAGGTTTAAGTTCTACTTCAACAAGTATACCAATGCATTCCAGCTCAATGGCAGCACCAAGGGCCTTTACTTTCATACCGTTCAACCAGGGTAGTCCCCTTAATCTAGTGCAACATGATGACATTCCATTGGCAACATTAAAATGGCTACCAGAGTTTACTGGAGAAGGACAAGTAACACCTTTTGAACATATCAGAGATGTGGCAACATTTTGCAATGTGCATCATGTGACACAAGAAAATGTAGTTGTGAGATTGCTGGATGCATCTTTCAAGAGAAAGGCATTGGAATGGTTTAGAAGCTTGCCGGTGGGTTCTATAAGAACATGGGATGAGCTTGGTGATGAATTTACCAAATTTTTTGAGGAAAAATCTGATCACCTATCTTTGGTAGAGCATTTAACAACCATTAAAAGCCCCCCCCCAAGAACAAATGGCAGACTTCAATATCCGATTTCAAAATACTTGGAATAGAATACCTGCTACAGTAAGGCCTTCTGCTGATTATGTGTTTTTATACTATTTGAAAAGTTTAAATAGTGATATCTTAGTCATGATACAGTCCATGGGGGGTATATCTTTACCTCGGGCTTATAATATAGCTATTAAGGTAGAAAATAACCTCATTCAAGCAGGAAATTTAGCACCTAGGCCGCCTATGCCCTACTTCCCTGAAATTCAATCAAATATGCCATTGCAAATGCCATCTTTAGCCCCTTTACCTATTGTTCCAGCATTACCCATTGCTGTGAGTTAGGGAGTGTCAACTGCAGGACCATCAAGTGAATTGAAAGAGATCGAGTCTAGTCAGCATAAGATAGAAAGCATTTTACAAACTATGGTAAATGAGTTGATCAGCATGAAGAAACAGTATCAAGGGGCAAGGCCAAATTTCCAACAGCAGAACCAACATCAAGGTCAGAATGCAAATTAGTCTTATCAAAATCAGGGATATCAATATCAGCAAAATAGGCAACCCTATCAAGGTGCTTATTAGAGGAAAAATGTTAATCAGAGACCATTTCAATCTTATAATCCAACTCCTCTTAATGCTGTAAATCCAGTGAAAGATATGGTTCTAGCCCAGAATAACCTTGTGATAGAGAATGAATGGTGTTATGCGTGTAACCAAGCACATAACCCAGCCTCATGCTCAAATGGGGTAGTTAATCAGGCATTTATGGTCCAAAATGATGTCAGTCTACAGCCAGATGCACCTATTAATATACCTGAACAACAACTAGATATACATTTTAATGAGACTGCATTTTTAAATTGGAAAAGTGAGGAGTTCTATGGTGTGAATGTTGATTCCACAATTGCAGCCAATACACGAGCTAAGAAAAGAGCTCTGGAGGTGGAGCAATTAGCTGATAAAGACAAGGAGCCTATAGTTGTAGAAGCATCATCCACAACTATTCTAAATGTACCAAAAAGAACTACTGTCCCACTAATCAATGAGCAACCTCACAAGAATAAAGAACCGACTACTGCTAAAGTACATTAGAGTGTACCTTACAACATTGTGGATAGTATGAAGAAGATTAATGAGAATATGACCATGTGGGACTCCTTAAGCATTCTTGGACAGGCTGATCTACTTAAAAGGGCATTATCTGAAGATGTAAATCCTGAACAAGTTGCTGTTGATTCCCAAAAGGTCGTAATGGCTAATGATGATCAAGAGAAAGTTGCTAATCCCAGTAGCAAAAGGGAATCTGTGATTCAAGGTAAGAACATGAGACCTCCTCCGTTCTATGTTTCATTGATTATTGGAAAAAATTAAGTGCACAATTGTATGGTGGATAGTGGTGCTACCTATTCTGTGATGCCCAAGCAAGTAGCTGATTAGTTAGGCTTACATTATGAACCTTTAGAGAAAGGGGTAGTCCAATTGGATGGCTCATCTATTAGTACAGTGGGTCTTATCAAAGATGCTAGCTTAATTATGCATGCTTGCCCTAATTTTTCAATTTTCCAAGACATCTATGTGGCAGATTTGCCTCCGTATTTTGGGTTATGTTTGTCAAGAGAGTTTACGACTAAAATAGGGGGATAACTTTCATCTGACTGGTCTCACATGTTTTTTCGTACTAGGTATGGGACTAAAGTAACCATTAAGTTTGAGTTACTTGCAAAAGACAATATAGAACCTTATATACCTAGTGCAATGAATACCAATTGCATAATTTTTGAACAAGACGAGCATGCTGCTATCTTTCATCCTCACATTGCTGTCAATGATATTCTTGATATACTTTTAGATGAATGGGCAACAGGCCAAACTTCTAGTGCTGAAAGTGACTTGGTGTCGGATGCTGGTATGGGTAACTACATGTTTCAAGAAGCTAATGTAGTGATGCCTAACTTGGTTAAGAGGTCAGTGAATGATTGTGATCAGTAACATAAAGTTTGGGAAAAGTATTTTGATGGCTCAAGGAGAAGACATGGCACTGGTGGGGGTGCATTATTGGTTTCCCCAAGAGCTAAAAGATATTATGCAGCCTTTAGGTTTGCATTTTCGTGCACCAATAACACAACAAAATATGAAGGTCTCATTCAAGGGCTGGAATGGGTGAGGAAATGTGGAATTAAGTGTTTAAAGGTGCATGGGGACAATGAATTGATAGTAAATCAGGTTAGAGGCCTAAGTGCTATTAAAAATGATGTTTTTAAATTGTATAAGCACAGGGTTTGGGACCTCATTGAGGATTTTGAGGCTTTCAATATTATTTCAATTCTAAGAAAACATAATCAACATGTTGACATATTAGAAGATGTGGGAGCTCAGTTTGACATTCCAAACAGTGCAAGAAAGGAGTGTAATCAGCAGCACATCAAGGTTATTATCAGGCCTTCAATGCTCGACAACAATGTTAACTGGCAGGTCTTTGAGAGTAATGAGGAAATTCTGCAATTTCTGCTCGAAGAGGACATGTTTGGAGCATCTAATTAGGATAAAATCAAACATTAGTATGGAGACCAGGTACTGCAATTAAAGAACAACAAGTTGCCTAAGGGTTTGGTTACCCTAGAAAGTATTTTCAACTCTAATGATCAGGCTAAAAGTAACAAATCCAATTTACTAGTTCAACAAAATCATTATGAGGACTTAGAAATTGCACCCAAGAGAAGCCTCAAGATAGGAAAAATAAACACTGCTACTAAAAAGCAACATTTATGTAATTATTCCAAGAATTCATTGACATATTCACTTGGGAATACATAGATTTGAAGGGATTTGATCCACGTCTTGCATGACATACAATAGAATTGGAGCCAATAGCCAAACCCATAAGGCAAAAATAGAGGCTAGTTAATCCCAAACTAGAGCCATTAATGCAGAAAGAAGTCTTTAGACTTATAGAAAGTGGGATTATTTTTCCCATCAAGCATACTAGCTGGGTTGCCAATCTAGTTCCCATCAGGAAGAAGGACAGAGAGCTTAGATTATGTGTAGACTTTAGAGATTTGAACAAAGCTTCTTTAAAGGACATGAACCCTCTTCCATCTATGAAGCAGATTCTTCGATGTGTGTCAGGTTCTGAACGCTTTTCTTTACTGGATGGATATTCTGGTTATAACCAGATTTTGGTAAGGGAAGGAGATCAATTTAAAACTACCTTCACCACAAAGTGGGGCACAATGGCGTATAGGAAAATTCCATTTGGTTTGTCTAACATTGGAGCAACCTTCCAAAAGTCTATGGACATGGCCTTCAACAATTTAATGTATAAGTTTGTTTTAGTATACCTTGATGACATCACTGTCTATTCTAAAAAGAGAGCGGATCACATCGACCATTTGAGGCAGATTTTTGAACGTTGTCGGGAGTTTGGTATATCATTGAACCCCAAGAAATGTGTTTTCTTTGTTCATGAAGGAAGGCTTCTTGGGTATGTAGTATCTAGGAAGGGAATCACAATGGATCCTAAAAGAGTGGCAGCAATCTTAGAGCTGCCTTTACCTCTACATAAAAAAGGACTTCAGAGTTTCATTGGTCGTATTAATTTTGTCAGGAGGTTTCTCCCTTATATATAATCCTTGTTAAAACCCCTTACAACTATGTTAAAAAAGAATGCAGAGTTTAGATAGACCCAAGAAGCAAGGGACAATCTTCAACTGATCAAGGAGGTGTTAGCTTCAACCCCAACATTAGTTAACCCAGATTTCAACAAGGATTTTACCTTGTACGCTTTTGGTAGTTTTGATGTAATTTCTGTAATTTTGGTGCAAAAAAATGTAGATGGGTTGGAGCAACCCATTGCTTTTTTCAGCAAGGATCTGGAAGACTATGAGCAAAAGTATACCTTCGTAGAAAAACATGTGCTAGCTGTTGTAATTTTTTTGAAGAAATTTAGACATCTATTGTCTCATAACAAAATTCATCTTCTAGTGGCACATTCTAGTGTGAAAGAATTTTTACTCAGAAAAGATCTAAATGAAAAACGGGCTAGATGGATCACAAGAATTATGGAGTATGATGTGGATATTCAAGTCACTAAATTGGTGAGGGGAAAAGGTTTATGCCAGTAGCTGGCTAACGAAGACATTTCAACAATAGAGGATGAACGAGACTCGGTCTTGGTTAATGTTGGGACAGAAGATAATGAAGCTACCAGCTGGTTGCAGGAGATGTCACACCAGGGCATGTCCACCTAATCTGAAGAGAATGAAGAGGAGGTACTACTGACTTCAATCTATTCCTTTCGTCTTGATTGAAGATGTATTATATAATAAAGATCACAGTGGAGTACTGCTCAAATGTGTTGATAATGATCAAGTGGATCAGATATTATATGAGTTCCATGACGGACCTTCTGGAGGTCACTATGCTGCAAGGACAACAACATATAAGATTTTAAGAGCAGGCTATTATTGGCCTAACTTGTTTAAGGATGCACATACATATGTCAGGAGATGTTCCAAATGTGCCTTGTTTTTAGGCAAAGAAAGACTTGCTGCTTTGCCATTACAACCAATTCAGACAAAGCAACCGTTTATGAAGTGGTGAATTGACTTCATAGGGGCAATTAATCCACCCTCAAGTGTAGGCCATCGATGGATTATCACAGCAACATACTACTTTACACAATGGACAAAAGCTTTACCTCTGAAGGAAGCTAATGAAACAACTGTGTTGAACTTTTATAAAGACATGGTTTGCAAATTTGGAGTCCCATATTCTATAATTTTTGACAATTCCCTAGCATTTGTTGGTTTGAAGGTTGTTGATTGGGCACTAAAAAATGGAATTTACTTGAACACAAGCTCCAACTATTACCCTCAGGGCAACAGACTTGTAGAGTCCACTAATAAAAATTTGAGTAACATTGTTAAAAGGACGCTTCCAAGCAATCAGAGGGATTGGCATGCCAAGCTAAAGAATTCTCTTTGGGTAGACAGAATTACCCCTAAGAAGGTGATTGGGAACTCACCTTACATGTTGGTGTATGGTAAAGAAGCAAAATTACCTATCTCTACTGAGTTGCCCGCCTTGGACATTACCAGTCAGCTGATCCTGTTTGAGCAGACTGACCCACTTACCATGAGATATACTCAACTGATGGAGTTAGAAGAAACTAGAAACAAGGCTATGAAGAATATGGAATGTTAGCAAATCCTGACTAAGAGAACATTTGATAAGAAAACTAAATCAAGAAATTTCATGGTGGGAGATCTTGTGCTGAAATGGGATGTTCTAAAAAGCAGGCCGGGCCATCACACCAAGTTTGACATGTGGACGGGTTCATTTATTATCAAAGACTGCAAAAAACACAATGCTTACCAACTGGCCACAACTAAAGGTGAAGTGCTTCGTATCCTAGTCAATGGGATATACCTCAAGCCTTGTTTTGAGGTTTGATAAGTTCCTCCATTGTACATATTAGGTTAGGTTTTATGTTTTCAATAAGCGCTTTTGCACTTTAGTTTGATTTTTTTTTCATTCCCTAAGTGTTGTTCCAACATAGTAAATTGTTTCTTTTTAGTTTCTCCTGTTTCGTCGGGTCTAGCAACCTTTTATGTTCTATGAATCTCAAGTGAGTTGTAGCCATGTGCAACTGCTTTTGATTTTTTTTTCTGAGGATTCCTAATGACTCCATGCCCAATGGACAAGTTTGGCTACTGGTTTCCATGTTTAGCAAGCAAACATCCAACAAAGGTCACCAAAAATGTTACCTATTTTTCACCTGTGGGCTCAATCAGGCAGGGCAATCTATGTTTTAGATGTTCATGAAGGCTAAATGGGGCCATTTGCATCAAGGGTTAGATCATACATCTGATGCTATTTCATAAGGAAGTCTATTGGAAAGCCTCACCTCAGTCAGATTTGGCATAAAACTCATCAGAGAAGAAAGTCGGCAAGACCCTCCTATTGTCCTGCCGACTACCAGTGTGTTCTATTTGTTTGAATACACCGCTCGCCAGGACTTTCGGGGAGCCATGAGTATCTCTTCGCTTGGGATGTCTCACCGACAGTAGCTCACAAAGTTGGCATTGGGGGGAATGGTTTTCCTTCGGCAGAACATCTCGGCGACCATGTAGAGTCTCACCGAAGGGGATTTCCTTCAGCATAAGGTCTTTCCAAAAGATGGAAGTCTCGGCAAGGGGTGGCATCATCGGTGTAAGGTCTTCCTGACCCGCTAGTGTCCTACCAAAGTGTTCTCAGTTCACCAAAGGTTTTTCCTTCAGCATAAAGTCTCACCGATAGCGAGAGTCTCACCGAGAGGGATTGATATCAGCGTAATGTCTAGCCGAAGGTCGGGGGTCTCGCCTAAGAAATAGAAGCTCAGGGAGATATCTCGATGGCTAATGAAGGTCTTGGCGAAAAGAGATGTCAATGGGGAGAAAAGGTGGGCCTTGCTATAACGTCTCGACGATTGAATGATGTCTCACCGAAAGGATGGTGCCTTCGGTATAAGATGGTGAGCTCGGTGTAAGGTCTTCCTGACCAAGCAATCTCTCCCCGAAATGAAGTGAGATTTTGCCGAAACAAAAGTGTAAGGAAAATTAGATTCGAAAAACAATTCTCCTAATGTCAATACCTTAGGAAATAATGCAGATACACTTTAAAATTTACAATTACAGTCAAGTTAAGATGCACTATGAAACAAATTTCAAAAATAGATTATTTGACAAACACACATGAACACCATATATACGTGGGAAAACCCCTTACGGGAGAAAAACCCACCACACCAAGAGAAATCACTTTGTATTACAGTAATAAGGATTACATACAATTGTCAGACTTATCTTTCTGGTGTCTGATTTATAGCAGCATTCACCATGAACAATAATGCATAGGAACCTTTTCTCTTTACAGTCTTTTCAGAATCAAATTCACACTGATACAGTTTGAACTCTTCACACTCAACTGTTGATCAAACCAACCCCATTTTACAAAACTGCAATCATAGAGTCTATCTCTGTTGCTCCATGTCTGTCGAGCTTCCTCACAGAACTGTCACAATGAACAGACTCCCAATGGTTCCAATTTGGCTCCTCTAATTCATCCACAAGATTCCACATATGACAGTCAGACGGTCAACATAATTCGTAATGCACTGGCATCTCGGTGAGACACTAACAGTGTCTTGCCGATGCCACATATACTTCATACTAATGTCGCTAGGAGTCATCGTAGTCGCCAGGATGTTCTATCGAGCTTCAAGAGATACACTGAGTCATGACGTAGTCGCCCTGACCTATCGCTTTCGCCAAGACCTCATGCCGACGTTCTCCACATGTATCACTGTCGCCCAAACTCATAGCTTTTGGTGTGACATTATACCAATGAGATAAAGTCATAACGAGCTTTGAAGAATAGTCGGCAAGACAAGAGCTTATTGCCGAGATGTTTCCTTGAGATCATTAAGTTACCTCGAAGATTCTTCAACATCGGCGAGACGCATCAGAATCGCTAGGAATTCTTATCGAAAACATAGTGTTCCACTGATGACCACCATTCGACAAGAGTTACACCAAAGACTAACACTTGAGTCTTCATTGCTGAGACATATCCACTTCAGTAGGACATCTTACCGATGGCACTTCCTTTGGTAAAGTCTCCCTGATGAAACAAACCAAACACTGTCGGTGTAACATTTGCTTTCGCGGTGACTTCTCACCGAGCAAACATGAGTTACCCCGAGGACCACAGAGTAAATACTATCGGCAAGACATTAACACTTCGCTGAGACATCTTAGTGAGAACCTTTAGCTTCACCAAAGACCATAGTCACCAAGAGTCTTGTCGATACATGAATGAATGGCCTTTTAGCTAGAGGTCTCCCGAGTGCTATAAGGTCATAACAAATACACCATGTTATAGTGATAGACTCCACAGTGTAACCTTTTGGCAAGACAATAACAAGGTCACAACGACCTATTCAGAACTGAATAAAACAAACCTGCTAGTCAACTAGACAATTAAAATGTCACAGCAACTTGACTCTAATGGAGGTTTCAGCTTGTAATGTTTGAGGCACATATTTCCAACAAAAAGGACCAACGGTGTAGAGTCTTGCTGACCCAATAGGGTCTTGCCGAGTGGATATTCAGAATCAGTAATACTCCTGGTCGAGGGGTTTCAGCTCGCTATGACCTTCTACTGACTGATCGTAGTCTCGTTGAAGGTTTATGCCTTTGGTATAATATTAGTAAACTCTTGCCGATAGTGGTTCACAAGTTTGAGATCGGGGAGACTCCGAGCAGAAGTTTTGCGCTTGGTAGGATGTCCTGCTGACAAGCGATAGTCTTGCTGATGGTTTCAAGGATGTCGATATGACTTTTGCTGCTTGATATGAACTCTCATTGATAGATGTATGCTATGCCAATGCTGCTATAGAGTATAATTGCATTGGGGAGACATGGCCAGTGTCTCACCGACATGCGATTCTGGCTGAATGACCTTTAACCACCTAGGATCTTGTGTGGCATATGTTCAACCAATCAGAAAGAACTAAAGGTGAACCATTAGCCATTTTACTATGTGACTACCCCTGTGAATGAGATCAACAAAATGAAAGCAACATGGACTTGCTCTGGGATCAAAGGCGATGGAGCAGCTCAGTGAACAATGGTGTGGAGATCTAATGGGAAATTCTGAAGCTGCTTGCAAAGGAAGTCAACATGTAGAATATTTTGAATAGGAAGAAGGCTAAAGAGAGAGTAAGCCATCAGTCTCAGGGACAGCTATGAGGTCTACTGGAAAAAGGTAGATAGACATTAATGATAGTGCTCTAGGGGATTCAAGACAACTCTTCAGGGAAGTTCGAAAGTGAACACGGAGGCCAGAGGTTGGCACATTAAATGCGTTGCAAAAGATCAAGGAGGCCATTCCTTGAGCGACTCTTCACTGACATGGATAGTAGGGACACAACATTAACTTCATTCAAAAGATCTAAGGGCAGATTTTTTCTGAAGGCCGATTTTTTGTAGACCCTAAAAAATAAAGGTGCGACACTTTTGGTTCTCATATATATGGCATTTTTTTCCTTTTTTGTAAGGAGTTCTTACTTGGTGTTTTTCTGCTTTTTTAACTTGTGGAGTTCTTTGCAGAAGAGAAGCTATGTTTTGTAACTCATGATAGGCATGTATATCAATGTTTCACCATTGAAATCAATGAGTATAAGTGCTTTACCTTTTCAATCTCTCTATTAAATTGTGTGCATTTCTATAATTGATGAAACTGCTTGTGAAACTGTATGATTCCTTGTGGTTATGTCTTATTTCAGCACCTTTTTGTAGAGCAATACGTATTTTGCAAGTTGTGAGATGTGTTCAAAACGCAGTGCTCTCTAGTTGTGAAGTTATTTCTTCCTTCTAGGAGTGTAGCCATATGAGCCTTTTCATGAAATGTTTATGCAAAAAGTGTATGTGATTAAGTTGTGTACAACTAAGCTTTTGTCATTGACTGAAATTGTGTGTGTAAACTGTGTTATATGTCCCCTTAGTAAATTTTGGTGCATCACCATAGAGATAGTTTTTTCATTAGTTTTAATATATTCTCCTTCTACTCTTTTCATTTACAAGATCAGTAGTTAGGTGATACCATAGGAAGCCGGCCTTCTCCGGAGGTTGACCTCTGTTTACAAGAAACCCACATCTTTAGAGGTCTTCCCATGTTACACTGAGGTGTTGAACATTAGGTTCAATAGGGTGCAATTTCAGTGGATAACATGATCCACTTTTCCATTTTGGGAAACCCTAAATTTTTCTATGTTTCAACTTATATTTCCTAAGCAAAGAAACAAGCATCATTATGATCTTAGGGTTTAACTATTTTCTGATGTACATATTGCATTCTTATTCCCTAAGTTTATTTCCTCCAAGTCTCATTCATGTGGAATTGTTGGTTTAACATTATTTTTATCAGAGTAGTCAAAAAATATTTCTAGGGCTACTAAACCCTTTGGGATCTTATTCATTTTTATTTGAATTATTTCATTCCCAAAGATAGTCTCTTTTCCATCCACAACCTCCACAAAACCTTAGAAATCTATTTCCTATCTTTGGTATTCATCAACATAGTGCAAAAACTTTAACAAGTCAAAATCATTATTGAACACCTACCAGTTTTGAATGTTGTCTAGGATGGATGGCCTTATTTGTACCTCAACTTTAGAGATACCAACAAAATTAATATCATCTGACCTTAGAGAAATATTGGCAAGCAAATCTGCCATTGCATTTTTAGCCCTCTCTACCTAGACAATAGAAAAAGCATCAAACATCTCTATTGTATTTCAAACACTGACCTTAAATTGTTTAAGTATTCTATGTTTGGACACATAGTTGGCTTTGATTTGGAAAACTACTAACTCAAAGTCTCCAAAGACTAAGTTTCTTACTCTTATGTTTGATTCTCATATTTAGTCCTAATAATAAAGCTTCATACTCTACAACATTATTAGTGCGTTGAAATTTTAAGGAAAATGAATATTTGTCGGATTTACCATTTGGTGATATAAGGATCACCCTTGGACTTGATTGATGACAATTAAGGAACACAAACAACTTTATCAAACTCAACTTGACAAGAACACAGCCAAATCTTGCTTTTCCTTGCAACTAGGACTCACCTTTCCTTCACATAACTCATGTTTCATAACACCAAAACAGAGATTAAGGCATAAAATTCTTATAGATTCCTCAAAACACATTAGACAACAACAAAATAACTGACTCAAACCCAATTCCCAACATTGACATCTCAAATAAGAGAACTTCTCAAAATAGACTGTCCTAACTGGCCAATATGGGCGTCTTGTTACCATATTCAATTTGACATACAAGAATAAAGGGCTCTATTGGACCTTCAAATTTGTTCCATGGCATGTAAAACACTATGATTGAATGTATCCTCAATGACTTTATGGACTTTCCAAGAAGAAAATTTCAAACACTACAACTACTGTCCAATCTAGGACTGTGATAACTTTGCCCCAATAGGAAAGTCAATAAACAATGGCCTCAAACTTATCAATACACCCAACCAAATCAGGAAATGAATTCACATACACCAAAAAAACCATTTAAATCAATATAACTCATGAAGGACTCAATGACCACAATCAAAACTCATAAAACCTCACTGTACATAGTTTTTACCAGTCTTTTACACATTTTTCTGACCTAGGGCTTTGTAGAAAATTCCCAAAACCAAAAATTCAGACTCTGCAGCTTTTAGATCACTTAAAATACATATCAAACTACATTCTTTCCAATTTATAGGAGTTTTCATTAGTTAGATTTGGAGAAACATAATTTCTATTGCTCACTGTTACCCTGGATCAGGGTTTTGACCGATTTCAGTAAACTTGCAATATCTTACTCAAAATTGAATTGAAATGAATGAAACAAAAATAAAAATGAAGTAGACTCATAGGTTCATCAATCCCAATGATTGTCACTCAAAAAATCAGGTTGTATGTGTCTGTACAACAACTTGAAAACACATTTTACTAGTTTGAAATACAAAAAATGCAAAGTTTTAAGTATGCACAGGGGTTTCTAAATGATTTTATTCATATTCAAACTTCCCCTCTACTTGAAAATGATGTAAAATTCCTTTTAAAAGTCTTTTCATCTTCCCCAATTGAAAGAAACTGATTGAAACTACCTATGACCTTTGGCCTTCCACATTTGCATGTTTTTGCACTTTTGCATTTACATCATTTTGACAACTTTTCCACTATTTGCAATATTTTTAAAATAGGCACTTAATAACCTACTAGGACCTATTACATCAACAATGTGGCCATTTAGACCTTATTACATCATGAAATCAACAATACTAAATAAAAATTCTAAGTTTTCCTCATGGAGGCATGTTCATGCTAGGGTGCACCTGCACCATTCTCTTCAGCCAAAAAGAAGTCCAAGTCCTCTTGGATTGAATGTAACAATCCTTCATCATTAATTCCACTCCTTGTAGTATTTTTTTCCCTGCAAAAAAATTCATCTTCACTTTTTGTTTGAGTTGTTCTATGTCATCTTGCTTCCATTTTATCTTTCCACCTAAAATCTACTTCTTCATGCATTGATATGTTTCAATCTCCCTTTGTCCTTCTCCTATTTGTTGCATCTTGATCTTCAAATGGTTCCCTATCCAAAATATTAGTACTACAAAGAAATGACACATTGTTTCTACCACAATATCTCCATCTTTCTTCAACTCTTTGTAAGTCTCCAAGATTAGTTCATCCTTGATCTTCTCTTTGTCCAATCTTGATACCAACTCAATATATTCTCCTTATAGAATTAGGTCCTTTATCATTGCTACACCTTCATATTCATGCTTGGGAATGGCTGCAATATATTTTTCTTCATCCATGAATTCTTCTTCTGTATCTTCAAACTCTTCTTCCTCTATTCTCTTCATTTGTCTTCTCCTTTTGACTATCTTCCTTTTCACTGTCAAATTCCAACTTTTTGCTTGTCTAAGCAACTAATCCATCCTCAACTAGGACTCCTGGAACTCCAAATCCAATCTTCTTATATCTTGCTTCAGTACTGCTATCTCTCTATCAAACTTCTCTTGCATCTTTCTCTCTTTTATTCTTTTCTCTGCCTGCAAATGCCTTCTCAGCAAATCCATTTTCTCTTTACTCAAGCAAGTCTCTCCTTGCTTCTTCTCAACTTCTTTGCCTCACCTAGGTCCTTCCAATTTTCCTCTATCTAGTCTCTTTTCCTCCAACTTGCACAAAACCACAAACAAACTCCAAACTCTCTCTCAGCCCATACCTTTTTGAGCTTTGATACCAAACCAATGACAATGTAGGAACACAAAATTTTTTATCAAAATCAACTTGACAAGAACACAACCAAATCTTGCATATCCATGTAACTAGGACTCACCTTTCCTTCATCAAACTCATGTTTCATAACACCAAAATAGAGATTAATGCATAAAATTCTTGTAGATTCCTCAAAACACATTAGACAACAACAAAATAACTGACTCAAACCCAATTCCCAACATTGACATGCCAAATAAGAGAACTTCTCAAAATAGAATGTCCTAACCAGCCAATATGGGCTTCTTGTTACCACTCAATTTGACATACAATCATAAAGGGATCTATTGGAACTTCAAATTTGTTCCATGGCATGTAAAACACTATGATTGAATATCTCCTCAATGACTTTATGGACTTTCAAAGAAGAAAATTCCAAAAATTGCAACTACTATCCAATCTAGGATTGTGATAAATCTGCCCCAACATGATAGTCAATAAACAATGACCTCAAACTTATCAATACACCTAACCAAATCAAGAAATGAACTCACATACACCCAAACTATTGGCAACACAAGGGCAGACAACTGAGAGGGGGGGTCAATCAGTTGTCACATAAATTATACAAATTAAACTTATTCTCAAATTTGATATATAAACATGAAAGCATAAACCATCACCACATCAAAAAAAAACTTAACGTCAAGAGTTTTTACGTGGAAACCTTGTTAGGGGAAAAAATGGTGGAGGTTATTCCACAAGATTATACCCTGTTAAAAGTATAAAATAATTATGAATCAGAATGCACATGCATTCAGGCACACTGCCTAAAGCTCACTGCTTAAATACAAAAAGGATTATTTCCCAAAGGAAGAAACACTGTCTTACATGAACATTTATATTACATCTGGAAGATTTTGAACTAAGAAAATAGCATCTGCTAATGCCTAATTACAGTTATGGTTAAGCTCATAAACATCTACTCACTCTTCTTCACACTTTACTTTTTCCTTCGAAAGATTAGAACATTATTTGCACACAAGAATCACACATTTCACACACCACTTGCACACATATTCCTTCAAATGGTATAAACAATCAATCATATATATCCACAACTAATAATAACATCATCTACATGTCGGCTTTAACAAAATATAAAATGTGTACAAACTGTCAGCCCAATCCATAAACAGTTTTCAATGCGCACCAACCAATGTCGGCCACAACATAGTGAAGACCCAAAACAACATCCTCAAACATGAACCACCTTCTAAAATTATGCCTCAAAGATCCACAACATGCTACAATCACCCTGTTGACCATGATCATGAAAAACATGAACTCACAAAATAAAATCACCAATCATGAGCACAACGATCAATGCAGATCAAGAACACAAATAAATAATGATCTAGAAACATCCACAAGCATCATGAATCACCACATAATCATCTGCAAAAATTGAAGTTACTAGAATCACATCATCATCTTTCAGGAACACCAACTAAAGCAACAAAACAACTATCAAAACATAGATACTCATAATTCGATCAAATCTTCATGAGGATCTCTAAAACTTCATGTGGATAAACTAGATATACTCGACAACAAACCCTTTAATCCACAACCTATTATCACCAATATACTGAGCTAGCCAACAATAGAACTTCACTGCATCACTGAAAACCTGCAACTTATTTTATTACAATTTTCTCAATATCCTTGACATATACAACCTTAAAGACATTAATTCCAATAGTGTTGAAATCAATGACAACCAGATATCAGCAACATCCAACAATCTCCCCCTTTGGCATTGATGGCAACACATGATGTGAAAAAAACCATCAATGCAACTTTCTCTTAGCACTTTCTCCCCCTTAGATTTTGACTCTTAACTCTTTCACATTTTTTCACATCACTCTTCTCCCCCTTTGAAATCAATGACAAGTATACACATTTATCTTTCTCCACACAAGCTTTGAACCACATTTCTAAACATTTGACTATTCCCCCTGAGTAGCAACCACCACAACATCAATCTAGATCATAAGATATGACTATGAAATGCACAAACTGATGCAAGTCAATGCATCTTAGTTCTGATTAGGAGGGGTAATAAACCCTAGCTTCCCTCTGAGATACTCAAAATTATCCTTAGGTAAGGGCTTGGTAAAGACATCTGCAATCTGTTCCTTAGTGGGCACATATTCCAATCTGACTTCCTTTCCACTCACCTTCTATCTCAAAAAGTGAAACTTGATAGATATATGCTTGGTTTTTGAATGCAGCACCAGATTCTTAGAAATGTTAATTGCACTTGAATTTTCATATAATATAGCAATAGGTTAATCATACACAACTCTGATATCTTTCAACATTTGCTTCATCCATAATACTTGAGTACAATTGTTAGCAGCAACAATGTATTCTTCCTCTGCAATAGATAAATAAAAGGCATTCTGCTTCTTACTTAACCATGAAATCAACTTCTTTCCCAAGAAAAACACACTACCACTACTACTATTTCTATCATTCACATCTCTTTCCCAATCAACATTAGTAAAAGCACTCAAAGTAAGGTCATCTTCTTTAGGGTACCATAGGCCAAAATCAACTATCCCCTTCAAGTACCTAAAAATTCTCTTTACAACTGTCACATGAGATTCCTTAGGATTAGCTTGAAATCTTGCAACAATGCATACAACATTCATGATATCAGGTCTAGTTTGAGTCAAATAGAGCAATCCACCAATCATGGATCTGTATCTAGTCTGATTTGTTTTAGGAGAATCTTCATCTTGTGTCAACTTACATCCAGTCACCATAGGTGTACCAACTGGCTTTGAATCTTCCATACCAAACTTCTTCAGCAATTCTTTCACATACTTGGACTGAAATATAAAGATTCCTCTATCTAGCTGAGTAATTTTCAATCCCAAAAATAATTTCATTTCTCCAATCTTAGACATCTCAAACTCATTTTGCATCTCATCAGTAAACTTCATGCAAAAACTATCATCTCCTCCAAAAATGATATCATCAACAAAGACTTCAACAATCAAATCTTTATCATGGTCAATCTTGAAATATAAATTATTGTCGGTAGTACCTTTATTAATTCGAAGCTTCAACAAATACTTGTCCAATCTAGCATACCATGCTCTTGGGGCTTGCTTAAGTTCATACAATGCTTTCTTCAACTGACAAACCATATATCCTTGATCAATCAATTGAAATCCATTAGTTTGCTCAATATACACTTCTTCTTCCAGTTCACCATTTAGAAATGCTGACTTGACATCCATCTGATAAACCTTGAAGTTTTTGTAAGAAGCATAAGCTAGAAATAGTCCCACAACTTCAATCCTAGCAACATAAGAAAAAGTTTCTTCAAATTCAATTCCTTCCATCTGAGAATATCCTTTACACACTAGTCTTGCTTTATTTCTAACAACTTCACCTTGCTCATTTAGTTTGTTCCGAAAGACCCATTTAGTTCCAATTACATTTTTGTCCTTAGTTCTAGGAACAAGAATCCATGTATCATTCTTCTCAATTTGTAGTATTTCTTCTTTCATTGCTTCCACCCAATGCTCATCTTTGCATGCTTCATTGACACTATTAGGCTCAGTCTTCAAGATCAAACAATATTCTTCTGTAATTCTTCTTCTAGTTTGAACTCCTTTGTTCTTATCACCAATAATGTGATCTTCTGAATGATTTAGTCTTACATACCTTTGAGTCTTAGGCTGTTCTTAAACTTTAGACTCTTGTGATCTCACTTCTGCACTTTCACTAGTTCCTTCCTCTTGATTTTCTTGATTCAGCAGAATGATCTGAACTTGATTTAGAGTCTAAACTTTGTTTCCTTTATCTGAACTACAATTTTGATCATTTGAATCATATCCACAGGTTCTAGATGGTCTAAGTGTGTCTTCATCAACCTTGAAATTTGCACTCTCAATTACTTTCCTCAATCTCTTATTGTAGCACTAGTAGGATTTACTTTTAGTAGAATAACCAATAAATATTATTTCATCACTTCTAGCATCAAACTTTCCTATATCTTCATCTCTTTTGATATAGCATTTACTCCCAAAGATTTTGAAGTATCTAATAGTAGGATTATGACCATACCATAGCTCATAAGGAGTCTTACCAGTATCACCTTTGATTTGTACCTAGTTGAGAGTGTAAACGATAGTACTCATAGCTTCTCTCTAGTAGATATGTAGAATATTTCCTTCCAACATCATAGTCCTAGCAACTTCATGAATTGTCATGTTCTTCCTTTCCACAACTCCATTTTTTTGAGGGGTCCGTGGGGCAAATAATTGTCTCTTTATCCCATGGTCTTTAGAAAAATAATTTAACTCATTGGAAGTGAATTAACCACCTCTATCTAATCTCAAACATTTAATCTTTAGACCTGACTTTGTCTCAACCATAGCCTTAAAAATATTGAATTTCTCTAGAGTTTCAAATTTTCCCCTTAAGAAAGTAACCCACATCGATCTAGAATAATCATCAATAAGTAACATGAAATACTTGTATCCTTGTAAACTTCTGACTCTAGAAGGACCACACAAGTCAGTATGCACAAGCTCCAACACTTTGTTTGAATAATGTTGTTTTCTCCGAAATGAAACTCTAGTTTGCTTCCCTTATTAACATTCCTTGCATATAGTATTAGTAGGTTTCATCAACTTAGGAAGATCTCTCATTACCTGAGTAGAACTTATCTTGATAATATTTTCAAATTTTACATGACACATTCTCCTATGCCACAACCAACTTTCATCAACTTGAGCAATTAGACAACTTTTGCTAGCAGCATTCAGCTGAAGGATATTACCTTTGGTTTTGTACTAGATGCAATCACATTTTCGGAACTCCCCAATATTCTACATTTTCCATTCTTGAATTGAAGATTGTATCTTTATCAACCATCTGTCCAACACTTAAGAGATTATGCTTCAAACCTTCCACATTTAGAACATCATTAGTAAGAGAAATGGATCCTCTGCCATGGATTACACCAACTTTATCATCACCAAATCTTACAACACCACCATCATACTTTTCCAAGCTCAAAAATTTACTTTAATCACCTGTCATGTGATGAGAGCATCCACTGTCAATCACCCATTCATTTTTTTCTTCAACTCTGGCAGCTAGAGCTTTCTCCACATTTGTGCAACTAGTAGATTCAATAGGTATTGGATCATTTTCCTTGATAGCAATAAATACACATTCATCCTCACTTGCATTCCCTTTATCAGATTCATCATCTGTCACACCTTTATCGGCAGAAAAATAACACTTTCTTTGGAATCTAGGCTTGTTAGATCTTAGCTTAGGAACTCTTTCTAGACACCTTGAGGAAAAATGACCTATCTTATTGCAAGAAAAACATTTAATAGGCAATTTACCTTTATACTTACCTTCTCCTCTGGCTTCCCTCTTGACAATAAGTGCTTCAAGCTCGTCTAGTTTTCTCTCTTCTTCTTCAATCTATCTCATTATCTCCTCATACTTGAACACCTTTCTAGAAGAACTTTCAGTCGGATCATATCTTTGCTTATCTTTGCCGAAGATAGTAGCTTTGAATGTAGATTCTCTCTTAGGAAGAGAATCACCAAACTCACTTAACTCAAAAGCAATAAGCTTACCAATCAACATGTCTCTGGTTACATTTGTCACAGTCTAAATCTCCTCAATAGCAGTAGCTTTGGCTTTGTATGTAGCAGGCAAGGATCTAAGCACTTTAGCAACAATCTCTAATTCTTCCAATGTTACACCAACACATCTGATACTACACACAAGTTCATTCACTCTCTGCATAAAAGAAGTGATGTTCTCATCTTCACCCATTCTCAACATTTCATATTTCCCTTTCAGGCTTTGCAACTTAGCAATCTTCACATGTGCATCTCCTTCATACTAAGTTTCCAACTTTTTCCAGATCTCATAAGCAGTCTCCAGCTCCATTACATTTGTCATTTCAGAATCATTCAGAGCACTCAACAATGCTTCCTTAGCCCTTATATTGTACTCAACTTCCTTAATGTCATCTGCAGTAGAAGGACTATTCTGTGGAATGATATACCTATTCTTTGTAATTTTCTAGTAAGGTTCACCAATGCATCTTAGATGACACTCCATTTGAGTCTTCCATAGAGAATAATTAGTTCCATCAAATCTCAAACTATCCTTCTTATATGTCGCCATCCCGGATCACCTCAAGCTATTAAACTTCTTATGAGGAACCTACTCTAATACCAATTGTTGGCAACACAAGGGCAAACAACTAAGAGGGGGGGTGAATTGGTTGTCACAAAAATTATACAAATTAAATTTATTCTTAGATATGATATATAAACATGAAAGCATAAACCATCACCACATCAGAAACACTCTTAACACCAAGATTTTTTATGTGGAAACCCTGTTAGGGGAAAAACCACAGTGGAGGTTAGTCCACAAGATTATACCCTTTTAAAAGTATAAAAAAATATGAATGGGAATGCACATGCATTCAGGCACACTGCCTAGAGCTCACTACTCAAATACAAAAAGGCTTACTACCCAAAGGAAGACACACTATCTTACAGAAACATTCATATTACATTCGAAAGATTTTGAACTAAGAAAATAACATCTGCTAATGCCTGATTACAGTTCTGGTTAAGCTCATAAAAATTTGCTCACTCTTCTTCACACTTTACTTCTACCTTCAAAAGATTAGAACATTATTCACACATAAGACTCACACATTTCACACACCACTCACACACATATGCCTTCAAATGGTATAAATAATCGATCATATATATCTGCAACTAAGAATAACATCATCTACATGTCGGCTTTAACAAAATATAAAATGTGTACAAACTGTAGGTCCAATCCATAAACAATTTTCAATGTGCACCAACCAATGTCAGCCACAACATAGTGAAGACCAAAAATTACATCCTCAAACATGAACCACCTTCAAAAATTATGCCTCGAAGATCCACAACACGCTACAATCACCCTGTCGGCCATGATCATGAAAAACATGAATTCACAAAAGAAAATTACCAACCGTGAGCTCAACAATAAATGAAAATCAACAACACAAATAGAGCATGATCTAGAAAAATACACAAGCATCATGAATCACCATAGAAGCATCTGTAACAACTCAAGTTACTAGAATCACATCATCATCTTTCAGGAATACCAACTAAAGCAACAAAACAACTGTTAAAACACAAATACTCATAACTTGATCAAATCTTCATGCGGATCTTTGAAAATTCACGTGGATAAAATAGATATACTATACATAAAACCATTTAATCCAAAACCTCTTATCACCAATATACTGAGCTAGCCAACAACATAACTTCACTACATCACTGACAACCTCCAACTTATTTTATTACAATTTTCTCAATATCCTCGACATATACAACCTTAAAGACATTAATGTCAATAGTGTTGACATCAATTAAAACCACATATCATAAAAATACAACACAAAAAAAATATTTTAAATCAATATAAATCATTAAGGACTCGAAGACCACGATCAAAACTCATAAAACCTCAATGTACATAGTTTTTACCAGTCTTCTACACATTTTTCTGACCTAGGGCTTTGTAGAAACTTCCCAAAACCAAATCTTTAGAATCTGTAACTTTGATATCACTTAAAATACATATAAAAATACCTACTTTCCAATTTATAGGAGTTTTCATCAATTATATCTGGAGAAACATAATTTCTATTGCTCACTGTTACCCTAGCTCAGGGTTTTGACCGATTTTAGTAAATTTGCAATATCTTACTCAAAACTGAATGGAAACGAATGAAACAAAAAGAAAAATGAAGTAGAATCATAGTTGCATCAATCCCAATGAATTCCACTTGAAAATCAGGCCGTACATGGATGTACAACAGCCTAAAAACACATTTTACCAGTCTAAAATACATAAAATGCAAAGTTTTAAGCATGCACAAGGACCTTTCTAAATGATTTTCTTCATCTTCAAACTTACCCTCTACTTTAAAATGATGTAAAATTACTTTTTAAATGATTTTCATCTTCCCCAATCGAAAGAAACTGAATGAAATTTCCTATGACCTTTGGCCTTCCACATTTGCATGTTTTTACACTTTTGCATTTACATCATTTTGACAACTTTTCTACTATTTGCAATATTTTTAAAATAGAAACCTAATAACCTCCTAGGACCTATTACATCAACAATGTGGCCATTTAGACCTTATTACATCATGAAATCAACAATACTAAATCAAAATCCTATGTTTTCCTCATGGAGGTATGTTCATGGTAAGGTACACTTGCACCATTGATCCTTCCTTTGAACATGCACCATCAAAGTACATGGTCCAAAGGCCATATTTTTGAGCATGTATTTCCAATTCCTCAATTGCATGTACAATTTTTTCTTTTTCTTGTTATGGCTTCACAACCCTGAAGTTGTGCATGTCCACATCAATGAAGTGTACCTGATTTGTTTTCCACATATCCTCTCTAAGGTAAGGAGATCTATTTTCTTTGTTCAAATTTACATCCCTACCATTTATAGGTATTATGGCATATGTAAAGCCTAATTTCATACTACCCCCAATCAATGTTGACCACTTTTTTGAGAGGAGCATTCCATATTGAGTTTGGATGTCCACCATAGTTACATTCATGGTGTAATTTTTCTTAGGATATGCAACAAGCTCAAAACTTGTATAGGGAATCCTCTTGAGTCCATACCAAAGCATTTTCCAAATGCTCTATGCATTTGTAATCCTATTTCTTGCATGATAACTAGAGACATGACATTGGTAGAAGCTCCAGAATCAATCATGCAATTTCTTACCAACTTGTCATTCATTTTAAGGGTTACATAAAATAGGTCCACCTTGTTGGAGCCAAAAAATCGACCTTAGTTTTTTGCATAATTCCATTTTCATCCATCTTCCCATACTTACCATATGTTCCATCACCATTCATTTCATGGCATTTGACATTAAAATGAATCCTCATACATAACCAATAAATAAAGCCTTTTGATCATAACATTGAAATGAATTCCCTCTCTAAAGTGTTCTCACGACAACACAAGGCATGTCACCAAGACAATGTCACATCGAAGAGAGTCTCGCCATAGTCTCCTCGACAAAAGAATGAAAGGCTGATGAAAAATATAGATGAGACCCCCGTATGTCTTACTCAAATGTCTTTCTACCAGCCTGAAGAAAGACATGTCTAAGAGACTTAGATGTGTCGAAGAGAAAATCTAACATGTCTCACTGACAAGAAATAATCATATGGAGTATTTTGCATTCAGGAAACATAAAAACATCTCTTGAACATTGAGAGATTATCATAAAATAAATAGTAAATCACTGGCAAGAACAAGGTGGACAAACAACAACATCGAGGAGACATCGGTATATCGAGGAGAAAAATAAATATTTCTCTTTGACACGTGAGTATCAAGTGAGGATAAAATAGCAGAGAGACATAAAGAAATCGAACAAACATTGATGAAAGTCTCTTTGACATCATAGGAATGACATATCGAGGAGAAAAATGAATATCATGCAAACATTATCAAAGGTCTCATCGACATTTTGGCATGGGTACAAACACACACTATCGATGAGACATAGGCTTGTCAGAGAGAGATATTCACCAGTCTCATTGATGTTCTAATGATAGGGGTCCATAAGGGAAGAGCTTGAAATGCAGCTTTCAAAGAGACCTTGGAAGATCAAAGAGAGAAATTTAAATGTCCCTTAGACATTTTAAAAGGATGATCAGGGAAACATCAAAGAGAGAAATGGGCATCATAATGAAAGTCTCTTTGAAAAATATGAAATAATGTTCCACTGGATTGACATGATTGATAAAGTTATCGAAGAGAGAACTGCCATTAATGTTACAAGTTGATTAGAAAGGTGGCGCAAGCACCATTTATGAACCAGAGTTGGCTCGAGCATGCCAAATTTTCATAAGTATAATCCCTAAGAAGTCATAAATTATTGTGAATTGTGGCTAGATATTTGGAGGATGGAGTTGAATGATGGCGAGCAGCTTAGAAATTGCAACATTCATTCAAGTGATCTTGGCTCAGTTGAACATTTTTTCAGAATTTAGCTTGAAGTACAACATAAGTAGGGTTTAAAATGGATAAAACCCCTGAGAAACCAAAGGTGAAAAGGAAAAAAATAGAGTGAACCAAGATTTGATAGACCAGTGTCCTGGGTCTAGGCCAAAATTGAGAAGAGTAGCTCAATTAAACCCATTATGTGAAACATTGGAAGACAAATATAAAAATTTAGGAGATGTGTGGACTCTATATAGGGGTTATGACTTGTTTATATATCATTATAGAAAGAAATACAAACATAGGTCAGTTTCAAACCCATGGAACTTGAATTTGGGGAAGCTTGTGATGCCTAATGTCTTCATTAATGTAGAGTTGATTAAAGCACTAGCTAAAAAATACAATCCAAAGACAAGGGAAAATCACTCTCATGATGGATCACAATTCATAATTATAACATGAGACTACATTTGCATAGTTTTTTAATTAGATACTTCCCTGAAAACAAAATTTCGAATGAGAGATTTGATGGAGGAATATCACACTATGGATACAAGCTTTAAGAGGTGGAAGTTACATCTGCACATGCCTAAAGGTCAAGGAAATCAACCTAGGAGGTTTTCTAGTGTTGAAAGGCCTCCATTCCCCATGGATTCACTCAAAGAGTATTATCAATACAACTACTATTCAGCCAACCAAGTACTGGGAGTTGATGCCACTACTAACATGACTATAGCCCCCATGGTTCTGGATGTGAACATCGAAAGCCAAGATTCCAAGCCCTATGATTACACAGAATATTTATCTATCATTAATACTGCTCTTAATTCCATTAAGAACAATAGTGAGGCTATTAGCTTCAAACAATATTCACTTCTTATGCACATGATATTATATGAAGGGAAGGTAATGGGAATATGGGGAGAAGAATTGAGAATAAAATATTTGGATAGCGATGGGAATTATAGGCTAGTACAGATGTGGACATCCATATGGGACAGTAGATGTGGGAGATCCCACTACTTGTATTTTGAAGAATATTTTGTCAAACCCTTATACAGGTTGCTTGACCACATATGTGATTATAATTTGTCCTAAAAAATACAAAGGTTCCTTCGGCCAAAAGAGAAGGGTTCTGAGGGAAAAATAAATCACAATTGGGGGGATTGGTATGAATTTGTAGATTGTACTATTATTAGAGTGTATGAATTTGAGGCAACCCCATATTTACTGCCTAAGACTATGCCAGATACAGTTGCATACCTTGAGACCATAAGCCAGTTGTCTTACTCAACCTTCATGCACCTAAAAAGCTATGGAAGGAAAACTTTTATGCCTTCTACTCTATTTTTTGGTGACTTCACTATCGTTGTTGATATGGGGTATGACTTGGTTGGCAGCAACCTAGATTATTATGGCTTGCTGGTAGGAAACAAAAGAAAAAAAATTGACCTTGAACATTTCATTTATGATGCCAAGATTTCAAAAAGATTGAAAGGATATGAGCATGAGTTCCATGTGGATGATGTCACTAGGAATTGTGAGGAGAATTAAGTGATAATGAGGAAGGATGCCTACAATAGAATTGTTATGGTCGAGGCTTGAAGAATGAACAATAATCCATCCTATGTAGAAGCCTTTCATGATATTCAAGATCCTATGGAGACAAGACATGAATGTAGCACCATTGGCCATTTGTCACCATAGAAATATCAGTTCTAGGAGACAAGCCAAGAATGTAGCACCATTGGCCATTTGTCACTATAGCCTACTCCAGAAGTTTACTTCTCAGTTGACACCCTAATAATAATTGAAGATGATATTGAGGAGGAGGAAGAGGTCACCTAGATCAACATTCTTGTTGTTCCCTAGTATGAAATTCCACCACAAAGGAATGTAATCACATTTGAAGCTTCTAATGAGCTATCTAATGATGCAAAACATCATGCCACTCAATAATTCATTGCAGATGACACATTTGTTCAAACTTTTGAATTCAAGGCTTTCCATTATGAGTGTAAAGGAAGAGTATTAAGGGCAATTCTAAAAGACATCAACCCTAAGAAAGAAGTAGATGCCTTAAAATAGCTTCAACATGACATCGATGAAGAGATGAAGAATATGACTGCTAAAAGAGGAAGAACACTATTTCAAGAAGTTAGGGTTATGCTTCTTTTAGGGTGGGATATCAACTCAGCTATTGTGTTTGACAACTTTCTAAAGAGGAAAAATAAGACCTTGCAATTGACAAATGAGGCTGGTGATAACATATATACTGGATTAGGGTTTAACCCTAATAATACTACTTTACAGATGTGGGAACTTTACCCACTAGGAAAAAGGCCTTCCCTTATTAGTAATCATGATCAGATCTTTGGATATCTTCAGGTAAAAAGAGTAGGGGATGCAGACCCTATGGAAACCACCAACCTGAATGTAAAGGTGGCCAAGTTTACCAAGGCTCAAATTCAAAAATTGGTCAAAGAAAATAATGGACTAATGGAAGAGAATGAGAGGTTAAAGCATGAAGTGACTAGCTACAGGGATAGACTTCCTTCCTCCTCAGTGCTTTATTCACCACTGATTGAGCATGAAAGAAGGGTGCTTGAGGTGATTTCTAAGACCACCTATTGGAAACACATATATGAGAAAGCCCAAAAAGGACAAGAAGAGCTAAAGGAAAAATTGAAAACCACCACTTTTGAAATGGCATCAGAGCTAGTTTGCAAGAGGTTCGATGATATGTTTAAGCATGCTGAAAAGGTTTGGATCATTCATGACAAAAACATGCAACTCTATTAGAACACAATAGATTGTGTGACATAATGAAGGAAGTGGAACCTCACATCAAAGTAAAGAAAGGAAATAATAAAACTGTGCTCAAGGAATATCAAGAGCTCATGAGTGCACATGAAAGCTTCCATAACATTTTGACGTAGGAATTAGGTGACTTTAGTTAGTTGCTAAGTATGGCCCTACCTAAATTCTAAGGAAACAAATATGAAAGATCAAGATACATGGAAGGATGAGATAGACCATTACCTACTAGGTGTTCTTGATAAAATTAATGATGAATATGAGGTAATCAAGAGGACACATGAGCAACTTGGAAGAATTTTCAGACTCAAATATGTAATGAAGGATATTATACATAATGTAGACATTCATGCCAAGAGTGGATACATTGAGCATTTGTCAAAGATCAAATTTTTCATTACACGAGCCAAATGAAAAAGGAGTAACAAGGATCATAGTTTTGTGGTTTTGGATACACTATCATAGTGCATGATCCTTGAACAACTTTGGTGATCATGGGCGCTTGCTGAAGATTAACAGATCATGGTGCATCCACCAAAAAACTTTCAAAGTTTTTATGTTTATGTTAATCAAATTTTATTTAAGAAACAGTGTAACCTTTTGTGAATGGGCCTGAAGCTTGTTTCTTCTCATATAAATAGGGAAACCAAGGCTCAATTTTAATCATCATATCATATTACACTTCATCACCATTAGAGTAGGCATTAGTAAGAAGATGGATTGCACATTTTGCCCATCCATATCATATCAAAGACTTCTACTATAAGGTACATATTTCAAAGCAATATAATGGAGGAGATTGCTCATAATTGGTGATCTATTTTGGTGTTCAGTGTTGGAATATGGCTTCTAGTGTTGTCATTGATGGAAACCTAAGTAATTATTCTAGTCCTCAGGTCAGGATTTATTCATACCAACAGGCAGAGTAAAGAATAGAGCATTACCGGAAGAGAGAATGAAGAACATGGTATCTAGTTAGTATGTTGATCTGTATGCTTCACCAGATTATCATTTTGAGTTGTGGATCTCAAAGAAGGTTGTTAAGTATCTATATTATCTTATTGTTAATTTTTGTGATGTCACATTAATCGGTGTATAAGTTAGGAGATCCGACATGATGATTTTCTATTTATTAGCTCACAGTGGCCGACTTAGTGAATATGGTATGTCATAGATATTTGAGGTATAATTAATTAAGGTATCCTATGCTTGAAGATTTTGTTTTGGGTCCTAGCTATTTCATGGCCAACTTTGATGGGTACGCATCGAATATTAAATGTGGATTGAGCCAACTATTGGAAAATATTTTTATTTTGCTGAAGCCAACATGTAACGACTAAATTCTTGGTAGCGGATATATATATGAGATCGGTTGATTCATTTTAAAAGGAAAATATATGTGTTTGATATGTGTTGATTTATGTGCGAATATCAAAAGATTAGTTGAGCGAATTTTACTTGTGTAGAAGAGGATTTTTGTGAAGTGAATTAAGGTAGAGTAAAGCGAAGTGCAGAATTAGACAAAAGGTCTAGAATCTGGTCTATGAGTCTCACCAAAACTGAAACTAGGCATTTGTAGATACTACTCTCTCAGTTCAACTCTTTGTTGTAATCCAAATATGTTGTAAGGCAGTGAGCCTTCCTATTTTTGAGCAGTGAGCTCTAGGAAGTGTGCCTAAATGCATGTGCATTCCCCTTTTTCTTCATACTTTTAATAAAGTATAAATTGTGGATTAACCTCCACTGTGGTTTTTCCCCTAACAGGGTTTCCATGTAAAAATCTTGGTGTTATGGTGTTTTGACTGTTTCCTTCATGTGCTTGCATCTTTAATTTTTTTAAAATGTTGTCAATGGTTTAAGATCTGGATTGTAATTTAAATATTGTTGAACACTGATTCACCCCCCTCTCTTAGTGTTCCTTGAGTCCAACAATTGGTATCAGAGCAAGGTTCCTCTGCAAAATTTTAACAACTTGAGGTGGATCTTGGAATGCAATGGAATCTGGTGGTATTCAACTGTAGCTTTTGGTGGCAATTGATGATCTTGATCAGTCTAAAGCATAAATCCTGGAATTAAAAGCAAATCTTGAGGATGCTGAAAAATTCATTCAATGATTGAAGGATAAAATCAATGAGTCAAGAGAAAAGAGGAAGAAACTATGTGATCAGCTGAAGGAGAAAGAAATTAAATTCTTGGGGGATGTTCACTTGACTCAAACCCTAAAATAAATAACTAAAGAATGTGAAAAGCTTGCTAGAGACAATGCTACTCTAAAGCTTGAGATGGAATCTATGGTGATGAAGCTAACTAAGGAGATTGAAGAAAGGAAGAATAATGAGGAGAATCTAGCCCAGTCCTTAAAAGAAAGATCTAAAGAATGCAACAAAGTTAATAGTGGATTCATTTAGTTGGAGATTGAACTGCAACAATCCAAAAATAATGAACAAGAGCTTGAAAGACATATAGTTATTCTTAGAGATGAAATCACTATTGAAAATGAATACAAGGAGAAGTTTAGGATCAGTTATGCTAAGCTTGATGAGCTGACTAAATGACATAAGGATTCAAATGGCAAGTGAGGTCTTGGATATGAGAAGGGAGAAAGCTTCAGATCTAAACATAAGGATTCTAGACAAAGAAATCAGATGAAAAAAGGAAAAAGGTATTTGGTAAGGCAACCCAATGCTCAAAAGTTTAATGGTCACTACCTTGCTTGTAATAAATTTGGCCATATGGCTTCTTAGTGTAGAAGTAAAATAAATTCAAGTAGTCCATCATTTCCTGGTTAGCATTTTAGTTGCAATAAGTTTGGTCATAAGTCAATTGAATGTAGAATTATGTCTGTCAGTGTAAAGAATGTTAAATGCTACGCCTATGGAAGATTTGGGCATATTTCTAATCAATACAAATCAAGAGGAAATCAATGTAATGAATGGTCTAGACAAAGAAATCCTATGTGTTACAATTGCAATAGATTTGGTCACATTGCAAGATTTTGTAGGAACAAAAACATGGATAGAAGATGTTCGATATACAAAAGCAGAATTTCACAGAAAGATGATAAAGGAAAAGGAAAAGTGACTATGGAAGAAATAATAGATCATATGAAGAAAAAATGGGTAAGGAAGAGTGATTCTAATGAAGGAAATAAGCCCCCACCAAAATCTGCTTCTGGTAATTCCTCCATAAATTGATCTTAGTCCATTGGCCTAGGGGGAGTTTTTCAAGAAAATCCTTTGTCCCCATGTTGGTAGCTGGCACTGGAATGCAGGAAATTTTCAATAGTTGTGATAATAGTTTACAAAGGTATCGGTGATCACTTGTGAAGAAATTTGAGAAGTAGAAGGTCCGTAGATGAATCCTTGTTTTGCTAACTAAGAAAACAATGTATCCAAAACACCTAGGGAAAAACATTTAGTGAGGTAAAAAGGTTAGGTGTGCGAGTTATAAAAAGGTATTTGGAACCCTCTTTTATCACCTTGCATTGATGAAGAATAGAAGGAGAGCCTTTGCAGCAGAATTTCGAAGGAGTAAAAGTCAATTTGGGGGCGAATTCATTAGGTATTTCAGTTGCTTGTAGAATTCTCACTTAATTTGGTACTCCATAGAAACTTGTTCAGTACATAAAGGAAAATGAAGCAAATCAAAGGAATGGTGAATTTAGATGAATATAGCAGTGAGAAGACTAGGGATGTGAGAAATATGTTGTCAGTCGATGAATTGAAATGGCTTGAAGGTGTGAAACACCAAAAGTTTGGACATTTGGAGTGAATTTCCCTATTTTGATAATGCAGAAGTCATTAGGTTTATCTTGAATAGATTGAATGATGGCATTCTAACTCTGGATAAACCCTATCTCATATTGAAAGAGGTGATTAGGAATCTAAATGGAATGAAATGTTGGGGATATACCAAAAAAGAAGTCGATTTAGAACAAAGAAGTCGAAACCCTAACCAGAGTAACTAGAGATCAAAGGGCTTTGATAATTTCGATGATCAAAGATCTGATAACAAGGAAAATTGCACATGGAATTTCATACAAATTCTTTTTCAGAAATAGGGAATGAACAACTTTGGTAGGTGCAGTTTACATCTCTCATAAAATGATAATCGAGGATCAATATTTTGATCTATGCGGATTGCTAAAAGATCAATTGATGGAAAATGTGCAACTAACAAAGGAGGCAGATTGTCCCTTTAGGTTTGGTATCTTGGTCATATTTCTTGTGATGTATTCTCTAAATTGCTTGCCACAGACCAATAATGTTGTATGGAAAGAGAATGAACCGGTTTGCAAATAGATTTTTTAACATTCTAATACTTTTTAAAATTGTAAGCAAGAGTATGCAATTTTTTTTAAAGAATTGCTAGGGAAGTGTGGAGCAATTAGCATTTCCATTCTGGTAAGAGCACTTGAAGTTGGATCCTCTTCCGGTGAGATGGAGAGGAAGACAAAAAGAGCACAAGAAAGAGAAAGTGTGTAGAATGTATTACCAGAAGAGAGAATGAAGAACAAGGTATCCGGTTAGTATGTTGATATGTATGCTTCACCAGATTATCATTTTGAGTTGTAGATCTTGGGGAAGGTTGTTAAGTATCTATATTATCTTATTGTTAAGTTTTGTGATGTCGCATTAATCGGTGTATAAGTTAGGAGATCTGCCAGGATGATTTTTTGTTTATTAGCTCACAGTGGCTAACTTAGTGAATATGGTATGTCGCAGATATTCAAGGTATAATTAATTAAGGTATCCTATGCTTGAAGATTTTTTTTTGGGTCCTAGCTATGCCTTGGCTGACTTTGATGGGTACGCATCGAATATTAAATGTGGATTGAGCTGACTATTGGAAAATATTTTTATTTTGCTAAAGCCAACATATAGCGACTAAATTTTTGGTAGCGGATATATATATGAGATTGTTTAATTTATTTTAAAAGGAAGATATATGTATTTGATATGTGTTGATGTGTGTGTGAATATTAGAAGATCATTTGAGAAAATTTTACTTGTGCAAAAGAGTATTTTTGTGAAGCGAATTAAGGCAGAGCAGAGCGAAGTGCAAAATCAGACAGAAGGTCCAAAATCTAGTCTTTGTGCCTCACCAGAACTAAAACCAGGCATTTGTAGGTACTACTTTCTCAGTTCAACTCTTTGTTGTAATCCAAATATGCTGTAAGGCAGTGAGCCTTCCTATTTTTGAACAGTAAGCTCTAGGCAGTGTGCCTGAATGCATGTGCATTCCCCTTTTTCTTCATGTTGTATGGAAAGAGAATGAACCAATTTGTAAATAAATTTTTTAACATTCTAATGCTTTGGAAAATTGTAAGCAAGAGTATGCAAATTTCTTTAAAGAATTGCTAGGGAAGTTTGGAGCAATTAGCATTTCCATTCTGGTAAGAGCACTTGAAGTTGGACCCTCTTCCGGGGAGATGGAGAGGAAGAAGAAAAGAGCACAAGAGATTGATTATTACACTCCTCTGGCATAGAAGACTCCAAAAATTGAAGGAAAAGGTAAAGAAAAGGTGATTTTGGGCATACTAGATGAAGAAAATCTAATGAGTACACTTGAAGGGAAGAACCAAAATCAGTTGAACCGGATGTAGTAATGGTAGAAGGAAGAAAAGAAGAAGGCATTTTATTCAAAGTAAAGATACTACAGCTTGTTCAGGAGAAAGATGGGATGCAAAAAATTGTTGACATATGGTCTGATAGACCCTCATATGAGCAGGACCTGATCGAGAGCACACTATGTACTTATTTTGTGCACAATAACATTGATTTGGAGAGTTTGCAAAATGTGTTTCCAGAAGAGATGATTGAATGCATTAAGGAAGCCATGGTCTCTGAGTCCCAAGATAGGAGAGAGGGAGAAATAATTCTACATCTAAAGGAGCAGTTCAGGCTATCTCTTACCAAACTAAAAAGGAAAATGAATGTGTTGAGGTAATGCATAAATACAACAAATAACATCTACAAATATTGTCTTTGCTGGCCTCATGTAGTTGGGAGATACAAAGATAAGTTGGAGTAAATTGAAACTGAGCTGAAAAAGATTGGTCAGGATTATAACATGTTTTAGGATTAGGATGGTGCAGTCAAGAAAAGGATTCAAGAGTTACAGTCTGAGCATACAAAAGTTCAATTCACTAGAAACAACCTTGTGGACACCTTTTGGAAAGTCAAGGATTTAATTTAATGCAAATTGGAGTAGTTAATTAAGGTTCTGAGGAAAGGAGAGAAATTAGAAGAGGAAATCACAATTCTGGAATCTCTCATCTAGATTATCAACCAGACATTTGAGAACAACAACTTGATCTTAATCATTGGGATTTCAATAGAAGCTTGGACGAAATTTCTTTCAAAAATGAAAGATAATTTTCTGACTCAAGTAGCAGTTATATTTCTTCAAATTTTGATCCAATTTTTGAATTAGCAAGGGGGGAGATCCAAAATATTTTTTTCATTGATGTCAAAAGAGGAGAGAGAGTGGTGAAAAATGCCTTATCATTCTAAAGGGGAGTTGTGTTTTGAAATTTTGAACTTTGGCAACATAATCATATTGGTTCCGACACTTAGTCATTTTTCACTAATTGTTGCCATCAATGCGAAAGGGGGAGATTGTTGGCATATGGCTTCTAGTGTTGTCATTTATGGCAACCTAAGTCATTATTATGGTCCTTATATTAGGATTTTTTCATACTAGCAGGCAGAGTAAAGAACAAAGTATTAACGGAAGAGAGAATGAAGAATAGGGTATCTGGTTACTATGTCGATTTGTATGCTTCACCAGATTATCATTTTGAGTTGTGGATCTCGGGGAAGGTTGTTAAGTATCTATATTATCTTATTGTTAAGTTTTGTGATGTCACATTAATCGGTGTATAAGTTAGGAGATCCGGCAAGATGATTTTTTGTTTATTAGCTCACAATGGCAGACTTAGTGAATATGGCATGTCATGGATATTTGAGGTATAATTAATTAATGTATCCTATACTTAAAGATTTTAATTTGGGTCCTAGCTATGTCGTGGCCGACTTTGATGGGTATGCATCGAATATTAAATGTGGATTGAGCCAACTATTGGAAAATATTTTTATTTGGTTGAAGTTGACATATAACAACTAAATTCTTGGTAGTGGATATATATATGAGATCGGTTAATTCATTTTAAAAGGTAGATATATGTGTTTGATATGTGTTGATGTGTACAAATATCAGAAGATTAGTTGAGCAAATTTTACTTGTGCGGAAGAGGATTTTTGTGAAGCGAATTAAGGCAGAGCAGAGCAAAGTGCAGAATGAGACAGTAGGTCCAAAATTTGGTCTATGAGCCTCACCGAAATTGAAACTAGGAATTTTTAGATGCTACTTTCTCAGTTGAACTCTTTGTTGTAATCCAAATATGTTATAAGGAAATGAGTCTTCATGTTTTTGAGCAGTGAGCTCTAGGCAGTGTGCCTGAATGCATGTGCATTCCCCTTTTTCTTCATACTTTTAATAGAGTATAAATTGTGGATTAACCTCCACTGTGGTTTTTCCCCTAATAGGGTTTCCACATTAAAATCTTGGTGTTATGGTGTTTTGATTGTTTCCTTCATGTGCTTGCATCTTTACTTTTGTTTAAATGTTGTAAATATTTTAAGATCTAGATTGTAATTTAAATATTGCTAAACACTAATTCACCCCCCCTCTCAGTGTTCCTTGAGTCCAACATTCAATTGTTGTGTTAATTTTCATGCTTATCTATTACTCTACTATCTCCAAAGTGGTTTCTTCAAGTTATTTAAATTTACAAAATTTACCATAACATATATGTTGTTGCTATGTGGTTGTTTTGAATGGGTTCTGGTGAGAGAATTAAAAGTCCTTTCAGTTAATTCACTTTAGATTGTTCCCTTTGGGATTAAAAATACTTTTATAGTAACTAATGTGATTGGTTTCCCTTAAACTAAGTATTAAAAATCATTTCATAACATCACAGTAATATGACGAAATAACATTGGGATCATTAAAGAAGAGCATTGTAACAAAAAAAACTTGCACATTTGCACAAGGTGTAAACATTTAAAAGTGCCCAACAATTAGAGTTAAGCCGAATGCTAGATTTACCTATCCTACAAATATATCTCCATAGTCATCATCCATCCATCAACTCCGCTCACCCAATGGATTAGACACTGGTCAACTTTAGAATATTTTATACAAATTCAATCCATACTCTCAATTATTCAAATGCTTTCAGTAGGAATTAGTTAGTAAGTTTTGCATCTACTTCACCCCTGTGTGCCATAGTGAGTAGATTTCCTACATTAGAGATCACATTCAAGACTTTCAAATCTGCTTTGTCACTTAGGTACACCTGCCTAGGTCTAGTAGAGCCTAAAGAGTAGGAAGTGATCAATCATTGTTGCCTCATTCATTGGCCAAAAACATATTAAGATATTGACACGCTCTTATGGTCTAAAAACCTACATTTTTGAGACCTAACAAATTGGAGACTCTATTATGGAACCTAGCCAATTCTGAATCCAAGCCTTTCATCATAGAGTCAACACTTTGTACAAGAATCCAATGGGAACAAGAAATTGTAAACTTTTCTCTCTTTTCTTAAAAGTGAGTGGTGACTTTGTAAGAACAAGTGCATGACTCGAAAGTACAAATACACATAAACAAGGACAAACCCTAGAGTTCAGAGCATTAAAGCATCCTATGAGATGAATGAAAAAAGATCCATGCACCAAGAAAGCCCAAAGAAGAACAATGGTAGGTGGACAGATAAACATGGGTCTCCCCCTTCAAAGACTAATACAAATAAGAATAAGGAGAAAGCAACATCAAATAAATTAGATGTAATGAATGAAGATAAGGAAAAATCATCAAAATAATTCTTTACAATGTACAACAGTTTTGATCCATTGCATGGATTAGAATTCCATAATAATGACCTAAGAAAAGATCCTAATACTCCCTTCAAACAAGAAAACACTAGTCATCCTATTTTTCACTAGAAGGAAGACCCTCAGAAAATAGAGGAGTTCAATGCCCGACTTGAGGCGGAACGGATTCAAAAATAGAATGAATATGATTACAAGATGTCATTACAACAAGGAGATGAGTCTCAACATGGATTCATGGATCACTCTGCCCTTGTTGCAAATTATGAGCAAATGATTACTCAAGAAATAAAAGAGAATGTGAAATGGCAGGAAGAGGAGATTAGGAGAGGACAATAGTTGATAAAACAGAGTCAAGATCCAAGCTAACAAATGTCTCAATTAAACATCCATGTAGAAAAACCACCAAAATTTGTTCCTCCACATAAACAAGGAGGTAACATCAATACGCTGGGGCCATCTTAGAGTACAAGTGCTCCAGGTGCTGCAAAAGCATCTTACAACACAACTGGAAACCCAAAGCAACATGCCCAACATAATGTGCCACCCCAAAAATCCCAACCGAAAAATACTGGCAATGTCCCACAGTCTCACCCCCCACTGGGACAACAGTATGTTCCACACCAACAACATCATGTGCCACAGTAGAATATATATCCCCATCATGTGCCACAATAGTATGTGTATCCTCACCACAATTTCCAACATAATATATACTAATAACCTCAACATGGATATCAGTACTACCCCAATCCACCAACCCATAATCCTTATCCGTGAAACCCCACAAGCATAAGCAGACAATTTGAATTGTCAGGGTGTCAACTATATCCATCTCCCTTTGATAGTATATGGAGAAACATTGTCCCTAAATTCATAGGGAATAGTGAAATTACAACAAAAAAAACCATTAGAAACTTCAATGCTTTTGTGCAAGATATAGGTATGGAACAAGAGGATGTGAATATGAGGTTGTTCATGATGTCTTTGACTGAAGAAGTAAGGGATTGGTTCAATAGCCTGCTTGATGCTTCAATCACCTTTGTAGCAAACTTCCAGGATCAATTTATAGAACAATATGGGAATCAATGTGCTCTTGAACTTGCTCTACATGAAATAATAGGTATTCAAAAACACTAGAACGAATTAGTTTATGATTTTAATCAAAGGTTCTCCAAGCTCTACAATAAGATACCACATGGATCCAAATTAGCTGACCCAACAACTTTGAGTATCTATTTAAAGGACTTTGATCCAAAAATAGGGTAGGAACTCAGAAACAAATGCACTAGAAATTTGATAGAAGCACAAAAGGTGGCCTTAATCATTGAGAATAATAGAAAGGCTGCTGGCATGATTGGAAAAAGGGATAACCTTAGGATTCCTCAAAATATCAACAATCCCCAGAACAAACAAGAGAATCAGTATATAAATGAAAGGCCAAGATTGCATGATGTACCCTACAATACTACTTGGAATGATGGAAAACCAATAGCAAAATAAAATTGGAAGGAGACTCCTAAGCCCTTGAAAAAACATATAGCACATGCACTAGATACTACACCATGGTGTTCACCTTTCCATAGACCCCATGTCCCTGAACATTGTGCAGTGGCTCAAGCTTGTCAAGATGACTGGTCACGGGATAAAGACAAGGATGGCCACACTATAAACATGTTAAGATGGAGGTCTCATCAGAATGGTGAAGGATACTCGTCTTCCAAGGAGGGGTACAAATATGATGTTGATAATCTAAATCACAATGTGAATATGGAGCAAGAGGTATTTTTTGATCAGGAAGAAAACACACAAGAAGAAACATATGTATACAATGCAACACCTCAGTTTATGTTAAGAACACCAATAGAGGAATAAAATAGGGCTATCATAGTTGTGTGCAAGTGAATATGACCTACATAAAGTGCAAAAAATAACTAATGCAAGAGATCAAAAGCACAAAACAAACACTCAAGATTGGGCATACGATGAACTCAAACAAAATACAAAGAAAAGGAACTTTTTACCTTGTTGAGTGGATTGCTTGGTTGTCCCTATTGACCATTTGAATGTCTGCTCCTTTTTATGGAAAAATAGCATGAAACCTAGCTCTAAATGATCGTGAGATGATGAATAATGGAATAGTGCAAATGGGTAGTTGGGTGGATGCAAAGTATGAGCTCAAATGGTGCAAAAATGGTAGATTTTTTTGCTTGGTTGAGTGCTTGGATGAGTGCTAAGTGTGTTTGTAATAATGATTGAATGTTGGATGATAGATGCAAAAGAGGGAAAATTCCTCCATTTTTAGGGGAAGTGCCTCTAAACAATGGAGGGTCAAGATGAAGCCATGGTGGACAAGATCAAGGGCTTGTTGGAAAAATGAGGACATACAACTAAGAGGGGGGTGAATCAGTTGTCAAAAAATATTTAAAAAATTTCAAACTGTACTTAACTTAATCTTAGATCTGATGAATGAATAGTAAACCATGAAAAAAAAACACATTAGACACACAGAGAACACCAAGATTTTTTATGTGGAAACCCTGTTAGGGGAAAAACCACAATGGATGTTAGTCCACAATATTATATCCTGTTAAAAGTATAAGAAAAATAATGGGAATGCACATGCATTCAGGCACATTGGTGTAGGAGAACCTAGGCTAACCTCCATTTTGTTTGTTATCAATTTTGGCTCGTACCTGACCTTAGCCAAGTCAAGGTGATGGTGTGTTTTTTTTGGACCTTAGAAGGTCTTGCTTGTGTGAGGAATAAGTGAATTTCTAATTAGGACTAAGGTCACCATAGCTTAGTTTTTGTTAAGTATCTTTTGCTTTAATTAGCTTAGTAGGTTAATTTGAGTGTTGAGCCTTAAATGTGTTCTAAACACATGGTCATTGTTAGAAGATGCCAAGAGGCAGTTAAGGGAGTTGATGGCTCGAATCAAGGAGATCGAGGTCCTAAGATTTAGGATGATGGAAAAGTTGCAATAATGTTGCAAAGTTGCATGACAACATTTGTTAGGTTGCATGCAACTTAGTTGTCTTGGATCCCCTAAAAGTTAGGAGTGGGATCGATCAACATCCCTTGAAACATGGCAAGGGAATGTATGTAAGTATGGTGGCTCGTAGAAAAGCAGTAGTTTTTTTTTGTAAGCAAGTTTTTGGTTTGAAGAATATTGAGAGAACTCTGCATTTTCTGTGTATACCGTATGTTCTTGAGTGACAGTGCTATTAGATGTGTTAGATGTACTAATTTTCTATTAGATTTGTGTTTGTAGAGTAGATTTGAGCATTTTCCATTTTGTAATCAAATTGTTTAGTGTTGATTTGGTGCTGTGAATTCATAGTTTAGAGTGTAAAGGGTTTGAAGTCTTTGTTTTGGAACAGTCAGTCTTTTAATGGCTCCCCATTGAAATCAAGCCACGGGAATTTCCTGAAAGTGGATGGATTTGCTAGGGGAGTCATTTTTCTATACATATGTAGTGGTAGGGGTCTTGAAGAGTCGGGCAGTAGGATGTATTGACAAACCCTAGGCAAGCTAAAGGTGCCCGATTAGAGGTTTGCAAGCGACAAATTGAAGAACATAGGCAGGGGAAGGAGGTAATGTACAAAACAAGTATAGTTCCAGGTGGGGCATAACCTTACCTAAGCATGCTAGAAGGATTGAGGCTTAACCAATCCATTTGTGTGTGAGATTTGCAAAAGATCAATAAAACCCTAAGAAATAGGCCTATTAGCCCTGTTTACCCTAGATCATAGGAGACCACTGTATGGAGGGCACTGGGAACTGAGATCTTGTGAATCATTTAAAGGTTCCAAAAGGGTATTGGAAAGTGCAAAGTACTTTCTAGGTTGTTTGGAAGTTTTGAGCAGGAAAAGCAAAAAGGTGACTGGTAAGGGCTACAAGGAATTAGGCCTCACCAATGCAAGTTCTTGAAATTGGTAAGTGTGGAAATAGAAGACCCTCCAAGATGCAAGCAAATGGACGTGTTTGGTATATTTTCAATGTATCAAGCACCCCTACAAGAAGTTCAAGGTCGAGAGTGAAGTTGGCACTTAGATCCTTCTAAGTGTAGGAGACAGTCTACAAATTCAAATGGTGTTAAGTCCTCCAAGGTTAAGCACAAGGAGTGAGACTCTTGAGTAAGAGTTGAACTAGAGCTTAGTTAATGACCTAAGCCTAATAAGAACCTTGAGGCTATTAGGTTCTTGGGTGAAGACAAAGAGAAGTCTGCCTAATTAGTTGGTGCAAGCAAACCTAGAAGAGCACTTACACCATATTGGTATCAGAGCAACGCTTGATCAAGGCTTGTGATTGATGTTGCAACCCACTGAGTCAGTAGGAGAGAACACACCAGAGGAAGAAAGAACCATGGTGACTAATGTTGATTTAGCTAAGAAGGTAGAAGAGCAAGAGGAGGACAACCGGCTGCTAAGAGAAACGTTGTCTCAGATGGATAAGCTCTTGGATGACATCCATGAAACAACAGACAAAGTAAAGGATAAGATAGAACAGAAGGAAGAATAGGAAGCAAAGGAAAATGAAGAGGACTTGGAGGAGGAAGCTCCAAAACCTGACCCTGTCCTTGCTGAAGAACCCTTCTTGAAGGCACTGCAAGCCTTAAGTGGCAAAGCTTTGGAAGGAGTGCCACTATTTAGTGGACAAATGGAACTTGATTCAGTTGTGGACTAGATTGAGAGTATAGAAAATCACTTTGAATGTGATGGTATAACAGAGGCCCAAAAAGTAAAAGTGGCCAAGTCAAGGTTGAGAGGTGCAGCTCTCACATGGTGGAAATTTGTACAAGCTAAAAGAGAAAAAGAAGGCAAGGGACCCATAGTTACATGGAGAGGCATGGTAACCAAAATAAGGTAGACCTATCTACCTGATGACTATGAAGTCCAGTTGCATAGGAGGAGACATAATCTCAGACAAAAAGATATGGATGTCCAAACATACACTGAGGAGTTCCAAAAGTTGTGCCTCAGATCAAAGGTGGTTGAAGATGAAAGCATCAAGCTAGCAAAGTATTTGAATGGGCTTAAGTGGTCTATCCAAGAAGACATGAGCCTAGTGAACTTCAAAACTATCCGCCAATGCTATCAAATGGCCTTAAAGGTAGAGGAGAAAGGCAAAAAGAAACAAGAGCAAACCTCCAAAAGTAGAGGTAAAGGAAAAGACAGCAGAGGACAAAGAGGTGGCTATGGTGGAAGGAGTTCAGAACCAAAGGCTCAAGGAGAAGTCGGATACTCTAAGAAGCAAGAAGGAAGCTCTAGTAGAGGTGGTAGAGGAAGAGGCTTTAGCTCTAGAGGAAGGAGTGGTGGACAAGGAAGGGGCAGTTTACCAACATGAAATGTTACCACTGCAATCAAATGGGACACCTGGCCTATAGATGTCCAGAGAAAGGTGGTACCTCTCATGGAAATGATAAGAGAACTAACCTGATTCATGATGAGACAGCTGCAGTAGATAAACATCTTGAAGTACCATTGAATTCAGAGGAAGGTGAGAACCTCATGATGAGGAGAACTTTGATCAAGGAGCCGGTGAAAGAAGAACCAAGCCAAAGGAGGTCCCTGTTTAGGATAAAGTGCAAGATGATGGGGAAAGTGTGTAGAGTCATCATTGACTCAGGGTCTACTAACAATATTGTGTCAGAGGAGATAGTCAACAAGCTGCAGTTAACAAGGATACCCCACACCAATCCTTACAAGGTCACATGGCTCAATAAAGGTCAACATGTCTTGGTGAATGAACAAGCATGGGTGGAGTTTTCAATTGGAAGGTACAAAGACAAAGTCTTGTGTGATGTATCGCCTATGGATGCATGTCACTTGCTTCTAGGTAGACCATGGAAATTTGATCGCCAAGCTGTGCATGATGGAGCAAAGAACTCCTATACTTTCAAGAAAGATAAGGTAACCTTTAGAATTCAGTCTTTGCTAGAAGATGTAGAGGTGCAAACAACAGGTCCTAAGCTGCTCATGGTTGGTGAAAAAGAGTTCCTAGAAGCCTTGGAAGAAGGAGAAGGAGTTGGCTATGCAGTGATGTTAAGGCCAAGAGAGGTAAGCAATGAGAAAGAAGCTGAAAAACCAGTGTTACCTAAGGAGATACAGAAGATGTTGCAGACCTATGAAGGCATTGTGAGTAGTGGACAACCAGCAGCATTACCTCCTAAAAGAGCCATAAGTCATAGGATAGACTTGATACCAGGAGCTACCTTACCAAATAAAGCAGCTTACAAGATGACTCCTTAACAAAATGAGGAAATAGCTAGGTAGATTCAAGAACTCCTAGACCAAGGTCTCATTAGGAAGAGCATCAGCCCATGTACAATACCCACTGTCTTAGCACCCAAAAAAGGAGGAGAATGGAGGCTTTTTACTAACTCCAGGGAAATAAACAAGATAACCATTAGGTATAGGTTCCCTATTCCTAGGATTGAAGACCTCATGGATTGTCTAGGTGAAGCTAGGTACTATACCAAGATAGAATTAAAAAGTGGCTATCACCAAATTAGGATACATGAAGGAGATGAGTGGAAAACAGCCTTCAAAACCAATGAGGGTCTCTATGAGTGGCTAGTTATGTGATTTGGACTGTCTAATGCCCCCTCCACATTCATGAGACTCGTGAATGAGATCCTCAAAGACTACATTGTCAAATTTGTAGTGGTGTATCTTGATGATATACTGATCTTTAGCAAAACAAGAGAGGAGCACCTCAAACAGATAGAGTTGGTTTTCAAGAAGCTACAGGAGGAAAAGTTGAAGATCAATTTGGAAAAGTGTGAATTCATCAAAACAGAGCTGGTGTACCTTGGATTTGTGCTATCACATGGCAACTTGAAGATGGACAGTAGCAAAGTGGAAGCCATCCTCAATTGGCCTACTCCAAAGACAACAACAGAGGTAAGAAGCTTTCATGGTCTTGCTCAGTACTATAGGAAGTTCATAAGATAGTTTAGTGCTATTTGTGCTCCTATGTTGGATACCATTAAAGGAGGAATGAAGACTAAGTTTTTATGGAATGAGCAAGCTAACAAAAGTTTTGAGTTGTTGAAAGAAAAGATAGCTACCCAACCTATTTTGGTGCTACCAAGCTTTGAGAAGCTATTCACTATTGAGTGTGATGCAAGCAATGTGGCTATTGGAGTTGTTCTCGGTCAAGAGGGCAGATCGGTGGCTTTTCATTCAGAGAAGTTAAGTGAAGCCATGAAGAAGTATTCTTCTTATGACCTTGAGATGTATGCATTGGTCCAGGCTCTAAGGAAATTGAGGCACTACTTGCTTCCCAAGGAATTCATAGTGTATTCAGACAACCAAGCACTTAGTTTCTTGAATTCACAAGAGAAGTTGAGTCACAAACACATGAAATGGGTGGAGTACTTGCAAGCTTACACCTTCAATATCAAGCACAAGAAAGGAGTTCTCAACAAGGTGGCAGATGCCTTGAGTAGAAGAGTCCTCACCATTCAAGAGATTTAGTTGAAAAGCATGGGAATAGATCATTTCAAGGATCTATATGCAGATGATGAAGATTTTGCATAAATTTATAAGGTATGTGCTGAATACAAGAATCATTTTCATAGCAAATATGCTAAATATACCTTGCAAAGTGATCTTTTGTTTAAAGGAAATCAGCTATGTGTTCCTAGAGGTTCTATTAGAGAGAATTTGATACAAGAAAAGCATAATGGTGCGTTGAGTGGTCATTTTGGGATCACCAAGACTCAAGAACTTGTTCAAGGGTTTTACTATTAGCCAAGGATGAACCTAGATGTTAGGAGGTATGTGGAGAGTTGTATAGTGTGTCAAAAGGCCAAGGGTACTTCTTCAAATGCAGGCCTATACCAACCACTGCCTATTCCTACTAGGCCATGGGAATGCTTGAGTATGGATTTTGTAGTTGGGTTACCCAAGACAAGGCAAGGCATAGAAAATGTTTATGTGGTTGTGGACAGATTCAGCAAGATGGATCACTTTGTGCCATGTAAAACAACCAATGATGCCAGTCAAATAGCTTCTCTTTTCTTCAAAGAGATAGTAAGGATTCATGGATTACCAATCAGCATTGTATCAGACAGAGACACTAAGTTCATGAGCCATTTTTGGAAGACACTATGGCAGAGATTGGGAACTAATTTATCCTTTGGATCTGCATACCATCCCCAAACTAATGGTCAGACCGAAGTTGTAAACAAAAGTTTTGGAAATCTCTTAAGGTGCTTGACCAAGGAGTATGGTCAACAATGGGATCAGTTGATTGGGCAAGCTGAATATGCCTACAATGACACTGTAAACAGATCAACAGGGAAGAGTCCCTTTGAAATTGTATATGGATTACATCCTAGAGGAGTCTATGAGCTAAGAGACTTAAAGGATGGAGTCAAGGGAAGTGGATATGATGATGATTTTTCCTATGCAATGCAGGAGATTCATGATACAGTCAGAAAGACATTGGCAGAAAATACCATAGAGCATAAGACCAAGGTGGATGAGCATGGGAGAGAAGTGCATTTCAATGTTGGAGACTTGGTGATGGTGCATTTAAACAAGTCTAGATTGCAGAAAGGAGTCCCTCACAAGTTGCAGATGAAGAGGATAGGTCCCTATCCAATCCTAGAAAAATATGGAAACAATGCTTTCAAGGTGCAACTAATGGATGACAGTGGACTGTCCCTTGTTTTTAACATTGCAGATCTGGTTCATTACAAAGGACCACCACTAGATATGGATGAGAACCTCCATGAAGTTATCCAAGATGTGGAAGAACTTAAATTGCCTCCTGCTACAGTCAAACAAGCTGACAGGATATTAGATACCAGGGTCTAAAAGGGGACTAGGACCAAAGAATACAAAGAACATCTAGTAAAAAGGAATGGTCAATCTGATACTGATGCAGTGTGGATCAAGGAATCAGAGTTCAAGAAGTTGGGCATTGATCTCAACTTGCTCAATCTAAGGGTGGATTGAAATATTTTGTTTTGGGGAGGATGGTGCAGGAGCACCTAGGCTAACCTCCATTTTGTTTGTTATCAATTTTGGCTTGTACCTGACCTTAGCCAAGTTAGGGTGATGGTGTGTTTGTTTTGGACCTTAGAAGGTCTTTCTTGTGTGAGGAATAAGTGAATTGGTCATTAGGACTAAGGTCACCATACCTTAGTTTTTGTTAAGTATCTTTTGCTTTAATTAGCTTAGTAGGTTAATTTGAGTGTTGAGCCTTAAATGTGTTCTAAACACTTGGTCATTGTTAGAAGATGCCAAGAGGCAGTTAAGGGAGTTGATGGCTCAAATCAAGGAGATTGAGGTCCTAAGATTTAGGATGATGGAAAAGTTGCAAGAATGTTGCAAAGTTGCATGACAACATTTGTTAGGTTGCATGCAACTTAGTTGTCTTGGATCCCCTAAAAGTTAGGAGTGGGATCGATCAACATCCCTTGAAACATGGCAAGGGCATGTATGTAAGTATGGTGGCTCGTAGACAAGCAGTAGTTTTTTTTTGTAAGCAAGTTTTTGGTTTGAAGAATATTGAGAGAACTCTACATTTTCTGTGTATACCGTATGTTCTTGAATGACAATGCTATTAGATGTGTTAGATGTACTAATTTTCTATTAGATTTGTGTTTGTAGAATAGATTTGAGCATTTTCCATTTTGTAATAAAAATGTTTAGTGTTGATTTGGTGCTGTGAATTCATAGTTTAGAGTGTAAAGGGTTTGAAGTCTTTGTTTTGGAACAGTCAGTCTTTTAATGGCTCCCCATTGAAATCAAGCCACGGGAATTTCCTGAAAGTGGATGGATTTGCTAGGGGAGTCATTTTTCTGTACATATGTAGTGGTAGGGGTCTTGAAGAGTTGGGCAGTAGGATGTATTGACAAACCCTAGGCAAGCTAAAGGTGCCCAGTTAGAGGTTTGCAAGCGACAAATTGAAGAACATAGGCAAGGGAAGGAGGTACTGTACATAACAAGTACAGTTCTAGGTGAGGCATAACCTTACCTAAGCATTCTAGAAGGATTGAGGCTTAACCAATCCATTTGTGTGAGAGATTTGCAAAAGATCAATAAAACCCTAAGAAATAGGCCTATTAGCCCTATTTACCCTAGATCATAGGAGACCACTATATGGAGGGCACTGGGAACTGAGATCTTGTGAATCATTTAAAGGTTCCAAAAGGGTATTGGAAAGTGCAAATTACTTTCCAGGTTGTTTGGAAGTTTTGAGTAGGAAAAGCAAAAAGGTGATTGGTAAGGGCTACAAGGAATTAGGCCTCACCAATGCAAGTTCTTGAAATCGGTAAGTGTGGAAATAGAAGACCCTCCAAGATGCAAGCAAATGGATGTGTTTGGCATATTTTCTATGTATCAAGCACCCCTACAAGCATTTCAAGGTCGAGAGTGAAGTTGGCACTTAGATCCTTCTAAGTGTAGGAGACAGTCTACAAATTCAAATGGTGTCAAGTCCTCCAAGGTTAAGCACAAGGAGTGAGACTCTTGAGTAAGAGTTGAACTAGAGCTTAGTTAATGACCTAAGCCTAATCAGAACCTTGAGGCTATTAGGTTCTTGGGTGAAGACAAAGAGAAGTCTGCCTAATTAGTTGGTGCAAGCAAACCTAGAAGAGCACTTACACCACACATTGCCTAGAGCTCACTACTCAAATACAAGAGGGCTTACTGCCCAACAATACACAATAATACGGATTAGATCCGTAGGGTATGAACTGAGAAAATAGCTTCTTCAAAAGCCTAATTACAGTTCTAGTTAAGCACAAAAAACCTTCTTCACATTTCACTCAAAATTCTTCTCACTCTGCTCTGCAATCGAATGATTTGGACACTATTCTCACATCTTCACTTTCTCTGGCATACATTTTCTCTTATGTACACACTAACCTCACTCAAAAAATTGCTCTTATATATCTGCAACATGGAATTGTCAGCCAAAATATAAGACATATTTTCAATGTCGGCCCAAATTTACATACAAAATTTCAATGTAGATCAAACACCATCGGCTAATATCATGATGCGACCCAAAAAAATATCCTCAAGCACAACAAAAATTCAAAAGTAAATCTTCAAGGATCCGCAACACGCCACAACCATCATGTCAGCCAAGAACATGAAAACTCGAACATACTAAGAAAAATCTTCGACCATGAACACACCGATCAACGCAGAAGTGCAATAAAGATAGAGCACAATCTAGAAACATCTACAAGCACCAAGAAACAATAGAGAAACATCCACAATAGCTAGTATTACTAGAATTATACCAACTTTAATCAAGAACATTGACAAAGACCACATAAACACTATCAAAACATAGATCTTCATAACTTGAACAAATCTTCACATGGACTTCTGAAACTTCTGGTGGATGGACTAGATACACTTAGCAATAAACCCTTTATTCCACAACAACTGATATTCAATGTACAAAACAATACACCTTCATGACCTTCACAGTTCCACTGGCAACCTAGAACTCTTCCTTTAACAATTTTCTCAATATCATCAACATATACAACCTTCAATACAATAATGCTAATAGTGTTGACATCAATGAAAACCACATATCAGCAACACAACCATAGCATCCAAAAATATCTGCCTTTGGAATTGATGGCAACACATGATGTGAAAAACACCATCAACCCAACTCTTAATGAGCACTTACTCCCCCTTAGATTCTAACTTATTTTGCATGATCTTCTCCCCACAAGACTCTTTACTACAAATAAGCAATAGTTTTTCACATAACTCTTCTCCCCCTTGACATAAATGGAAAAGATAAGCATTATCTTCCCACATACAAGCTATGAACCACATATCGACACGTCTGACTACTCCCCCTGAGTAGTAGCCACAGAAACATTAATCTGGATCAGGAAACATCCATGAAGCACACAAATTGATGCAAGTAAATGCATCTTTAGTTCAAATCAGGAGGGCTAATCACCCCTAGCATCCCTCTAAGACACTCAAAAGTATCCTTTGGCAACGACTTAGTGAAAATTTCTGCAATTTGTTCTTTGGTAGGAACATACTCCATTCTGACTTCTCTCTCATTCACTTTTTCTCTTAAGAAGTGAAACTTGATTGATATATGCTTGGTCTTAGAGTGTAGCACCAAATTCTTTGGTATGTTAATTTCACTTGAGTTGTCACAGTATATGGAAATAGGTTCATCATATACTACTCTGATATCTTTCAGCGTCTATTTCATCCACATCACTTGAGTATAGTTATTTGCTACAACAATATACTCTGCCTTAGCAGTAGATAGAGAAATGGAATTCTACTTTATGCTCAACCAAGACACCAGCTTCTTCCCTAGGAAGAAGGCACCACCACTAGTACGCTTCCTGTCATCTACATCTCCTTCCTAATCCACATCAATGTATGCATTCAAAGTATGATCGTCATCCTTAGGATACCAAAGCCAAAAATCAATTGTTCCTTTTAGATACCTGAAGATTCTCTTAACAGAAGTCACATGACTCTTTTGGATCAACTTGAAATCTAGCAACCATACATACAACATTCATAATGTCTGGTCTGGATCAGCCTAAAATCTAGCAACCATACATACAACATTCATAATGTATGGTCTGGTTTGAGTTAAATAGAGAAATCCACCAATCATTGACCTATATCTTGTTTGATTTTCCTTAGGAGAATCATCATTCTGTGTCAACTTACATCCGATTACCATGGGAGTACCAACAGGTTTTGAATCATCCATGCCAAAATTCTTTAGCAGTTCTCTCACATATTTGGACTGAGATATGAAGATCCTCTTATCTAACTGAGCAAATTGCAATCCAAAAAAGAAATTCATCTCTCCAATCATACTCATCTCAAATTCACTCTTCATTTCATTTGCAAACCTCATACATAGATTGTCATCTCCTCCAAAAATAATGTCATCAACAAAGACCTCGATAATTAATTATTTATCATGATCCAATTTGAAATATAAGTTGTTGTTAGCAGTACCTTTATTGAATCCAAGCTTCAGTAAGTATTTGTCCAATCTAGCATACTAGGCTCTGGGGGCTTGCTTGAGTCCATATAAAAGCTTTCTTCAATCAGAAAACGATGTCTTCTTTGTCAGTCAGTTGAAATCCATTAGGCTATTCAATATATACTTCTTCTATATGCAGCATAAGCAAGAAATAACCTTACAACTTCAATTCTGGCAATAGGGGAAAAGGTTTCTTCAAAATCAATACCTTCCATTTGTGAATACCCTTTACATACCAGTCTTGCTTTATTATGGACCACTTCACCTTGTTCATTCAATTATTTCATAAGAACCATTTAGTAGCAATCACATTCTTATCTTTAGGTCTAGGAACAAGTATCCATGTATCATTCTTTTCAATCTACATGAGTTCTTCCTTCATAGCTTCCATCCAATGTTCATCATTGCAAGCTTCATTGACATCTTTAAGCTCAATCCTGGAAATCAGGCAATATTCTTCTGCAATCTTTCTTCTAGTTTACACACCTTTATTCTTGTCTCCTATAATTTGATTTTCAAAATGATTTAGCTTTACATACCTCAGATTTTTAAGATTCTCTCGAACTTCTAATTCTTCTATTCTTTCTTCTGCACTTGCACTTGTCTCTACTTCTTGACTATCTTGCTTTATCAGAACAAATTGAAGTTGTCTTACCGAAACATATGGCACAATTTGAAGTTGATTTTGTGTCTGAACATTCTTCTCTTTATTTGTATTGTCTTCATCTGAATCATATCCACAATATCTGGATGATCTAGCAAAATCCTCATGAACTCTGACATTTGCACTCTCAACCATTTTTCTCAGTATTTTGTTATAGCATCGGTAGGCCTTGCTTCTAATAGAATAACCTAAAAATATTCCTTCATCACTTCTTGCATCAAACTTGCCTATATCGTCATCTCTCTTGATGTAACACTTGCTTCCAAAGATCTTGAAGTATTTAATAGTAGGCTTATAACCAAACCATAGTTCAAAAGGAGTCTTACCAAAATTACCATTTACATTTACCCAGTTCAAAGTGTACACAACAGTGCTTACAACTTCACTCCAGTAGATGTAAGCCACATTTCCTTCAATCATCCTTGTTCTAGCACTATCCATAATTGTTATGTTCTTCCTCTCTGCAACCCCATTCTATTGAGGGGTTTAGGGACCAGATAACTATCTTTTGATTCCATTCTCTTTACAAAAAGAATTAAACTCCATGGAGGTGAACTCACCACCTCTTTCTGACCTTAAGCATTTGATTTTCAAACATTTCTCATTTTCTGCCATAGCTTTGAAAATTTTGAACTTTTCTAATGCTTCACATTTTTCTCTTAAGAAGGCAACCCATATCATTCTAGAATAATCATCAATAAGAAAGATAAAGTACCTTTCACCATGGAGATTTCTGACTCTGGAAGGAACACATAGATCAATATGCACCAGCTCCAGTAATCCATTTGAATGATGTTGTTTGCTCTGAAAAGAGACTCTAGTATTTTTCCCATCTGACACTCCTTGCAAATTGTGTTAGCAGGATTCATTAGCTTAGGTAAATCTCTTACTGCTTGAGTGGAACTTACTTTGACTATGTTATCAAAATTCACATGACACAACTTTCTATGCCATAACTAGCTTTCATCTACTTGAGCAATTAAACAACTTGCATTGGCAGCATTTAGGTGAAAAACATTACCTTTTGTTTGTTTCCCTGAAGCAATTATATTTCTAGAACTTCCATATATCCTACATCTTCCATCTTTGAACTGAAGATCATAACCCTTGTCCACCATATGTCCAACACTCAATAGGTTTTGCTTCAAGCCTTCAACATAAAGAACATAATCAGTGTTATGCTTACCACCAAGACAAATAGATCCTCTACCACGAATCACACAAGCATTGTTATCTCCAAATTTTACAATCCCACTGTCATACTTCTCTAGATTTTAAAATTTTATTTTGTCACCAGTCATATGATGTGAGCATCCACTGTCAATGACCCACTCATCCTTTTCTTCAATTTGGCCTGCAAGAGCTTTCTCAACTTTAGTAGATTCAGTAGCCACTAGACTATTTTCCTTGATAGAAATGAAAACCTAATCATCTTCATTTCCATTTTCTTTATTAGACTCTTCATCAGTCACACCTTCTTCAGAAAAGTCGCATTTCTTTTGGAATCTAGATTTGTAAGGCTTAGATCTAGGAACTCTTTCAGGACACCTTGATGCAAAATGACCTATTTTATTGCAAGAAAAACATTTGATAGGTAGCTTTCCTTTATACTTACCTTGTCCTCTACCTTCTTTCTTCACAATCAATTCTTCCAACTCTTCTACCTCTCTTTCTTCATCTTCAAGCTATTTCATTTCTTCCTCATACTTGAAAGTATTTCTAGAACTCTCTCTCAGATCATATCTTTGCTTGTTTCTTTCAGATATAGTAGTCTTGATTGTAGTTTCAGTCTTAGGAGCAAATTCACCAAATTCACTCAACTCAAAGGCAGCAAGTTTACCAATCAGTGTATCTCTTGTCACATTCGTCGATGATCTGGTTTCTTCAATAGCACGAGCCTTCACTTTGTAGGAGGGAGGCAATGATCTAAGCACTTTAGCCACACTTTCTTCCTCTTCTAGGGTACCACCAACACATCTAATAGTCATCACTATTTCATTTACTCTTTGCATAAAAGAAGAAATATTTTCATCTTCATCCATCTCCAAATTTTCATACTTTCCTTTCAAACTCTGTAGCTTAGCCATCTTCACATGTACATCTCCTTCATACAAAGTTTCTAGCTTCATCCACATATCATGAGCTATCTTTAGACCTATCACATTTGTCATTTCTGAATTTGTTAGAGCACTCAGCAAAGCTTCCATAGCCCTGGCATTATTCTCAGCCTCTTTAATCTCATCAATAGTGGAAGGACCATTTCGAGGAATAACATATTTGTTCTTTGTAATCTTCTAGAAGGGTTCACCAATACACCTCAAATGACACTCTATCCTAGTTTTCCACAATGAGTAGTTTGTTCCATCGAATCTAGGACTGTCCTTCTTGTATGATGCCATATCAGATCACCTCAAGCTTTTAAACTTCTTCAGAGGAACCTGGTCTAATACCAATTGTTGGAAAAACAAGGACAAACAACTGAGAGGGGGGGGTAAATCAGTTGTCACAGAATATTTAAACTTTTTCAAACTTAACTTAATCTCAAATCTGATGAATGAATAGTAAACCATGAACAAACAACACATTAGACACACAAAGAACACCAAGATTTTTTTACGTGGAAACCTTGTTAGGGGAAAAACCACAGTGGATGTTAGTCCACAATATTATACCCTATTAAAAGTATAAGAAAAATAATGGGAATGCACATGCATTTAGGCACACTTCCTAGAGCTCACTACTCAAATACAAGAGGGCTCACCGCCCAACAATACACAACAATACAGATTAGATCCGTAGGGTATGAATTGAGGAAATAGCTTCTTAACAAGCCTTATTATAGTTCCAGTTAAGCAAAGAAAACCTTCACACTTTGGTCAAACTTCTTCTCACTCTGCTCTACAATTGAATAATTTTGACACTATTCACACATTTGCACTTTCTCTGGCATACATTCGCTCTTATGTACACACTAACTTTGCTCAAAAAATTTCTCTTATATATCTGCAACATGGAATTACATCAACAACCTTGTCGGCCAATATATAAGACATTTTCAATGTTGGCCAAATTTACAAACAAATTTTAAATGTGGATAAAAAGTTGTTGGCTAATATCATGATGTGACCCAAAACAATATCCTTGAGCATGTCAAACATTCAAAATTAAATCTTCAAGGATCTGCAACACACCACAAGCATCATGTCGGCCAAGAACATGAAAACCCGAACATACCAAGAAAAATCTTCGACCATGAGCACATTGATCAATGTGGATGTGCAACAAAGATAGAGCATGATCTAGAAACATCCATAAGCACCAAGAAACAATAAAGAAACATCTACAACAACTAGAATTACCATAATTATACCAACTTTAATCAAGAACACTGAAAGAGACCACAATTTTTTTTTCAAAACATAGATCTTCATAACTCGAACAAATCTTCACGCGGACTTGTGAAACTTCTGGTGGATGGACTAGATACACTTAGCAATAAAACCTTTAGTCCACAACAACTGATCTTCAATGTATAGAACAAGACACCTTTGTGACCTTCACAATTCCACTAGTAACCTGGAACTCTTCGTTTAACAATTTTCTCAATATCCTCGACATATAAAGCCTTCAATACAATAATGCTAATAGTGTTGACATCAATGAAAACCACATATCAACAACACAACCACAACATCCAATAGGGCTAGGGTGAGTTGAGAACCCACAAGCCCTCACATCTTGACATGTGGCAGGTGAGGTTTCAAGGGGAGATGAGCTGGTGGTACTCCATAGTACTTAGGGATTTGGAATAGATCTCCTCATAAAGGAGGTCCTTGTCCCCGTATGGGTGATGGGATATGTGAGGAATTAAAAATTCCTCAAATATTCACATGAGGACGAGGGAAGGAATTAAAATTTCCTTAAAATACCTAGGGGTGTTAAATGTGAATTAAAAATTCACATGGGGAAGGGGTTGCCTTCTCCAAAATGAGAAAGCAATAAATGAAGTTGACTTTGGACATATTCCATAAATGGGATGGGGATTAGGTTGACCTAATCAAATGATTAAGGTTGTGCAAACATGGGGTTAAGCAGGTTAATGAGGAATTAGGGACAAGTGGGGAATTATGGAGGGTGTGACCCTAATTAAAATTAGGGGTGTGTACATCCTAATCATATATTAATTAAATTAATATGGATTAGAGAAGATTATGGAGGATGGGACAAGGAGAGAGAAATAATGAATTTAGCAATTGATTTAAAATCATAAGGAAAAAATTACTAAATTAAATAAATTAGAGTATTTATTTAATTTAGAGAAGAAAGGGGATAAGGGGTAAAGTATTTAATTATTTTAATTAAATACCTTAGGGACATTAGAAGAAGAGGAGATATTAATTAAATGATAAATCATTTAATTAATGTGGATGAAGGATGTAGGATAGAGGAATAAAAGGGGTGAATTTGACCATATGGAGGTGGTCAAATTTAGGTTTCTACATTTTTCCCCTCTTCGAAATATTGTTACAATAATAGTGTTTCAAAGAAAAAATAAAATACAAATGACTCGATAGAAGAAAAGACTGCAAGATGATGGCCCAGCGTCATGGGGAAAGTCAAGTGCAAGAAAAGTTGTTTAGGCTTTCTAATAATAAAGAATGAATGAGGATGCCCCGGTGTTGCAGGGAAATGGATAGTACGGAGGAACAGAGGAAAATGACAGGGTATACCCCCTCAAGAGGGCAGATGGGGAAGAAAAAGGGGCCCTGGGTGACTTCCCAATATGGTGAAACAAAGGGTAGCAAGCGATAAAGTGCAAAGAACCATGAAGAATGGATTTTAAACGGAGGAAAACAGACAGATGAGGTGTGAATTGTATCCCATGGAAGAAAAGGGAGGAATGAATTAATAAAGGCTTAAATAAAGGGTAAAAATTATAAATAGATGCAAAATTTGAAAATTATAAATAGTAAATTGAAAATTACTATTTACCTTTTGCACACTTGGCAACTAACTAGACAAGAGAGAGAGAGAGAGAAAAAGACAGATGAGGATGGCTGACAGGTCGAATGAGGATGAGGGATGCATGGATGATTAGCTCATCCACCAAGGTGAGGAGGTGTGCCAGTATTACTACTACCAAGGAGTGCCACACCAGGTAGGATTCAGATCCCACTTTGTAATTTGAGTTGATTTTTTTAAGCATAATTTAGCTAGGGATTCGGGTAGACCTAGGGCATGGGTTCACCACGGAAGGATGGATTCGCCCACCCATTTGGAAAATTTTCCCATCCAAAAGGGTGATTAAGGAAAGGGGTGAGGTCATGATCCGTAGGGGTGGACACGCTGGGGGAGGGGAGATTGCAAAATTACCTCTCCCTGAAAAGGGCATTTTTGCAAGACGTAGGGGCAAGGGTGCAAGAGAACAAGCGATTGCAAGATCTCCTAAGATGAGAAAGGGCGAATTCAATTTCATCCAAAAAGGTAGAAAATTCACCCGTCAGGGGGAAAAGGACACAGGGGTGAACTTTCCAAAATATGAGGTAGGGGGAAACATGATGAAAAAAGAAAATGAACTATGAAAGACTGACAAAATGTTATGTGTGAATGTAGAGCTTCGAGACACTGAGGACTCGCGAGAGGAATTCAATGGTGTTGGAGGTGACAGTTAGGGAGATGAATGCCCATGACCATGCAACACTGGCACAGGTGGGGATACTACACATGTTGGGTTATCCCAACATTAGAGCACATCGGGCACTCTTGATAGAACTAATGGAGAGGTAGAGTTTTAAGATGTCGACCTTCCATCTCCTGATAGGGGAGATGATAGTGACGTTAGAGGAAATTTGGAGGATCTTGCAACTGCCTATTCGAGGGCACTTGATTAGCAGGACATGGAGCCAGAATCTAGATAGTAGCCTACAGGAAATTTTTGGATGGGTCGAGCTCCCCATCCAAGGGAAGGAGTTAGATTTGGATGCGTGCCTGGGACTAGAGGTGCCTACATTTCCATTATACCTTTGTGGCTTGATTAGTGGGATTTTACAGCCAAATAGGAGTGGATGCTTCTATAGCCTCAAGGTTATTGAGGTTGTTAGACATATTGTTGAGTGACGGGAGGGGGATTTTGCATGGGGGGCATGCATGTTAGCTCAGCTGTATTGGGACATGCACATGGTTTGTTTTAGGAGAGCTTTCAACATCACACATGTGACTCTGCTCTAGGTATGGGCCTGAGAGCACATTAGCATTACGAGGCCATGGATTTTAATAGTGAGGACACAGGACGAGACACTGCTAGTGGCATACTAGTATGGTATAGAGTACGACTGGCGACTCCACTATCTAGATGTGAGTGATCTAGAGGGATGGAGGAGGAGATTAGACGACTTTGAGGGGTGAGGATATTATATGGAGACCCTACCAGAGACAATGATTTTCTAGATGGAGGGATGATGAGAGGAGGCATAGGGGATACTTCTTTATAGTGTGATACTTGATCACGTGAGACTCGTACATTATTGAGCTCCACAGACCAGACAGGGTCATGAGGTAGTTTGGTGTTCAGTAGGATATCCCCGTAGGGCTGCAGAGATTTTGTCAGATTAGTCGAGAGGACTTGTGGGGTGATATGATCATAGCAAAGTTTTTGAGGCAGATGTCGAAAGACCTACAGTTGGTACCATATTCTGGGAGAGGAGGGATGGAAGATGCAAGGATGATGGTATGGTACTTAGCATGGCAGACAAACCATAGGCCAAGATGGATCACGACAATGTACTTGATTCTAGGGGCACTAGGATATGGATTAGAGGATTAGAGGAGATTGGCCAAACAACATAGGAGGAGGAGGAGAGGTGGCCAGAAGAGGAGGGGAGGAGATAGATATGTTGAGATGGGAGAGCCTAGAGGAGAGAAGGTTAGAGGGGAGAGGGTGTAGGCCATGGATGAGGATGCCCTAGAGGTGCATCCATTAGCAATAGTTCCATATGTACTACCACTGCCAAAGGATCCTGTGGTATTACCCACCAAAGCTCTATTGAGACTAAGGATTGCAGAGCATAGACTCAGGGAGTTAGAGGAAAGTTAGGATATATTGTAGAGAGAGGTAGGTAGATTGCAGGTGGAGGGAGTTAGGGATTATGGGGCCTTGGTGGATGAGGCTGCACGAAGGGTGCAGGAGGTATATGCAGAGAGGGATGAACTTAGGAGGAAGCTAGCAAAGATGTAAAGGGGGCTAGATGAGCTAAGGAGTTAGAGGGATGAGCTCAAAGATAGAGCAGAGTGTTCAGAGATGATAATAGGAGATGTAGGACTGGCGTTAGAGAGAGAATAGGAAGCAGAGGCATAGGTACGGGCCCTGTGGGATGAGAGGGATGCAGTGGAACAAGAGATGTCATAGCTATGAGCATTGGTGGATCAAATGAGGATGGCTTAGGATGCATTAGAGTAGGAGAGGAGATTGATCATGGGACTGAGGGACAAATACAAGATCGAGAGGGATTTGGCCAGGGCTCAGGCAATAGAGGTTCCTGATGCTAGGACAGGTGGCCTATTATATGTTTGCATACCATCAAGCAGTACCAAATGTCACATAGAGAATATCACCCTATGTCATACGTGACCTCAGATTCCAACACCATCCCATTCAAGATCACTCACACATGAGCGTACAATAGCTTTTGTGAGACTCCACCTAGGGGTAGAGGTTTAGGGGTAGATTCCCCTCAGAGATTAGATGAGGGTAGTTCAGGATAGAGAGGATAGGGGGGACAAGATCCCAATTTTCAATAGGTGTAGAGTGGATATGTAGTGGACAAGCATAAGGGCTACATACTCTACAACACAGATTAGATATGGATTATTCCATTCATTGATGTGGATAGGGACAGGGGCTACATACTCTAAAACATATATTAGATATGGATTATTTCATTCATTGATGTGGACAGGGACAGGGGCTACATACTCTACAACACAGATTAGATGTGGATTATTTCATTCATTGATGTGATCAGAGCTCTGTAGCTATATTTTATTTGATGGATATCGATGGAAATGATATTTATGTATTTATGATTTTATGATGGAGGGATGATGATAAGAGGCATAGGGGATACTTATTTATAGTGTGCTACTTGATCGGGAGGGACCCATACATTGTTGAGCTCCATAGACCAGACAAGGTCACAAGGCAGTTTGGTTTTCAGTAGGATATCCCCGCAAGGCCATAGAGATTTCACCGGATTAGTTGAGAGAACTTGTGGGGTGATCTGATCATGGTAGAGTTTGTGAGGGAGATGTGGGAAGACCTACAATTGGTACCATATCTTGGGAGAGGAGGGATGGAAAATGCAGGGACAATGGTATGGTTCTTAGCATGGTGGATAGACCAAAGGCCAGGATGGATCATGATAGTGCACCTAATTGTAGGGGCACTAGGATATGGATCAAAGTATGAGAGGATATCGGCCAGACAAAAGAGGAGGAGGAGGAGAGGTAGCTGACAAAGGAGGGGAGGAGACAAAGATATTGAGATGGGAGAGGATAGAGGAGAGGATTAGGTGAGAGGGGAGAGGGTGTAGGCCATGGATGAGGATGCCCTAGAGGTGCATCCATTAGCGATGGTTCCATATGTACTGCCACCGCCAGAGGATCCCGTGGTATTACTCACCAGAGCTCTAGCGAGACTGAGGGAGTCAAATGTAGATTGAGATAGATTGTAGAGTGAGGTAGGAAAATTTTAGGTAGAGGGAGTCGAGGATTATGGGGCCTTGGTAGATGAGGCTGCATGGAGGGTGCAAGAGGTAGGTGTAGAGAGTGATGACCTTAAGAGGAAGTTAGCATAGATGTAGAGGGGGATAGATGAGCTAAGAAGGGAGAGGGATGAGCTTAGAGATAGACTAGAGAATGGAGAGATGAGACTAGGAGATGCATGACTGGTGTTAGAGAGAGTGTAGGCAACAGAGGCTTAGGTACGGGCCCTATAGGATGAGAGATATGTGGTGGTACGGGATATGTCATGGATATAATCATAGGTGGATCAAATGAGGATGGCCCAGGATGCATGGGAGTAGGAGAGGAGATTGATCATAGGACTGAGGGATAGATATAGGATCGAGAGGGATTTGGCCAGGGCTCAAGCAGCAGAGGTAATAGATGGTAGGATAGAGGCCGCATATTATATGTTTGCATACCATCAAGAAGTGCCAGATGTCACATAGAGAGTATCACCCTATATAAAACATGTACCTAAAATTCCAACACCATCCCATTCAATAGCCACTCACACATGAGGGTACAACAACTTCCGTGAGACTCCACCTAGGGGTGGAGGTTCAGGGGCAAATTCCCCTTAGAGATCAAATGAGGGCAACTCAGGATAGAGAGGATAGGGGGAACAAGATCTTGATTTTTGATAGGTGCAGAGTGGATATGCAGTGGACAGGGACAGGGGCTACATACTCTACAACGTAGATTAGATATGGATTATTTCATTCATTGATGTGGTCATTGCATTTGATCAGAGCTCTATACCTATATTTTATTTAATGGATATCGATGGACATGATATTTATGTATTTATGCTTTTATGATGAACTTATTATGGACTTGTTGTGGACTCATTATGGTTTTATTATGGATTATGATTGACTTGTGATGGACATGATATTTTCATATTTATATGATATGTGATGGACATGATCGACACTATGTGGTGTTATGTTATGAATGTTGATTTATGTGTATGTATATGTATGTGATTTATTATGAGATATGCAGATGGTTATGATGATGATGATTATTATATATGCATGTGACCATGATGATATACGTTTATGCCTATGTAGATGACATGGATGAAATGCATTATGCCTAACACTTTGTGATGCAGGATGTGATGAATGATGTATGATTTTATGATATATGCTATAGATGTGAGACAAATGATTTGTGATGTAGGTGGCGATGTATGTGTACACTGTACAATTAATTTTCCTTTGATTTTAGTGGGAAAATTTTCCAGGAATATTATTATGATTTGATTATGATATGAAAATGAAATGGGATACAATGAATGAAAAATGTAGTGTATGCATATGTAATAATGTTATGGATGGATGAAATAAATGTGACATAATGTAGTGTATGCAATGAGATGGACTAATGTGTTTAGCATAATAACTCTAAACAACCTAAAATAATAATGCAATGAAATGATAATGGAATGAATTTAAGATGCTTAGAATAACCAATCAAGATCAATCTAAACAACTTAAAGTGAATCATGAAACCGATAAATGCACATGGGATGCAATGACATGCAATGAACTTAAGATGCAATAACCAATCGAGATTAAACCAAACAACTTAAAGTGAATCATGATAATGACAAATGCAAACTGGGATCAAATTGTACTCTTTTCATTTAAAATGACATCAATCAAGATTAATGAACAATTGGATTCACCTATTTCTATGACGTCTATGCTTTTCCTTATAGTTATGTATCAATCTCATTTTCTTTGCTCATTTTGTACGTCATAAACTAGGGATTTGACAACAGAGATGACCTTGGTACTATCAGTGTAATGATAAATACAACCTATGTGAGTGATGGGTGTGGTAATGTGTCACATATCAAGATGATAAATGATGTATGTGATACTGCACCTGTCAAAATTAGGGGAATCCTAAGAAGAAAAGAAGAGGAATACGAGCATTTTGCACAACCAAAATGACTAATCATAGGCTAGCGAAAGGATGGATGGGGGATAAATATTGCAATGCAATAGGATGATAAATGACATGTGATCCTAATGCCATTTAGGAGCACTAGTTTTTGCTATAGCATAAGACACGATATGCCAGGGTATAAGGAACCAAGGTAGATTAGTGTCTAATGCATAAAAAAAACACAATAGACAAGAAGGCTATCCCAACACGCCAAAGTCACAATGGATTTGGTCAGGCCATGTATTGGAACTATAAGCACAAAGGATGCCCCAACATAACACAAGACCACATGGATTTGGTGGGTACTACGCGGGACAACCAAAAAGACATAAACAAACAAAAGATCAAGATATGCCCTTATGTTTACTAGTCAAAGCACACCACGATATGATGGATCATGGTGACCTTTACAAGGCATGATAGGAAGCTCAAATGATAAAGAAAATCCAAAAGAATCAAAAGATCACAATAAATCTCAAATTTCCTTTGCCACAATATCAAAAGGGTGGATGGGATTGATGTGGTTTGATTAGGAAGGATGCATCTTGCAAAGACCAAAGATGGAGGAGAGTCTAGATGATCAACATGACACAGTATATTTGAAACTGATTGGACCTCATGATATCAATGGATTTTGCTTGTTAAGAACCAACTAGGATAGGGACATACTTGACAACACAATGTGACAATGACAAGACACACCCTAAAGACCTAGGGGCTTGGGGGTTGATAACAGATTAGCCTTGCCTACGTGAAAGCACAGAGCCCTCGTAGTTCACTAAAAGACTAATGACTAACCATGGATAAAAGTGAAAAGAGGACAATGGAGACCTTGATGGATGACCAAAATTGGACAAACAAAATGTCCCGGGGGATGATAAAATGATTGACCTTTCCTACATGAAAGCGCAAGGGAAACATAGTTCAACGAAAGGACAAAAGACAAGATGAGACCTGATGATGACCGACATGGTGAGAAGATCCTATATGGGGACACAAGACCAAGAAATGACACTGATAGATGAGTAAAAGAAGCTTAGATTGGGATAAAAGCTCAGGATTAAGGATAGCGGATGAAAATCATCCAATGCTCAACCAAAATATACAAAGCGACAGATAAGAAAACATAGATGAAAGGAGTGGTTTGATAGGATGCTAGGATGGGATGCGAGGATAGGCTAGAAGGAAGCATAAAGTAACTAGGATGCAAGGTAGATAATGATTAAGCCATCTACGAATGGCACCTATTATTAGGTTTTCACCAAACGTACTTATCCAAGGTGCCACCAAAGGTGGTTTTCACCATAGGATTGATTATTTCTCTTGACTATTTTTGGATATTTTTTTGACTTTTTGATTTTTTTGTATTTTTGACAATTTTAAACTTTTTTTTTGGTATTTTTTAGGATAGGATAACCCAGCTGACTTAGATGTAAAATATCTTTAGGTGCATGATGTTGAGAGGCTCCTCCAAGATTCCCCCTTCAGGTGTAGCAAGCCTATATGCCCTAGAACAATATTTCATTGTGACAACATAAGGACCCAGCCACTTAGCCTCAAAATTTCCTCTTGTCTCAATCTTGTTGAGTACATTGATTCTCCTTGAGAACTAGATCACCAACATTAAATTGATGTGGATGAAATTTCTTGTTTTAGCTCCTTCTAAGATGATGTGGGTATGCTTGTAGATGATTGTAGGCCCTAATACACTTTTCATATAGGAGTTCGAGCTAACTTAAGAATGCAACCTAGGTGTCTTCATCACTGATGAGGTTGTTCAAAGATATTTGGAGTGAGGGAATCTCAAATTTTGATCGACAAGATTGCATCGACACCATAAATGAGGGAGTACGGAGTGGCGCTAGTGGGAGTGTGGATGGATGTATGATAATCCAAGAGGGTAGGATGGAGATGGAGGTGCCAATCTTGACCAATAAATAGAAGGATTTTGGACACTACAAACAATACCATGGCATACGTTCATCTCTACACATGAACCGTAAGAATATGAGACGGCTTCACAGGTCCGACCTGCTTCACCAGTAAATAGAAGGATTTTGGACACTACAAACAAAGGTGTTTAATTAGAGAATTTTGTTCGTAGGGCATGATCCATGTGGCGAGAGTCCCCTTTCAAATCCATCTCATCAGAACCATACACGTGATTCTTGGGCTTTCCCCAAGAATCCACTTTTATATACCGGCTAGAAGTCCCTCGGGTTGAGGGTGCTATCGGTCTGAGTTATTCTAGGGTGAGTACTTTTTTCCACTAGAACAAGCCCAAGTTCTAGAGTTGGTAACCGTTTCTCTTACACCCAGGATTGCACGGATGCACAAGGGGAGAGGATACTTCGATGTACCAAATTGTGAGGGTAATTACAAAATCGTGCTTTCACACCAAATGCAATAGACACTTGTTAATTTTAATCCAAATGAAATATTTGCTACACTACCAAACAATCTGTTTCAAAAATTTAACTAGGGTCTTCGACATGCATTCTGTAGAAAGATTCGTTAGTAGTTTGATATTGGTATTTGACTATCGATTTGCAAAAAAATCATTAACTCCTCAAGACACAAGATGAAAATAGAAGATTAGCGAAAATAAAAACACAAAAGGAAACTGTAAATTAAAAGTTTAAAACCTAAAAATATACCAGTCGAATGCA
>VDFB02271358.1:1184997863-1185054353 GCA_007258455.2 Sequoia sempervirens
AAATAAATGATCTAATCTTCAAGTTTGGTATTCGAAAACAGAAGAATTATCTTTGCATGACAAAGATGAAGATGGATTAAAGCAACTCTCTGTTCGAATGCACGCACAAGGTTTAATTAATTAAATAGGAATATTTAATTAATTTGCATGTACATGCAATTGAGTTAGAAATAGATGATTGAATGATTTGACGAAGAGATTACTCGAGAAAGCCACTCAGACATTAAATCAAGAGTTAACTGAGCAATTTAAATAGATGTTGAGTCGAGTCAAAGTGAATACTTAAATAACTCACCATTATCCAAATATAGAGGAATGCGTTAAAATAAGATTTATGAATTAAATAATTTATTTAAATCAATATTTGATATTGGAAGAATGTTTGAATAAATAAGATTTATTTAATTAAGTGACGAAGGGATTTAAATGAATAATTAAATAAATAAAAGAATTTATTTAATTATAGTTGAAATATGATAAAGAGTAAATTAAATAAGAACTTATTTAATCAAAGAAGAAGGATAAGGTTAATTAGCAACATAATCAAATAAAAAGCGTTTATTTAATTAATTAGATGGAATAAAGAAAAGTGTGAATTAATTAAATAATTAAGATTATTTAATTAATAGAAGAAATGAAGATCTTAGATAATAATTAAATAATTGACATTATTTAATCATGATCATGGAAGAAATATGAATTATTAAGAACATTGAAGTCGCAGGCTTAAACCATATTTCAGTGTCTACATTTTCCCATGTTTGATACAATGTCATTTCGGTGGTGTGTCAAAGAAAATCGATAAAAATATGCCCCAGTCATGCTCCAATGTAAATAGGTGAAGGTATGCCCCCTCGAGAAAATTGACAAATTTTTGAAATTTTTTAGAAAAATCTGGAAATGATCCCGATTAGTCCATTGGATAGCCAGAAATGCAGTAGAGTTGATGGAATTGAAGTTGGAAATGTTAAGGACGGGTACGGGTTGATTGAAGTTGGAAGTTGACGTGGCCAGTAGAAAGGAATGCCACCAAAACCCTAGGTATAAATAGAAAATGGGGTAAAAACCTATTCATTTTAACTCGCATAGCCTTGAGAATTGAGATTTTGCTCTACATCCATAGCGAAGATCTCTTCTGTTCCAAACACCCACCATCGAGCATACAGGATCTAGACCTTTAGGCAGCTAGCCGACGCAGACCCCTTGGTATGTACCTTAAACTTGACTTTTTAATTTTCAATTTGTGTGAGTTTTTTTGCGTTTATTTGCTATTTTTGTTATGCGTCATTTTATTGAAAAGTCGCATGTGAGTGCGCAATCGACGCATTTGCATGCGGATCAATGCACTTGTAAAATTACGTAAATGGTTAGTGTAGGGTTTTTGCGGTTCAACGCAACTATATTTGAGTTACATGCATTTGCTAAATAGCAATGCATTTGCATTTAAAATAGCCGCATGTGTTTATTTTTCAACGCATTTGCATTTAGTTCGACGTAGTTGTTATTTAGTTTATGCAGTTGTATGTGATCTTTGACTTATGCAGACACTTTTGTATTTTTGCACACATTTTCATTTAATTTATATGCATGTGAGAAATAATGACGCATGTGTGTAATTGAATTACACATTTATTTTTCTTCACTGCATTTGAAAAAGAATGACACATTTGAATAGCATTTGATTTAGTCATTTAGCACTAGGATAGATGTTTGATGCTGACATGAGGCATGTATAATTCCATTGCAGGTTGTTTTAGACATGATATACACATGAGAGTCCATACCTACGACTTTTCACTTCCAAGATAGCTTGCAGAGTTAAGAGAGATGATTCTTATGGCACCTAGGTCTTCTACATGTGACATACATGCCCCAGATTCAGGTGAACTGGGGTTTATTGACAGCGTTATGCGAGTGGTGGCACTCGGAGACTTCGTCATTTCACTTGCCTACTGGAGAGGCGACAGTGACCTTAGAGGACGTCTACAAGATCTTGAGACTTCCCATCAGAGGCACGCGGATGAGGTACGATACCCAAAGGGGTGTTGCTAAGATGTGCATATACAACCCTCACGCTGATTTTAGACAGTTAGGGTTTGATCATTATGAGATTAGATGGCTTGTATTGGCACAGAGGTATAGGTAGCTAGACTGTCTAGTGTGTACATTGATAGGTGGTATAGTGCTTCCTGACCGTCGAGGTCATGGTTTTCCTATGGGTTGAGGGGAGATGCTAGTAGGTATGTTAGAGTGATGAGAGGTATATGCTTGGGGTCCCTATCTCCTTGGCATGTTATATTTTCACTTGCATGATATAGCCTATCGTGAGGCTCAGTCCATGAGTTGTGGTACCACGCTCCTGATGGGATGGGCTTGGGAACACATTGCCATTTTTTGGCCACCGGTTATAGTTGATGTACAATACGGAGCTCCTTATGCCTTCTGTTATGTGGGGGCGAACACTTAGCACCACATGGGAGATACCGGGTATTTCAGGCATGCCATTGATACTATGGTTCAGTTTACATGGAGATTGTACCAAGGATGTGTAGAGTGGTCAAACGAGGATGAGCATTTTCCTTTTTGCCGCCAAACTCAGTACCTGATTAGGCGGATTGTTTCACATGTCCACATTATTGAGTGACATTTTCCAGATCATGTATTCCGGCAGTTTAGAGAGGTACAAGATGTGCTGAGAGGACAAGCTAAGTTCGCGAGGTATTCGCGAGAGATCCCCCTGTGGGGTCTAGAGATTCCAATAGCCAGTGCGGAGGACAATATTGATGGATTGTAGGCAATTCCGCAGGGATGGAGAGATGGTACGATAGACCCAAGTACCATAGAGGCTTACGATCAAGGGTGGGCCGTGCATAGGCTGATTCCCCTTACAAATCCAGATCAGGCTGTACCGATAGAGCGGTGAGGGATAGGACTGTATGGTAGGCATGGTAGAGGTAGAGGTTGGAGAGGTGGAGGGGGTCGTGGTGATGATGGAGATGGTGGTGGAGGTGGTCGGTGAGGTGGTAGGAGAGGGAGGCATGGACAGAGGGGACGAGGGCCACCATTATCACCGATTCGTGAGGAGGGATGGGGAGAGGAGGATGTTCCCATGCTAGATATTGGAAGAGGTGGGGAGGAGGTGCATGTTGAGATTGGCGAAGAGGAGGAGCATCCCACAAAGGAGGGCATTCCATAGGTTCATGCAGAGGAGGAGGCAAACATAGAGGAGGTAGAGATTGATGCCCTTGGCTTACTTGGTGCCTATCAGGATGATGATGATGAGCGGGAGGTCCGGGACAGGATTTTGGAGGATTTGGAGGATGAGGATGATGGTGTACTGAGGGTGAGACAGGTTGACACGGAGGTAGTTGATTCTGACACTGCTACACTTTGGGCCCAGATTGCATCCTTGGAGGAGCAGATGAGGGTCATGATCTCTAAGAGGGATTTGGTATAGATGGAGAGGGACAGGGCCATCATGAATAGAGATTAGGCCATAGCTTGGAGATAGGAGACCAAGTAGAGATTCACAGAGATTAGAGCCTTATGTACTCGGCCAGCAGCTGCATTTTCCAGAGAGTTAGTCAAAGCCAGGGAGAGGGCCAACTATTATAGGGATTTGTATGAGACAACAGTTCTTCCAGAGAGATGGGCTCTGAGTTTTTCAGAGGCACGCAGTGAGAGGTCTCAGACTAGGACCCACTCCAGGACAGTTAGCACAAAGGGTGTCGAGCAGCCACGTAGAGCTGGCCCATATGATTGGCCACATTCAGGGCACAGGTCGTCAGGTTCTTGGCATCAGTCATCCACACACTCTAGCCATGATAGAAGTGGTAGTTCAGGATAGAGACACTTCTTGATATGTACCAAGACATTGTATTATGATTATATAGCTTGTGGGCTTCCATATTTATTGATACATTATCACATTGTGTTGTGGCACTGTTGAGTGATGTATATGTATGATTTTGGCGGTGATTCTCATGATATGCATTTCTATTTATTGATTATGAAGTCATTTATTTGTACATGTTATGTTTATATGATATGCCGTGTGATGGATGATCATATCTACTTTATGATGTGTTTATGCAATATATGATGTGATGTTGATTCTATGTGATGTATGCATTTTATAGTTATGAGATGCAATATGATGTTATATGTACAATGATTTCTACATGTAATTCTATAAAGATGTAATGTGATGCATGTATTTACATTTTTTATGTACATGGAATGCTTATGACATGTAATCTATGATGAAAAATGTCTATTATGCCATGATATCATAGATATGATAAATGCCTAGATGCTTGTATATTTCCTAATGCAAGATGTATGTATGATTGATGAGGTATGATTTGGAAATGATATTTTATAACATGAATGTGTATGCAGGATTATTTATATTGTTGTGTGTCACAGGACTCCGTCATAATGCAGGAAAGAAGAATTGTTAGTGCAGAAAGCAAGATTGAGAAATAATGAAAGAAATTCGGTGGATGTTAGTATTTGCAATCTTTGATGTTTCAATGTATCACAAAAGGTGGTGCACTTTATCATCACTGGGTGGGACTAATACAAATGGAGAAAAACCCCATGATATGACATAGATCAAGGTGTGCAAGGTCATCCACTTGCTAACAATAGACAGTCGCAGAGAAGGATTGTCGTTAACTCATACTAAGGGCACAAGTTGCCCCAGTCTTTTTGTCGAGACAAACAATAGACAACAAAAAAAATAACAAATGGGTCATGAGATGTCATCACTCCTCTAAATCCTTCATGGGACATCCTTGAGGAAACTAGTAACATGACTCAAAATCCAAATTTAAAAGAAAGTTGACAGACAACAGTCAAAGAAAATAGAATTTTGATACATTGTTGCTTCTCTAAATCCTTCATGGGACATCCTTGAGAAAGCTAGTAACATAATTCCCATCATAAAGTCAAATGAAAAGATAAGATAAATAAGTAAGAAAGTCAAAAATCCAATAAAATATTTGCCAAAACTTGATATGTTTTTATTGATTAGTTTTGACTGATAGAAGGATTGATTGATAGAGCCTAATTTCAGGAGATACACATACTGAATAAGACTTTGAGTCTGGTTTCGATGTTATGACTATCTGTATAAGGCATGACAAAGCCTGGTTTCAGAAAGACATGTATTGTATAAGATGTTGAGTCAGATGTCGTTGATATGATAACCTATGTAAGTCTATGTTTGATTGTTTGACATGTCGATTATGCAGGAAGGACTCAACCTATATAAGACATAGATTGTTTTACTGATATCTATATTTAGGAAGGACTCATCCTGAACAAGACTCAGGTTGATTGCCTTGATGATATCTATTTCTAGGAAGGACACATCTAGTAACAGACATTAGTTGATTTGTTTTGATTGTTTTCATTTGGAAAGTTGTTTGATTTGACTTGGAGACATTGCTGACCTGTTCACCAGATTGATGCAGGACTTGATATGATGTGTTAACAATTGATTGTGTGTGAAAAAAAACCCTAAAGGACTGACCTAGTGCGGCCTCGGGGGCTCATCGATTGATGGCCTTTACTACGTTATACACGCAGAGACCTCGTAGTTCGACGTGTCTCCAACTGACAAGACTGACTAAAAATAAAAGACATGTGTGATATTGAATGTGATGAACCCCTAATGGATTGACCTAGTGTGGCCTCGGGGGATCATCGATTGATGGCCTTGCCTACGTTATACATGCAGAGACCTCGTAGTTCGACACAACCAATGACCTTGTCATATAGACATATGGATTGAATCATGATTTTATATAGACAAACCTAAACGGACTAACCTAATGCCTCAGGGGCACATCGGCAGATGGCCTTGCCTACGTGTAGTCATAGAGGCAACCTATTTCGACTAATGACAAAGACTGACAAGCGTGACTGACTTTGACTCTGTTTTTGGATTTTTGACATGTTTTGATTTTATTTTATTTTATCCTTTTTCAAGTTTTTTTATGTTTTTGGATTTTTCTATGGTTTTACGTCTTCAACACAGCCAATGTAAGAATCAATATGACACATGTCAAGTGTTTTCCCCCAGTCGAATATAAGACCAATTGATTATGAATAGGGTAAAATAGGGGATATGAAATGCACTCGATGTCAATCATTCCAAGTTATGGGAAAGACTACCACTTATTACAAATGGTATGTACAAGTGATATGTACAGGAATAAATAGTATATACAGGGATGTGGTGTATGTACAAGGATGTGGTGTATGTACAGGGATGTGGTGTATGTATAGGGATTAGATTAGAATGATAGTAGATAAAGGAGCAGAGTCAACTACACATGGCGCTTGTTTGCCAGGTTTTCATCATGGTACTTATCCAAAGCGCCACCCAAGTGGTTTAAACTATTGGATGAATTATATCTCTTTACTATTTTCTGGATTATCTAATTTTTTTGGTGTGACCAAGATGCCTGTTTGCTAGGTTTTCACCTTGGTAACGATTTTTTTGTTGATTTTCTATTTTTTTTTGTATTTTCACTAATTAAGACAAGGCTCTCAGAAGTTATGCATAGAACTTCTTCAAATGAAGACTATTGATTGGTGAGGAAAATGGTTCCCCTTCAGGAGTAGAGAGTTGGTATGCTCCTGATCCAAAGGCTTCTGCAACAATATAAGGTCTTAACCAGTTTGGTTCGAACTTTCCTAGTTTTTCTCTATCTACTTCATTCTTTGGGTTCTCCATTAAGACTAGGTCACCAATGTCAAATTTTTTGTTCAAGACCTTCCTATTATAGCTATGACGAAGGCGATTCTGATATGCTTGGAGATGGTATAGTGCCTTTTGTCTTCGCTCATCCAGGAATTCTAGCTCATGGAGTCTCGATACTCGGTCCTCTTCATCATCAATGTGGCCTTTCAAGGATACCCTCGGGGAAGGAATCTCGACCTCAATAGGAAGAATAGCTTTAGAATCAAATACTAGTGAATAGGGAGTGGTGCCAGTGGGAGTACAGATACTTGTGCAATAATCCCATAAGGCGGGATTAAACTATAAATGCCAATCACGACTAGCATCATTGACAATATTTTTGAGGATTCGAATGATAGTTTTGTTAGATGCCTCTCCTTGGCCATTACCTTGTGGGTAGTATGGAGTGGAAAAGTGATGTTGAATATGATATTCATCACAAAGATGGCGAACTTCTTGATTCTTAAATGGGCAGCCATTATCCGTGATTATGGATTGAGGGACACCATACCGATAGATGATATAGTTCAGGATAAACTTAGAGATCTATGTGCCAGTAATGTATGTCATAGGAATAGCTTCAATCCACTTTGTAAAGTACTTAGTGGCAGTGATGATGAATTTGTGTCCATTAGATGATATGGGGTGGATCTTACCTATGAGGTCGAGCCCCATTGGGCGAAGGGTCATGGTGAAATTATAGGACGAAGCTCCTGTGCGGGTGCATGTATCAAGTCTCCATGAACTTGGCATTGACGACATTTCTTTACAAAGACATATGAGTCCTTTTCCATAGTAGGCCAATAATAACCCAGTCTCATAATATTTTTGGCTAAGGTAGGACCGCTAGAATAGGAACCACATATACCCTCATGCACCCCTCACAAGGTTGCTTGTGCTTCATTAGAATCAAGACATTTCAGTAGTGTATTATCTAAGGCACGTCTATATAGGGTGTCTCCGATGATGGTGTATTAGGCTGACTTGCGGAGGAATGTCCTACGTTGGTTGTTTGACAGGCCAGTGGGTATGATTTCGGCATGAAGTTAGTCATAGATTTCTTTGTACCATGGGGAATCAGGACAAACAATGTCACATACCATTTTAGAATCTGGGATATCGTAGGCTGGGATCAAAAGCTATTCTACCAAAAACTCAAACTTAGGCACGTTGTTAGGAATGTCTAGAAGTGATGCAATTGTAGCCATAGTGTCTGTTGCCCTGTTTAAAACACGAGGTATCTGATGAAATTCAACCTTGTCAAAGTACTCTATAAAGCTATCAGCCATATGTTTGTATGGAGCAAGCTTCTCATCCTTAGTCTCATAATCATCATTTACCTATCTAATTACTAGTTGAGAATCACCATATACCCGTAGATTCTTAATCTTTCACTTGACTGCCATGCGTAACCCTATCACTAGAGCTTCATACTCTGCTATGTTGTTAGTGCATGGGAATGCAATCCTAAATGACTTAGGGATGGAATCACCCTATGGTGTGATAAACAGTATACCAGCCCCTGAGCCATGATTTGTATGTGAGCCATCAAGGTACAGTTCCATGTTATGTTTGTGTCAATGGTGAATATAAACTCATCAGGAAAGTCAGAAACTAATGGATGATCTGCTTGTATTGGTGCATCGGCTAACTGATCAGCAATGATTTGTCCTTTAATAGCCTTTCTCTCCACATACTAGATATCATACTCACTAAGTATCATAACCCATTTGGCCAGTCGGCCTATTAATGCTGCCTTGCTGAGAAGATATTTTAGAGGATCTATTTTGGAAATCAACATTGTTTGATGGTTTAGCATATAGTGCCTTAGTTTTTAAGTAGCAAATACTACTACAAGACAGGCACATTCAATGGTACTATAGTTGAGCTCATAACCTACCAAAGTCTGAATGATATAATAGACTACCCTTTCACGACCTTCATTGTCATTTTGTGCAAGCAATGCTCCGAGTGTTGAATGGGTTACTATAATATAAAGAATCAATGGTCATCCTTCAATAGGTGGCATTAAGACTGGTGGTGTGAGTAAATATTCTTTAATTAGTTGAAAATCCTCTCCGCACCTAGCTATCCATGCAAAGGGTACCCCTTTCTTAAGTAGATGTTGAAAAGGATGTGTCTTATCTGCTAACTGCACTATAAATCTTATGATGGATTGTAGTCTTCCTTGTAATGTCCTTAATTGACTGAGATTAGTTGGTGAAGGAATGTTTATGATTTCTTTTACCTTGGCCAGATCCACTTCAATGCCTTATTTGGAAATGATATAGCCTAAAAGCTTTCCTGACTTGATTCCAAACACACATTTCTTGGGATTGAGTCTCACTTCCCTTGTCTTGGATTTAACAATAAGGTCATTGACATAATCCTCCATAAGAGTGTGTACTAGATCATGAAAAATGGTGGTCATGGCACGTTGATAGGTTGCTCTTGAATTTTTGAGTCCAAAGGGAATAACATTCCAGCAATACGTTCCCCAAGGATAGGTGAAAGTTGTCTTAGGTTGGTCTTTATTTGCAATTTTGATCTAATTATATCCTAAAAATCCATCCATAAGGGACAACATCTCATATACTGCTGTCATGTCAACTGTCATGTCTATGTTAGGCAAAGGGAAGACATCCTTTAGAAAATCCTTGTTGATATCTCTAAAATCGGTGTAGATGTGGATGCCCCCAGTTGGTTTGGTGACTGGTACAAGATTGGAAATCCAATCGACATAGTCGATTGATCTAATGAAACCAACATCTAACAGTTTCTTGAGTTCTGCCTTGACTAGTAAAGCAATATGTGGATGCATTTTCCTCAATTTTTGTTTCACTAGTTTGACACTTGGTTGTAAGGGTAAGTGATGTAGAAAAAGTTCAGGATCCAACCCAGGCATGTCTACATAGGACTAGGAAAAATTTATCTATCTCTATGCAAAGAAGTTGTGGAATTTTGGCTACTCTTTTGTTGTCAATGACACTGCAAAATAAACCAGCCGAGGATTCTCTTTTGTACCTATGTTGACTTCTACTGATTCTTCAACGAGCATGGGTGACTTTTCCTGTGCAATGGGGAGAATGTTCAAACCTCCATCCTTAGGTGCCTCAGAGAGGTTTTCGCCTTCCGATGCGTCCTTTCTTTTTACTTTTTCATTGTCTAAAGGTTCCTTTCGGTTTTCACCTAGAGACTCATCCTTTTTATCTTGTTTATTCTTTTTCTCATTTTTGCGACTAGAGGGTTGAACAGATTCCCAAAAATATGCTTTGTTGTCCAAGTCAATAGTATAACCATCTTTGTGATCACCATTAGGTATGCCTTCTCGTAATCCCAGGAACTCAACAATTGCTTCATCGTTCTAAAAAATGTCTAAGACGGGTGTGTATTGTTGGTCCCAAACAATGAGTTGGGGATAGACTAAGGGCATGTCATCGTCAAAGTTATCAAAGTTTAATGGGGTCAAGGTAAAGACTGAGTTATTCATATGGTCACAAAATTCTTGTACTAAGTCATGTTTTATCTTAGGTTTAGATCTAGGTGGATTGAGAGGTGGGCCTAATGCCAAGGTTTGGTTATCTGAAACAGATGGATCAGGTTGCCAAGAGGTAGGATCAAGCGATTCCCAATAGTAGTGTTTAAACCATTCTTCTTTTGTCATATTCTTTGGTGGACAGGAATTCAATGGATTGGGTGAGGATCTTAACATTAAGCCAAGTTCTCCAAATAACTTGTCATGGTCCATGGAAGAGGTAGAGGATAGGGAATCCCACTCATAGTCGTTGGAGCTGGGGGAGTCACAGTGATATTGGTCTGATGGTTCGTGAGATGTCATAATATATTATGAAGCACTTACTTCCTCAATGAAGGGTGATGTGGTACTAGGAATTCCAATATGAATCATTTGAAACCCAAGCCCTAAGCCTTTTGGCCACTAAGAAACAAAGATTGGTTCAATCCTCTCATCTTGATTTAAGCTTAAACCACTCTGTCCATTATATCCATTGCTCCGCATGATCATGAAACCTTTTCCATATAGATATGTAGGAATGTGAGCAAGTGAGAGAGGCTCTTCATCATCTTCCTTATAAAGCCAGGAGATGACATCTTCTATATTTACAACCTCTTTGCTTAATTCTCCCCATTTAGTGAAAGTTGTTGTGGGAGGAACATGTATAGTGACCATAGATTGTCTCCTATCTGATGTAGGTAAACCGTATGATTTAGGAGAAATCAAATAGCTAACATAATAAGATGTCTTCATGTAATACTCTCCACAACCCTTGTCGTGGATCTCAACCCTAGGAGTGGTAGGAATTGAGGGTGAAATAGATATTCAAGTGAGTGTGGATGGATCAACATAGGGAGATGGATTGGATGATGAAGCCTCTTGGTTTACTAGCACTTGGCGTTGGGGTATCTCTTTTAGATTGGTGCAATATTGGAATGGGTTTGGGTCACCATCTATTTTTATTTCAGTTCCATTGTAAGGAAATTTGAGACACTGATGATACATGGAAGGGACTACTTTCATGGAATGAATCCATGGTCTACCTAGCAGAAGGTTGTATGGAAGGGTGAGATCCAAGACTTGGAATTTTGTCTCCATTACTACAGGGCCAATTCTGATTGGAAGTGTTACCACCCCCTTTGATTTTTGTTCCTCATCATCATAAGCTTTAATGACAATACTTTTGGTCGTGTCTACGTATGCTTCTGAGAAACCTAATTCCTTAATCAATTTTAAAGTGCACATATTTAACCCTGCTCCTCCATCTACCAAAACTCTTCTAAATTTGGTGTCATCAACAAGGACTTCAAGATGTAAAGGGTCATTATGGTTTTTCTTTTTAGTTGCGTAGTCTTGTTCAGAAAATGTGGCATGATGATTATTGTTCAAGTAGCCCACCATTTCCTGGAAACGATTAACATCGATGTCATTTGGGATAGTGGTGTTTTGTAAAGCTTTATCTAAAATAGATCGATGCTCAAGGGAAATACACAACAGTTCCAAGATTGATATTTGGGCTAGGGTCTTCCCCAACTGGTCAAGTAGGTTATATTGTGACTTGGAAGGCTGTGGTGTTTTTTGTGATGGAGGACCTTGGATAGTGATCTTCGTATGACGAGTGTTGACTGCACACAAGATTTTTATTGATAGTAATGGTATTGATATTCTCACTGGTGGTGCGAAGGTGATGAATGGTTTTGCCACTATTATAATCATGCTTGATACTCACATAGTTGGCTGACATATTGGCCTTAGTACTCGAATTGGGAATAGTTCCTTTCCCATGGTCATGTAGTGGATTAGAAAAGACTTGATGATCAGTGTTTGATGACTTTTGTTTCTGTCCACTAACTTCAATTATTCTCCTTTCGACAAGATCCTGTATGATATTTTTTAGTTGGCGACAATTTTGTAGGTTATGTCCCTTAGTTCTATGATAATCACAAAAGGCATTGTCACCCCACCAAACTGGTTTAAATTGTCTTGGCTCTTACAACTGTATAAGATTATGTTGTAACAATTTTTTGAATACAGACTCAATGGGTTCCCCTAAGGGAGTGAACTCACATTTTTGAAACCTCCTTTGTTGTTACGGATGTTGAGTATTTTGGACCATGTTGGGAGGTTGATTGACAACATTAAGCATGTTGGCAGAAGTGTTAGGTCCTTGCAATGTGATGATTGGTCCTGCTTGTACAGTTTTAGCATCAACTACCCCATCATTGGTGACGTTTTTGTTGCGAGACAAAAATCTATTTCTGTCATTGGAGGTGTTTTGCACGATCGGATTTCTATTGGATGTTGATGTCTTAAGTTCGCCTTGTTCAATGAGATCCTTTTCTATTATAACCCATTTTTCCACTAGTTCCAAAAAAGATGTACAACAATGTACCCTTAAGTTACTCCTTAGTTTTGCATGAAGGTTTTCTTGGAACATAGTAACTTTTTGTTTTTTAGGTATCTCGACAGGACACCGGCTAGCTATAGTCCTCCATCTTTGGAAGAAAGCGATGAATGTTTCACCTTCATCTTGTGTTGTGTGACACAAGGTTTCTATATTTATCTCATGGTCTATGTTGAAGGAGAATTGCTCAACAAATTTCTCAGCCAGTTCACCCCAAGATCTTATGCCATAGTCTAGACCTGAAAACCACTCTAGTGCAATTCCTACAAAACTTCTTGGAAATAGTCTCATAAGATATGTGGGGTCATAAGCGATGTTTATGCATATGGTAGAAAATTCCCTTATATGTTCTATCGTATTTCATTTTCCATTGTACTTAGGGAGATTCAGTATGACATACTCGTGAGGGAAAGGGGTCATGTACAATGATCTATCAAAGGGAAATGGGTATATGTCCTTTGTTGAAAAGGATTTCTTAGTTGACACTGCCATGTTATCCATTTGTGTTTGTAGTGCATGCATTTGTGTTTGCAAGACGTCAACTTGGGTCAATGATGTGCTAGGTGGATTATGCAAATTTGTGTATGTATTCTGAAATCCAAGGTCTCATGATGGGTTTTGATTGAACGTTGGTATTTGAGGTGGGTTTGGATTCAGAATGTTGGTAAATGTGTTCTGGTCCAGAATCTACATAAATTGGTTTTGACTTGGGATCTGTGTGAACGGATTCTGATTCAGAATCTGTACAAATTGGTGTTGACTTGGAATATGGGAGAATGGATTCTGATTTAGAATTTGTGTGAATGGATTTTGACTGCCAATCTGGGAGAATGGATTCTAATTGCCATATTGGAATGAGGGAATTCCTCCTGTTTGTGTAATCCGTAGTATAGTACTAGTGACCTGAACACTAGGTATGGCCATCAACTATGGTATGGTACAGGTGACACTAGCATTAGGTATGGATGTTGACTGTGGCATGGTACTTGTGACACTGACATTAGGTGTAGAAGATGACATTTTAGATCTTTTATTCCCAACAAGAGGACCAAAGGGAGTGGACGATGATGAACCTACAGTGAAATTAAATCTTGATGTCATGCTTGATGTACCAAATGGAGACGTATGGACTATCGTACTCAGTGTAGGTATGCCGGATGGTATGGTTGTATTTACCTGAGGTATAGTAGTACTGGTAGTCGTTGTATTTGTCCCTTGTGTAGGTTGATCTTGTAAGGTACTAATATCGAATCCTGTAGGTAAGGTAGCGCCTTCAGCTAGCAATTTGGCTAAGTATTGTTGATGATCATTTGCTAGGTACTCATCCACAAAAGAGGAAAACTCAAGGTTCTGTGCAGCAGTCTCTATGTCTTTTGTTGTAATGTGTCCTTGAGTGTTTCTACTGGTGAATTTGTCTAATAAAGTCTTGTGAGGTCTTGTAGAGAATGGATTGTTGAATTCATTTTGGTTCGACATCTTTTCTCTCTCTTTGCTTAGACCTAGTTTCAACCATGTAAGATAAGCTCAATATGAAAGAAATGCAAAACTACATTTATGGATAGTATGACTCTAGTCTATTTTTTTGGGATTTTCTGAATGCAAAATAAGGGATGTTCTAAGATGACGCTAGTCTAAAATGACAATATCTAAAGATGCAAAATCTAAGCAAACTTCTAAGGTAATCAATTCTGTAAACCCGAGATGGGGGGACCAACTACCTAAATTCTAACCAAGGCATCAATTTAGTGAAGTCAAGGAACCAATGTAGGACGAGGATAAAGATAAGTTGAGTTTCTTAACTATACTAATGAGCTAGGAGGACTCTCTGTAGGACAAAGGATAAGATGATAGGACTAGGTTCAATGATAGATTTTATTGACGCTATGATTTCTCTAGAGTGTAGATGGTGGACCTATCCTAAAGTTTGCAAAAGTGACCTTCCTAGAAGTTTAATCTCAAGGCAACATGTACTCAAAGATGAAAGTGAAACTTAGAATTAGAATGACTATAGTAATAACTAAATGATACCTAATTGAGAAAATCGCTTTAGGTTTCTGTCCAAGGACAAGTAAGACAGATCAAAGACTGGTATGACAGTGTTGACTGGATAGTGACTATGAATTTTGGTTTCCTAATAATTTGGCAAATGCATCTCAGGATTTATCAAACGTGGTTATGTTTCACAATTGCAATTTTTTGTCAATCAATTGCGTGTTTCTGGTAAAGTTTAGTGTCTAAATATGGCAGATGCAGTTAAGTTTCTCATAGATGTGACTCATAATGATAGTTGCAACTCATATTGGAATAGATGTCGTTTTCCTAAACTTACGCACTGGTAAAATTTTTGTGACAATGGCAATTGTGTCGTTTGAGACCGCAGTTGCGGCTCCCCTTGTCAGATGCGTCGCAGAATATCACAATTGCGGTTTTTGAAGACAAATACGATTTTTGACAAAGTAAATGCGAGCTAATATGGAAAATGTGACTCTAAGGTAAATAGATGCGACTCGACAGAATAATTATGACTTGCTGGTGAACAGTTGTGACTATGTTGTATTTTCAATGAATTGAGATATAAAACTAACACTATTTTCTATGATCAAGTTCTAGCAAACAAATACAATGATAATACAAAGTGTTTTCAGTTTGATTTTGGACTCAAAGAGTGTTGAATTTGACAACAGACAAGCACATCCTAGGCTATGAAGGATAATATTTATTAAGTTCTCACTTGGGTTTCCGGAGCTACGCTTATTCAAGGCGGATGATTAGTAGATTGACCCCTCTGGCTCCCCTCCATGACACATTAACGTCATTTGGGGCAGCCAAGCTACATTACCCATGAACATCCCATGGCATAACTTCATCTCTACACATGAACCGTAAGAATATGAGATAGCTTCATAGGTCCGACCTACTACACCCGTAAATAGAAGTATTTTGGACACTACAAACAAAGGTGTTTAATTAGGGCATTATATTCGTAGGGCATGATCCATGCGGTGAGATTCCCCTTTCGAATCCATCTCGTTGGAACCATATGTGTGATTCTTGGGATTTCCCTAAGAATCCACTTTTATATACCAGATGGAAGTCCCTCGGGTTCAAGGTGCTACCGATCTGAGTCGTTCTGGGGTGAGTACTTTTCCCCACCAGAACAGGCCCAAATTCTAGAGTTGGCAACCATTTCTCTTACACCCAGGATCGCATGGATGTGCAAGGGGAGAGGATACTTTGATGTACCAAATCATGAGGGTAATTACACAATCGTGCTTTTGCACCAAACACAGTAGACACTTGTTAATTTTAATCAAAATGAAAGATTTGCTACACTACCAAACAATTTGTTTCAAAAATTTAACTAGGGTCTTCGACATGCATTCTACAGAAAGATTCGTTAGTAATTTGATATTGGTATTTGACTATCGATCTACAAAAACTTCGTTAACTCCTCAAGACACATGCTGAAAACAAAAGATTAGCGAAAAATAAAAACACGAAAGGAAAATGTAAATTAAAAGTTTAAAACCTAAAAATATACCAGTCGGATGCGTCGTTTTCTCTGTCAAATGCGTCGTGGTATTTTACTAGTCATTTGTGGCTCAGAAAATGATAGATGTGTGATTCCTTTTCAGATGCATCATTTCCATTCACAAATGCAGTCAAAAAAGTCAATTGTGTCATTTTGTCAAGTTGATGCGTCTACGAATGTCAATTGCGGTGTTTTTTCAATTGTGGTGTTTCATCAAACTGATGCATCGTTTCGTAAAAAAACCTGTAAAATAAAATAAAAGTCTATGAATACGCGAATATGGTGTCTTCACGTCGGGTTCACCAAATGTAACGTCTAGAAAATGTAGAGAAATAGATCAAAGCAAACATGCAATGCAATCTAAAACTCTAATGCAATCTAAGCTAAGCAACAAAGAACAAAGGAAAGCCAAAATGTAAATAAACTGAACAATCTCACCCAATATGTATATAATTCCATGTATCATCTCGATTTCCCTTCTCGATTTTTCCGTTGTAGTTTAATTTCCCTCAAATTTTCAAAGTTCGTGCAAGTATAGCCTATGATAGTGATTTAGGAAAACCTCGAAGATTCAAGATAGTTGCTTCAAAAAGTCATAAGGTTGGAATGATGAAAAATAGATCAATTTATAGAAAATTGATCATTTGAATGACAGGTCAGGTTTGAAAGATCAACAGACGGTTGAGATTGACTGATTAGACATGCATTCTGATAACTATTAGTAGCGACATGAGTGATACAAATTAGAAATAGAAATAAAGATTAAATAAATGATCTAATCTTCAAGTTTGGTATTAGAAAACAGAAGAATTATCTTTGCATGAAAAATATGAAGATGGATTAAAGCAACTCTTTGTTCGAATGCACGCACAAGGTTTAATTAATTAAATAGGAATATCTAATTAATCTGCATGTACACGCAATTGAGTTAGAACTAGATGATTGAATGATTTGATGAAGAGATTACTCAAGAAAGCCACTTAGACATTAAATCAAGAGTTAATTGAGCGATTTAAATAGATGTTGACTCAAGTCAAAGTGAATACTTAGATAACTCACCATTATCCAAATATAGAGGAATGCGTTAAAATAAGATTTATCAATTAAATAATTTATTTAAATCAATATTTGATATTGGAAGAATGTTTGAATAAATAAGATTTATTTAATTAAGTGATGAAGGGATTTAAATGAATAATTAAATAAATAAAAGAATTTATTTAATTATAGTTGAAATATGATAAAGAGTAAATTAAATAAGAAATTATTTAATCAAAGAAGAAGGATAAGGTTAATTAGTAACATAATTAAATAAAAAGCGTTTATTAATTAATTGGATGGAATAAAGAAAAGTGTGAATTAATTAAATAATTAAGATTATTTAATTAATAGAAGAAATAAAGACCTTAGAGAATAATTAAATAATTGACATTATTTAATCATGATCATGGAGGAAATACATTATTTAATCATGATCAGGATTAAATTTTTTTCAACAAGGAACTCACAGTCCATTCGATCTTTGGGAATATCAATGAGGGAACTGATAGTAGCCATTGCATTAGCTACTTTGTTCTTGACTCTGGGGATCTGCTCAAATTGGATGAAGGTGAAGTATTTCTTAAAGTCATCCACCATGTTTTTTTATGGTAACAACTTTTCATCCTCTGTCTGAAACTCATCATTGACCTATTTGATAATCAGTTAGGAATTGCCAAAGACTAGACAGGTGATGTTCCATTGGATGGTGATCCTAAGACCAATGATAAGAGCTTCATACTTTTCTATATTGTTGGTGCATGGAAATGCTAGTCTAAATGACTTTGGGATATAGTCACCTTGTGCAGTGACAAATAAGCCACTTGCACCAGATCCGTTATATGTATATGATCCATCAAAATAGAGCATACATGTATCTGCTTCTATGACTATGAGGACTTCTTCATTAGGGAATTCGACTACTACTTTAGGATAAGCATCCACCAAAGGAGCATCAACTAACTGATCTGCTATGACTTGTCCCTTGATTTCCTTATAGTCCACATACTCTATGTTGAACTCGCTTAGTAACATGACCCACTTGGCCATATGGCTAGTCAAAGAAGTTCTAGATAACAAATATTTGAGTGGATCAAATTTTATATTAGCTTGAATAGATGACTGAGCATGTAATGATGAAGCTTTTGTGAGCTAAAGACTACTACTAGGCAAGCCTTTTCCATTGGAGAATAGTTTAGTTCATAGCCCACCAATGTTTGACTGAGGTAATAGATTGTATGCTCTTTAGAGTACTCATCATGTTAAGCTAATAATGCCGCCAATGCGACTGACATAGCTGAGATGTACAACAAGAGTGGTTTACCTAGAATAGGAGGCATCAAGATAGGTGGATGAGCCAAGTACTCCTTAAGATTTTCAAAGCCTTTCTGACACTATGGATCCCACTTGAAGGTGGTGTCTTTACACAGGACATGTGTGAATGATTGACACTTATCAGCTAGTTGAGCTATGAACCATCTGATGGAATGTAGCTTCCCTTGAAGGCTTCTTAGTTGCTTGAGATTATGCGGAAGGGGCAGTTCCATTATAGATTTGACCTTTGCTAGATCCACCTCTATACTCCTTCTGGAGTCTATGAAGCCCAACAAATTTTTGAATGGAACCCCAAACACACATTTCTTTGGATTCAGACATAGCTTGTAGTGCTCTAGCCCCTCAAATATTTTCTTCAAAATCATAGGATGCTCTTCTCTAGTCTTCGACTTCCCCAATAAGTCATCAACATAATCTTCCATTATGATATGAATGATGTAATGGAAGATAATAGTCATGGTATGTTGATAGGTTTCCCCCACATTTTTGAGGCCAAAATACATGACATTATAGCAGAAGGTGCCCCAAGGAGTGGTGAAGGCTATTTTATGTTGATCTTTTAGAGAAATTATGATTTGATTATAGCTAGAGAAACAATCCATAAGGGATAGCATCTCATGCCCCACTTTGAGGTCAACCAACATATCAATATTTGGAAGGGGGAAACCATCCTTAGGACAAGATTTATTGAGATCTAGAAAATCTGTACAAATTATGGTGTTTTCATTTGGCTTGGCCACATGTACTATGTTGGATATTTAGTCAGAATAGTCAATAGGTCTTATGAACCCAACCTCTAACAGTTTCTCCAACTCTTTCTTTAAAAGAAAACCCACTCGGGGATGCATCTTTCTTAGTTTTTGTTTGAGAGGTTTAGCATCCAGATGAATGTCTAAATGGTGTGCCACTAGCGCGAGATCTAAACCAAGCATGTATGAGTAAGTCCATGCAAAATTGATGATTCCCTCTTTTAGCAGATTGAAAATGATAGAATGGTCTTCCTCTGACAAGGATTTGATGACGTATGTGATCTTAGGGTCTTCTTTTGTTCCCAAATTAACTTCCTAAGTTACTTCGATCAAGATAGAGGACCGTTCAAAAAGCTGAGTTCCAACAAGGGGAAGATGAACATCCCCATCCTCCAACACCTCATTGAGGTTTTCACTATTGGATACACCCTTTATTTTAACTTTTATTGAGTCAGGAAGTGCCTCAGAGAGGTTTTCACTAGATGACCTTTTTGATTTTGTTTCTTCTTACTTTTGCAGTTAGGGTGTTCATCTTCCCCCAATCTTATGAGATGCACATAGGTATCCACTAGTGGAAAGGTATTGATAGGTGCACTACCTCATAAGTCCCAGCCAATGAGTTTAGGATGGCGAAGGGAAAGGCTTATAGAAAATAATGATAGAAAGTCAAACATGGATGAGAGATCTATGTCATTGTATGTGAGTATGATGGACTCTTCCTTCGGTATGACCTCAAGAAAACCATTATCCACATTGACATTATTGGAGGTACTAGTTGATGGTGCAGGACCCTTTTGCTTCGTGTCATAGCCTAAGCCCAAATGTCTTGGTCGCATAGGAGTATCAACAGGTTGTTGCCTTCCTTGTTCTTCTACACCAAGGCACCCTCCTTGATAATTATACTTTTCAGCTAGCATAAATGCATGTGAATAAGTCTCCTAAAAATATTCCTTAAGAGTGGGAGAAGGTTAAGGCTCATATCGGTATATCCATTGACTGATATCATCTTCTGGTTGATCTCGCCACATCCCAAGAGATCGGAAAGTGCTAGACCCCATGTTCTTAAAACTGAGTGTGATTTTCTTCTCTTCTTTTGGCGTGGATTGAGAAGGTTGGCCATAAGTACAAGGTGATGGTGGCATGGTTGCCACATTTAAAGTCGTGTGCATCTTGTACTCACCACAACCTTTGTCTATGATCTGGATCTTGGTGATTGTGGATTTGGATATGGAAGATGGAATGGATGATGTGGTAGATGATGGATTGGTGGATGGATGAGAAGATGATGCCTGAGGTACCCCCACTTCAACTCCTAGACAGTAGTGAGAGTGAGGGAAGGAAGCTTCTAATGCTTGGCAATATTCAAAGGGTTGCAGATCAACATGTATAGTTACTTCCATCCCATTGAATGGGAACTTTAGACATTGATGGTAGGTGGACGGGATGACCTACATGGTGTGGATCCATGGGCAGCCAAGAAGGAGATTGTATGCAAGCTCCATATCAAGGACATGACACGTGGTATATTGTACAATGGGGCCAACCTAGATGGGAAGACAAATAGTTCCTTCGAAGTCTCATTCTGCATTGTCATATACTTTGATGGTGATAACCTGGTTGTTTAAGTCAACATGGGTGTAGCCTACCTGTTTTATGAACTTCAATGTATGAAGGGGATGGTTATGGGTCAAATCGATGCAAGGCATATCATTTTGATTGAATCCCAACTGATATGTGGATGACAAGTGTCCTACCAAGGATTGAAATTGGGTAGGATCTATATCATTGGGGACATGGGTATCATGTAAAGATTTAGTGAGGATTTCTTGATGAATAGGAGAAGACTTAAGAAAATATAGGTGGATATTTGAGCTGGGGTCTTTCCAAGGTGATCAAGAATATTATACTGAGAGCTTACAGGAGCTAGTTGGGTAGACGTGGAGGTGTGATGGGTTGTGACAACACATTGTGGGTTTTTTCCTTTAACGCGTATCATGGAAACATGAGGCTCTACCCGACTGATGCACATAACTATACCATCATAGTTATAGGTTACATTCTTGTAGTCGACATTATTTGTGTTGTTATTTTGGCTTTTTTATTACTTGACCCAGGATTAGCATTGGACGAACTGACACCTTGATTGTGTTTTGGGAAAGAATTTTGATATATCTGGAGTTGAGCATTGGATGATGTGGCTTGGTTTGCATTCACTTAGATATCACCATGATCTATAAAATCTTGGATGTACATTTTTAGTCCTTGACACTTATTTGTGGAATGACCTTTAATTTTGTGAAAATCACAATACTCGTTTTCTCTGTACCAGGCAAGCTTTGGTTTAGACTCATCAAAAGGCTTGGTCACAAGATAAGTGACTGGATAACTTGGTTGAAGGAGCCTATTAAAGATGACACTTAAGGATTCTCCCAATGGAGTGAATGTGTGTTTATTATTCCCCTGATTCTACTTATTGGACTGTTGAGGAGGAAGAGGTACCCCCTGTGGCACTAATATAACATTAGAAATTGATGGTTGATTAGGGACATATTGTGACATCTGGGAGGTGTTAGCTACCTGAACATGCTTGGTGTTAGTGACACCATTAGTGAAAATGTTCTTATTTTTTTTCCAGTAGGAGGACTTATCTCCAAAATGACTTATCCTTATCAGGAATATGAATTATGATTTGTCCCTTAGCAATGATCATTCTCTCAATGATAGGACCTTTTTCTACGACTTCCAAAAAGGTTGTGACACAATGAAGGTTGAGATTATGTGCCATATCTACATGATAATTTTCCACAAAAAGAGTCACCATGTCCTTCTCACTGAGCTGAGATTTCATTCAACTAGCCAAAGCACACCACCTTTGCAGGTAGCTTTCGAAGGTCTCTCCCTCACATTGTTTTTCTTTTAGAAGATCTAGGGTATCAATATCCTTCTCCAAATTAAAGGAGAAGTGTGTAACAAATTTCTATGAAAGATCCAAAAAAGAAGAGATTGATCCCTTTGGAAGACCCATAAACCAATCTAGATCCACCCCCGTTAGACTCCTAGGGAATAACTGCATGATATAATTGTCATTCTATAGGAATTCTTGATAGTGTGAGTAGAATTTTTGAAGGTGGTTCTTTGGGTCTTTAGTTCCTTTATACTTGTCAAAATTTGGCATTTCAAAATGCTTAGGAAAAGGAACAAGAGAAATCAATCAAATGGATAGGGACAAATCTCTTCAAACTTGAAGAAATTTTTGGAGGTCCCTGCTTGCAATTCTTTCAATGTAGCTTTTATCTCCTCCCATTCCTTATTAACAGGTTTCGAGGGAGGATTGGTCAGGTTGGATTGACTATATGGAGCATAGAGTTGATATGATGTGCATGGAGTCGAAGTGGTTTGATCGTATGATGGTGGAGGATAATATGAAGGGACTTGTTAATATTGATTGGGATATGTGGATTGCGGATTGGTATAAGATTATTGATAGGCTAGTGGGGTTTGATAATATGAGGTAGAAGCACCCTGATGATATAATGAAGGTGTTTGATAATAGGAAATGGAAGCACCTTGGTGGTATGAAGGAAGTGCTTGATAATATGAAAAGGTTGAGGTACCCTATTGGTATGGTGGTTGCTGTTGGGAATAATATGTATTGGACTAATAGTTGTAAGCAGCAGCTGGTTGTTGTGAGGCATATGGAGGTTATTGTGGATTGGATGGCTGGTGATAAGGATTCAATTGCAATTGCTAAGGATTTATGTAAGAAGACTGTGGTTGGGATTGCTAAGGATTATGATAAGTGGGATTAGGATTAGTATTGGATGGGGTAATGAAAGCGATATATGTACTTTAGGGGTGATAGAGGTATTAAGCAACAGGATTTCCTAGCATTTGTCTCGGGACTTGGGTGCATTGAGATGGTTGTTGGTAAGGTGTTGGTTGTTGATAAAGAGGTGGAGATGGAATTTGATGTTACTAAGGGACTTGTGGTTGGTGAGGAGGCAACTGATAATATGATGTTGGCTGATGAGTGGGAATTTGCATTTGTTGACGAGTTTGTGATGGGACACCTTGCGGTTGTTGTGGAGGTTGTTGTTGAGGCTGTGAAGTGACCTATGTTGCTTGATGTGGGGGTTGTGATGGAACTAAAGTACGTTGTTGAGGATGAGATGGAATGGTAGTATGCTATAAGGGTTGAGACAAAGGTTGTTGTGACACCTATTGGTGAGGTGGTTGCAATGGGGTGGCTTGCTATGGGTTAACTTGAGGTTGATGCAAGGATGGGAAATTTACTTGAGGCGGTTTTTGAGATGTGAACAGAGGTGGCAGTAAGTTGGATGTGGGTATAGATCCAGGAGGTGGAGGTGGTGTAGCAAAAGGATTGCCCCTGGTATTCACTGGTGGTTAACCCAGTTGGTTAGGTGGACGAGGTGGTGCAAACGGTATGGGAGTTGAGCTTTCCACAATGTTCATGGGTGGCAGATTAGGGAGAATATATGGCATACCAAAAGCAAGGGGATCATTAGGATCAAGACCTTGAGGAATGTTTGACTGAGGTTCTCCCATGACTGAAATCAGAACCTGAGGGGGTTGTATGACTTGATAAAGCACGACATTGCCAAACCTAGGTTGATACCAACCCTTTTACAGTGGACCCTGAGGGATGTACGAATTACTCACATTACTTTGTGAATTTTGAGGATCTTGCAACATCGAGGGTGCAGGAGGTGTGATATTAATACACTTGGATAAGTCAAACCTTGATAGTGGCTTGATTCCCTTCATGAGTAACGTGGCAAAGATCTTATCTCCACACTCATTGAGGAGACAGTCTATCATTTGGACATTAACAAGATTGTTGAGATATTCGTCCACTGTGACCTCAGGTTGATTATGATGAGCCACCGTTAGTGGGATCCTAAGGAATGTGAGGCTGGGTACCTTGAGCTTGTTGTTCTTCCAAGAGTTTCTTTGCTTGTGATCGAGTAAGGGGCATGAAAATGTAAAACTACCAGGATTCACTAAGATGATGCTACACTCTAAGATGAACTCAAATGAATGACCTAGGCGATGACTAAAGGATTGATTGGATCAAAGGATGGATTGATTGATTGGATGATTAGATAGAGGATGTGATTGGATATGATTAGATTGATAGATGGGATGAGACGATCATTAGGATTGTATATTCGATTAGATTAGACAATGAGATTGATTGAAAACTAGGTTCAGAGGTCAAAATAGATGACGTAAGATGCTGACAATCGGATTAAATGATGAAAATGATGATTACAACACTGAATCTACCTAAAGATGGAAGTAGATTGATTGGGTCATGGATTATTACTAACTCAAGATAGATAACAATTGTTAAGTGTGAAGGATAACAATTGGGATCAGGGACCGAAGCCAACTTGGATAAAACCTCTAAAATGAAGTGTAGGGGATTGGGATTGCTAAACCAATGATAAAAATGCAATCTAGGGTTGTTCTAAGGTGCACCTATATGATTTTATGGATGGAGTGATGACTTTTCAAAAATGTAGATGGACTAAAGTGGCAATTATGAGTGAACGGATAATGATAAAAAATTTTGATTTCGACAAAGGTCTCAAAAAATGATAGGCTTTTAGTAGCCCAAAGGATTCACTCTCTGGATTTTGTATCGAGAGGGAATACACATCTATGTAGCACAAATTCTGAAAGGAAAAATTTGGTGCATCTCAGAGAAATCTCTAAGACCAGTAGTGCCTTCGGTAACTTTCATTTCCATTAGGTTTCCTCAAAGACACGTACAACTATGTCCTAAAGCGGAACAAAAATAGTTTATTTCCCACATTGATCCTTCTAAGAGAAGCGCATGTAAATTCAACAACATGCATTAATAGATTCTCTAACAGAACCAATACAGACATGAAAGATGAGATAAACAACAGAACACAAAGATTTACGTGGGGAAAATACTTTCGGATAAAAAACCCCACACTCCAAAGATTGAGCCATTGTATTATTCAGCAAAAAATGGTTATAATACAATTTCAGGCTCATAGCCTTTTCAGAGATTACATCTTGTTCATTCTGGATACAACTGGTAGCAACTGATCACTAAGTACACAGGAGAGAGTTCGGCAGCATAACCCTACCTCTACTTTGGCCTCATGGCCTTGGCCTTTCAACTAGCCACTCGGCTCTCTCTCTTCTTCTCTTGTTCTCTCTGGCTCTTCGACCCCACCATGCACAGAGCATCCAATGCATGCATATATACATTCATTCTCAACAACCTATGTGAAATGGTTTGATTCCAACTATTGGATCACAATGATCAAATCACCCAGCTCAGCATCGTAGATGTTTCCACTTCCTTGCACAGAAGATAATATTTCCAGGTCACACCACGTAGGACAGTTCTTCAAACGGTCAAGTGCATTCAACCTGTGTTGGCATGTCGGTGAGACACTAACCATGTCTCCTCGATGCCAACACAGCCAACATTCGATATCGCCAAGAGTTGTCCCCATTGGCAAGATGCTACATCGAGTTCACAAGCTGTCACTCAGACTTCCCCTTGTCACCAACACATCTTACCGATATCCATCACATGTACCACTATCGCCAAGACCTATCGCTATCAGTGAGACATCATACCGAAGCTCCAAAGTCACATTGACGTTAGCTTTTCCATCTGCAAGACTATCATCTTTCGCCAAGACATCATACCGAAGTTTCCAGCTCACATCAACCTAAGCATTCTCATCGGTGAGGCAATTGCCATTCAATGAGACATCATATCGAAGTTCAAAGGTCACTCCAAACTATTCATCAGTCGACAAGACATACCGCTATCGCCAAGAGGTTACACCGAGCCTTCAAGTCATACCCAACACCAAACAACAGTTGGCAAGAATTATCGCTTTCACTGAGAGGTCATACCGACATCAAGATTCCCATCGGTAAGACAATCACTCTTTTCCAAGACATCATACAGATGCCTTCAAGTCACACCGAAGTGCTCAATAGTCGGCAAGACATTCGTCTTTCGCCAAGACATCACACAGAGCACACCATGTCATACTGAGTCAGCAATGTTGGAAATATACCTCAATAATCATAGGCTGAAACCTCCATTAGAGCCAAGTCAGTGTGACATCTATCATGTCTGGCCGACAAGTAGTTTGTATCATTCTATTTTGAAGAGGTCACTGTGACCTAGCTTTTGTCTTGCCGAAAGGTTCACTTTGGTCTATTTTTGTGACATAGTGTATTAGCTATGATCTCTTAGCGCTCGGGAGAACTCTGGCCGAAAGGCCATTCAATTGTGTATCAGGGAGACTCTTGGCTCCCATGATCTTTGGTGTAACATGGCAGCTCAGTGAAGAGTCTCAACGAAAGCTAATGTCTCACTGATAGGAATACTGCTGGTATCTTCATCGTAACATATGGCTCGGTGAGAAGTCCCAGCGAATAGAGAAGGTCTTACTGACAGAGACACATCCAAACGTTCTTCGTTGTAACACAAAGGGTTTCGAGAAACATCTTAGTGACTAAAGGATGTCTTGCCGATAGCTGATGGCTATTGGGGTAACTCAAAGGTCTCAGGAAGATGTCTCAGTGAACGTTCAAGGTCTCACCAACAGGAACATCTTATGGGATCTTCAGTATAACTCTTGGCGACAGATGAAGCTTTCGAGGTAAGTTTTAGAGCTCAGTTAGAAGTCTTAGCGAGAGTTACATGTCTCGTCGACAACACTTTATGTTGGAGCCTTTGTGGTAACATATGGAGATCGATATGATCTCTCAGCGAAGGGTGTATGTCTTGGCTATTGTTAATAGCTTTGGGGTGACAATAGAGATCTCAGAGAAACCTCTTGGTGAGATCGGTATGTCTTTCTGACTATTCTATGGAGCCTGATATGACTTGTGTCTTCGGTATAACTTTGGTGACTCGCTATGATCTTTTAGTGAATGCGATAGGTCTAGGTGACTGCTTGGTGACTTGGTATAACTCATGAAGCTCGATAGAATGTCTTAGCGATAACAGAGACTCTTGGCGACATCAGTATGAAGGATATGTGGCATCGACGAGACACTGTTAGTGTCTCACCAAGATGCTAGTACAGTGCGAATTTTGTTGACCGAGTAAGACTATCTGATGTGGCATCTCGTGGATGAATAGGAGGAGCCGAATGGGAATAGTTGGAAGACAGTTAGTTGTGATGGTTCTGTGAGGAAGTTCTACAGATAGAGTTCGACATGGATATATTCTGAGATTACTAATGGTGATCGGTTGGTTGGTTTGACAGATTGTTGTTGATCAGTGAATGTATTCTAATCTGTAAGGCTGTAACTTGAGAGTTTTTGTTCGAAGAATGTACATGGTGAATACTGCTATATAATGACACTAGAAAGATAAGTCTAGAATTTGTATGTAATCTTCATTACTGTAATACAAAATGATTTCTCTTGGTGTGGTGGGTTTTTCTCCTATAAGGGTTTTCCCACGTATATCTGGTGTTCTTATGTGATTTTCAAAACTTTGTTTCTATAATATGTTTCTTAGTGCATCTTAACTTGACTGTAATTGTAAAATTTAAAAGTACATCTGCATTCTTTCCTGAGGTATTGACATTAGGAGAATTGTTTCTGCATCTAATTTTCCTTACAAGTGGTATCAGAGCCTGGCCAGTTGTGTTATTCTTGTGGGTACGTTGGGTTTTTTGTGTCAATTCTATTTCAGTGGGAGTCTTGTAGAGTTTGTTATTTCTAATTACAGGTTAAGATGGCTAGTACATCTAGAAAGTTTGAAATAGAGAAGTTCAATGGCAGTAACTTTGAGTTGTGGAAACTTAAGATGGAGGATCTTCTTGTTGACCGTGATCTCTGGATTGTTGTGGCTAGAGTGAAACCTACAGGCATGAAGCAAGAAGATTGGGACCTTGTAGATAGGAAGTCTAAGGGGCTTATAAGGCTCTATTTGGTACTTAGTTCTTCTCAATGTGCATGAAGAGAAGACTGCATCTTCCTTGTGGAAGAGACTGGCATCTATTTATCAGGGGAAGTCCTTGGTGAATAAACTATTCCTGAGGAAGAAACTATACTCTTTGAGAATGCAAGAAGGAGGGTCTGTAGCTGATCATTTGAATGCATTTAACATGCTGCTTGCTCAATTGACATTTTTTGGTGTGAAGACTGAAGAAGAGGATCACTATATGCTTCTATTGTGTTCTTTGCTAGACTCATGGGATCATCTAGTGATGGCGATTGGGAGTACAACATCCAGTTTCAAGATGAAAGATGTGGTTGCATCTTTTTTATCAGAAGAGATGAGAAGGAAATCTTCTAAGATGGCGAAGGAAGATCTTGCTGTCAGAGGAAGACCGAAGGAGAAAGGCAAGAAGAAAGACAAGAAGTCCAAATCAAAATCAAAAGGGAGATCAAAGTCTCCTAGAAATAAGTCCAAGGTGAAGTGTTGGAACTGTGGGCAACCTGGTCATGTCTGAAAGGATTGTAAAGAGGAGAAAAAGAAGAAGAAGGGCTCTTCCGATAATGGTTCTTCTCATAGTGATGGTGACGCCTTCATTGTAGCCTTGGCTACTCAAGCATCAGATGATGTTTGGCTGATTGATTCTAGAGCATCTTTCCACATGACATCTCATAGAGAGTGGTTTACGAAGTATGAAGAATACAATGGTGGAAAGGTGTACTTGGCGAGTGATTCAACTTTGGAGATTGTTGGCTGTGGAAGAGTCAGGATACAATTCCCAGATGGTAGAGTAAAGGGAATCAATAATGTTATGCACATACCAAGTCTGGCTCAAAATCTATTGTCTGTAAGTATGCTAAATAATATTGGTGTACAAGTTACATTCTCTGGAAATGGCTGCAAGATGACTAGAGGTTCAATGGTGCTGGTTAGAGGTGCTCGAATTGGCACCCTATACAAGCTAGATGCACAGGTTGTTCAATGTAACAGTGTCTCTGGAAAGTCACTGAAGGCTACTCATGGAGGTAAAGAGGGAAAACTCCCTAATTATGTAAACTCTATGGAAGTAAAACTTCCTACATAGAAGACTATGCGTTGGCATCATAGGTTAGGCCACATAGGAGAGAAAGGTTTAAAAACCTTGAAGAACAAAAACCTGGTTGAGGGGCTTGAAGATTGTAATCTTGAATTTGAATTCTGTGAACACTGTATATATGGAAAGCAGCACCGTGTTTCATTTTATTCCAGTCCTCATAAATCTTTTGGTTTGCTAGATTATATTCATTCAGATGTATTTGGTCCAATGGATGTTCCTTCTTTGTCTAAATCAAGATAATATGTGTTGTTCATTGATGATTATTCAAGAAGAGCATTTATTTATTTTCTAAAAAGTAAATTAGAGGCATTTAGTCAATTTAAGGAATTTAAGAACCTTGTAGAAAATTAGATTGGTAGAAAAATAAAATGCTTAAGGACTGATAATGGCAGTGAATTTTGTTATGATGAATTTGAAAGATATTGTAAAGAACATGGAATCAAAAGACATAAGACTACAACTTATACTCCATAGCAGAATGGAGTTGCAGAAAGGTTCAATAGGATAGTGATGGAGAGAGAATGAAGTATGCTCAGTAGTGCTGGCTTGGAGGAGAAATTCTGGGCTGAGGCTGTATCTACTGCATGTTATCTAATTAATCGTTCTCCAAATTCTGCTCTTGTTGAGAAAACAACTTTGGAAGCATGGTCTGGTAAGAAGCCCTCTCTTAGATATGTTTGTGTTTTTGGCTGTGAGGCATATGCTCATGTGTCAGATGTGAAAAGATCTAAATTGGAGAACAAGGCTGCCAAATGTATTTTTATTAGCTATAGTGCTGTTATAAAAGGATACAAGCTTTGGAATCCTGATACAGAGAAGGTTGTATACAACAGAAGTGTAATCTTTCATGAGTTGAAAGCTTCCACTTTGGATCTACAGTCAGAGCAAAGTTAGAAAACAATAAGGATGTAGCATTAATTCCTCCTACACTAGAGAAAGAGGAATTGGAAATTCAAAATGTACCTGAAACTGAGGAGAGCTCGAGCAGTTCTGAAAGTTATGAAGAAGAAGAACCTCAGCCTCAACAAGTGAGGAGGTCAACCCGAGAAAGAAAACAACTAGATAGGTATGGGTTCTCATTGATTGATTCTACTTCATGTGCCTATGCTTTAATTTCTAGCACTAATGAGCCTAGGACTGTAAAGGAGGCATTTAAATTGTCTGATTTAGACTCTTGGTTGGAAGCCATGAATGAAGAGATGGCATCATTGGAAAAGAATGAAACCTGGAGTCTGGTGCCCTTACCTAAGGCAAAAAACTTGTGGGCTACAAATGGATTTTTAAGAAAAAGATTGGTCTGGATGGTAGTGTAGAAAAGTACAAGGCAAGACTGGTTGCAAAGGGTTATTCCCAGGTCGAGGGAATTGATTACAGGGAGATTTTTTCTCCTGTAGCAAAGCTGACATCTATCAGATTTATATTGTCACTTGCAGTGGCATATGACTTAGAGGTAGAACAGATGGATGTGAAGATAACATTTCTTCATGGTGATCTTGAAGAAGAAATCTATATGTCCCAGCCTGAGCACTTTGTTGAAAAAGGTAAAGAAAAATTGGTATGCAAATTAAAGAAGTCTGCGTATGGGTTAAAGTAGTCACCTAGAATGTGGTACCAGAAATTTGATACATTTGTATTGTCTTTGGGATTTGTGAGAAAAAAATCTGGTCACTGTGTGTATTATAAAGCTGAAAGTGATCAATTATTAGTTATTGCTCTCTATGTTGATGATATGTTGTTCATAGGCAATAGCAAGCTAATGATTTTTGATCTTAAGTCTCAGTTGTCTGCTAAGTTCAAAATGAAAGATCTTGGTGCAGCAAGGTATATTCTGGGGATGGAGATAAGCAGGGACAAGAAGAATAGAAAGCTTTGGCTCAATCAGAGTAAGTATATAAGGACTGTTCTTGAGAGATTTTGTATGTATGATTGCAAACAGCTAGTGGTTCCAGTCTTGCAGGGAACGAAGCTATCTATTGAGGACTATCCAAAATCTCCTACTGAGATGGAGGACATGACCAATGTACCCTATGCTAGTGCAGTAGGTAGTCTCATGTATGCAATGGTTTGTACAATACTAGACATTTCCCAAGCAGTGGGAGTACTTAAGCGATTTATGGCTAATCCAGGAAGAACGCATTGGGATGTTGTGAAGAGAGTGTTTAGATATTTGAAGGGAACTTCAAATTTTGCTTTGTGTTATCATGGGAATTCAGTTGAATCACAGAGGACTCTCAGCATTCGTGGATATGTAGATTCTGATTATGCAGGGGACATTGATAGCAGGAGGTCCACCAGTGGATACATTTTCATGTTGAATGTTGGTGGAGTGAGTTGGATGAGTAAGTGACAGGCTATAGTCGCTTTCTCCACTACGGAGGCTGAATACATGGCAGCTACTCATGCTTGTAAAGAAGCAGTTTGGTTGAAACATTTGTGTTCTAACATTAGTTTTGATGCAGGGCAAATAATAATTTTTTGTAACAGTCAGAGTGCAATTTGTCTGGCAAAGAATCCAACTTTCCATGCCAGGACGAAACATATTGACGTAAAGTATCACTTTGTATGAGATATGGTGGAGGATGGAAAGTTTAGTTTGGATAAAGTTGATACTTTGGAGAATGTTACATATTCATTGATGAAGCCAGTGAGCACAAACAAGTTCAGGTGGTGTGCCAGTTCAATGGGCCTTAGTGCCCATAATTTTCAGTAAGTTATGTTGTGCTTTGGAGGTGCTTATGTGATTTTCGTCAAGTGGGAGATTGTTGGAAATATGCCTCAATAATCATAGGTTGAAACCTCCATTAGAGCCAAGTCGGTGTGACATCTATCATGTCTGGCCGACAAGCAGTTTGTATCATTTTTTTTTAATAGGTCGCTGTGACCTAGCTTCTATCTTGCCGAAAGGTTCACTTTGGTCTATCACTGTGACAGTGTATTCGCTATGATTTCTTAGCGCTCGGGAGACCTCTGGCCAAAAGTCCATTCAATCATGTATCGGGGAGACTCTTGGCGCCCATGATCTTCGGTGTAACACGGCGGCTTAGTGAAGAGTCTCAGTGCAAGCTAATGTCTCACTGACAGGAATACTGCTGGTGTCTTCACTGTAACATATGGCTTGGTGACAAGTCCCAGCGAACAGAGAAGGTCTTGCCAACGGAGACACATCCAAACATTCTTCGGTGTAACACAAAGGGTTTCAGAGAAATTTCTTAGTGACTAAAGGATGTCTTGCCGATAGTCGATGGCTATCAGGGTAAATCAAAGGTCTCGGGAAGATGTCTCAGTGAACGTTGAAGGTCTCACCAATAGGAACATCTTGTGGGATCTTCATTATAACTCTTGGCAACAAATGAAGCTTTCAGGGTAAGTCCTAGAGCTTGGTGAGAAGTCTTAGCGAGAGTTACATGTCTCACCGATAGTGCTTTATGTTGGAGCCTTCGGGGTAACATATCGAGGTCAATATGATCTCTCGGCAAAGGGCGTATGTCTTGGCGACTGTTGATAGCTTCAGGGTGACAATAGAGATCTCAGAGAAACCTCTTGGCAAGATCAATATGTCTTTTTGACTATTCTTTGGAGCTCAATATGACTTGTGTCTTCGGTATAACTTTGGTGACTCGCTATGATCTTCTGGCGAATGCGATAGGTCTGGGCGATTGCTTGGTGACTCAGTGTAACTCATGAAGCTCGATAGAACATCTTAGCAATAACATAGATTCCTGGCGACATCGGTATGAAGGATATGCAGCATCGGTGAGACATTGTTAGTGTCTCACTGAGATGCTAGTACAGTGCAAATTTTGTTGACTAAGTAAGACTATCTGATGTGGCATCTCATGGATGAATAGGAGGAGCTAAACTGGAACAGTTGGAAGATAGTCAGTTACGACGGTTCTGTGAGGAAGTTCTAGAGATAGAGTTTGACATGGATATATTTTGAGATTACTGATGGTGACCGGTTGGTTGGTTCGACAGATTGTTGTTGATCAGTAAATGTATTCTAATTTGTAAATGTTGTAACTTGAGAGTTTCAGTTCGAAGAATGTACATGGTGAATGCTGTTGTATAATGACACTAGAAAGATAAGTCTAGAATTTGTATGTAATCTTCATTACTGTAATATAAAGTGATTTCTCTTGGTGTGGTGGGTTTTTCTCCCGTAAGGGTTTTCCCACGTATATTTGGTGTTCTTGTGTGATTGTCAAAACTCCGTTTCTGTAATTTGTTTCTTAGTGCATCTTAACTTGATTGTAATTGTAAAATTTAAAAGTACATCTGCATTCTTTCCTGAGGTATTGATGTTAGGAGAATTGTTTCCACATCTAATTTTCCTTATAGGCAAGACAATCGTCTTTCGCTAAGACTTTACACCGAGCATCACATGTCATCCTAAAGACTATCGGCATGACTTTCCAAGTCGCCAAGACTTCACATTGAAGTCTTTTGTTACCATAAAATCACCAAGGTATACCCATTGGCAAGACTTACCGTTATCGATGAGACATCACACCAAAGCAAGCCTTTCGGCAGAGGGTCTCCCCGAAAACATTAGTCGGCCAGAAATCTCCCAGTTGCCAAGAGTTCCTACCGAACCCTTATGTTACACCAAAGACCTCTTTCACCACAGGTCTCCCTAACATCCGCTAGACACCAACCTGTCGGCCAAACATCTCCTAGTCGCCAAGACTTCATATCAATAGGAACAAGTCATGTTGATTATCACATTGGCCAGATAGACCAAAGGTCTCTCCGATATCGGCAAGACTTCCTATCATTGCCGATACATCATTCTAACTGTCCGAGTTATGCCGAAGGTTTTAGATGTTGATCGCCAAGACATTCAAGAGGGCACAGTGATAGTTCAGGAAACTAGCAGATCAGCCAGACAACATGAATGTCACAGCGACCATGCTTTCTTAGAAGTTTTAGCCTGTCAGATTGAGGCATCAATCCCAACAATCTCCCACTTGACGAAGATCACACAGGCACCTCCAAAGCAACCAGAAACTAAAAATAACACTAGCTCCACCAATTCAGACCCCGCAATACTCAATACACCCAATCAACAAGATTCCACAGATAACAGTCCACGAGACAATCTACAACAAAGACCAGGAATCCAACTGCAACTCACTGTCCAACAAAGCAACTGATCACAGCCTTCCAAGAAACCACATAGACCTCAAACATGCTCTCATTCTCCATCAAGAATTTTGTTCCAACATCCAAGATGTCCACCATTCAGGCAACAAACCTTGTCATCTTCCAACATGGCACATGTGGAAGAAAGATTCAATCCAAGGTGAATAATCACCATTCCAACAAACACAAGCAAAAGATCCTAGTGATATCATCAACAAGATACTGCTACCACTTCACTGTGCTCAAAAGCTATACAAAAGTAATATCAACTTTAAAACTTTAAACAGAACACAACAGTGAAGTCATTCTATAGAAACAAGATAAACAACACCAGTTAGAACAACAATCAAACTTAACTACTTCCATCCAACTGATAAAACCACGCGACTGAAAATAGCACCCACAGCTCTTTCTATTCCATCCAATCTCACATACCTCATAGGCATCAACATTAGTAAACTTATGCCAAACCAGAACCAACTCATCAACAACAAAAACAAGCTCCAAGTGTCAACCAATTGAAGATGACAAGACACATACAGGAACTCCCATTGCCCGAGTAATCCAGATCTGAAAGATCAAAAGGCATCACAAGTCTACCACTAACAGCACATAGAAATGTAACCATGTAGTACCAAGGAAGTATCCACAATGACATGCACAACCTGCAACAAACTGTTATAGGAAACATTTCTCTCACCACAAACCTTCACGGCCACAGAGAGAAAATCTGCACATCATATTCCTGTAGAACATCCTCCTACATACAATTCTAACAGCTAGTTGTGCCAAGAATCATCTCCTTCTCATCCCAAAATAAAATCAAACTACTTGATTCCCCATTTCAGGAAATTAGCCCATACATCATCTCCTACCAATTCTCATCAGTAAAACTCAAGGAGATGAAACAAGATGTACATCTTCCACTATGAATCCTCCAAAACCATTAGACAACAATTCAAGATCCATATCATGAAAGTGAACATAAAACACATCTAAAAAATATAATCGGCCAAATACCTTTCAGATAAACTACCGAGTAGACCAAGAGTGGAAACGAGAATACTCCTTCAAAATATACAAGTCATCATGACTAATCCAAGAGAAATCTCCTCATAGGTTTCTTATTGAACTCACGTTCAACCAAGGTATCAAGAGTAACAATCAACAACACCTCTCTCATAAGAGAAAAAAAAGCCTCACCTTATTCTTCATGTATCAATGAGTACTAGCAACCAATCATCTCATGCTAAACTTCAACTGCATTACTGCACTATCACGAAGTATCAAGCAAATAATCAAAGCACCCAATACACAAAGAATTACTAGACCATTTTCAAAGCTCATATCATCTGAATCAGGAACTTATCATGTCATCATGATCTTCACATCCCCATAGGAGATCCCATGCTTCAAGTGACTTTTCCATTGTCTCAAGTACAATGCACAATGCCAAAAATTCAGTGCACAAGCAAGAGTATTCCATGACATAAAGCAAATAGACTCAAAATCAACATCACCTGTCAAGCACCACTAACACCTTATCCAAAGACTCCAAGTGTCCTCCATGGATCCAAGATGTTGCACATCTTCAAATAAAGTCCATGTAAATGCAAAAGAACCCTTCTGCAGCAACAGGATCTAAGAGCTCTCCCAAGAAACATCTGCAACACTAAAGAAGACCATTCACCACCATGTGATGAACCCACAATAACTGCTAAAGCTCCCATTGAAACGTGACATCCAAGCTCTCCAAGCATCATGAACACCTGCTTCAGGTTCCCATAACCGACTATTCAGGTACTCAATAGTATCCATCCTCTCATCTCAAAGCAATCACACCAATGCACAAGTGACCACAGACAAGGCCAGCTAACAAGTCTCTGCCAACAATGAATCAACCCCATGGATAAAGACAATCCACATCCAAGTTATCTCACTGCAGCCAATGGGTAGCTAGTCCACCAACCGCATAACTCGTAGATCACAAACATCAAACATGCAAACCCATCATCACATTGGAAACTACAACACTGAGATTTCAAAGAGAATAACCATGTAAACAACATGACTCAAACACCAGATCACACCAAACCTGATTTTCCAATCATATCCACAACGAGCACCATATTCAAGGAACTCACAAGTACCACCACAGGAATGCTGAGTGACAGATCAAGTACCAACACTCCCATGCAGAGAAGAAGTCACACCTTCTCAAACCATGCACAAAGCATGCATGCAGAACTGCAACTATCTCATCCAGCAACACCCCAAAATCCAGGCTCTAGAAAATAGCTTAACAACAACTCCACATAACCACAAGTTTTGCTTGACCGTGTAAAACCTGCAAAACCACAGAGCCAAGCAAGTACAAATCATCCTTAAAAAGAAAATAGCAGTTCAGGAAATCTAGGCCCCTTTTAGGCCAAATCTAAACCACCAACATGTACATGCATCTGAGAAAGAGAGAAAGGTTATTTCAGAAGCTTGCAAATCAACTAATGATTAACTCCATAGCCTTTATGTATTCGAGGTTAATAGGAAACAGTGCCTTCCAACACCAGGAAACACCACCTAGCATAAGCACTCTCTTCCATGGCTGAGAAACAAACTAGGCTTCTCCATATCATCTAGGAGCCTCTCAGATAGACACCCAATATGAAAGCTTTATTACTACAAAATAATGGAGAAAAGAAATCCACCTCATGCACCAAGGTTATACCGCTACCAACTAGGAGACACAGATAACAACAAAACAACATGATCAACTCCCTTTTCCATCTCCACCATCCTTCAAGCTGCGTGTTCTCTCTGAATATCACAAGACTTCCACTCACTAAAGGATAATTAAATCAAACGATTCCTCCAGATTTCCTCCAGCCTAATGAACTAAGAAATCTTCACAAGAGAAATACCCAGAACCAACAACCAAAAGATGGCTTTGATACCACTTCAAAGGAAAAATTTGGTGTGCATATCAGAGAAATATTTAAGAATAGTAGTGCCTTTAGTAACTTTCATTTCCATTAGGTTGCCTCAAAGACATGTACAACTATGTCCTAAAGTGGAACAGACACAGTTTATTTCCCACATTGATCCTTCTGAGAGAAGCACATGTAATTTCAACAACATGCATTAACAGATTCTCTAACAGAACCAATACAAACATGAAAGATGAGAAAAACAACATAACACAAAGATTTATGCGGGTAAAATCCTTTCGGATAAAAAACCCCACACTCCAAAGATCGAGCCATTGTATTATTCAGCAACAAACGGTTACAATACAATTTCAGGCTCATAGCCTTTTCAAATATTACATCTTGTTCATTCTAGATACAACTAGTAGCAACTGATCACTCAGTACACAGGAGAGAGTTTGACAGCATAACCCTGCCTCAGCTTCGACCTCATGGCCTCGACCTTTCAGCCATCCACTCAGCTCTCTCTCTTCTTCTCTTGTTCTCTCTGGCTCTTCGACCCCACCATGCACAGAATGTCCAATGCATACATATATACATTCATTCTCAACAGCCTCTGTGAAACGGTTTGATTCCAACTATCAGATCACAACGATCAAATCACCCAGCTCAGCATCATAGATGTTTCCACTTCCTTGCACAAAAGATAATATGTCTAGGTCACACCACGTAGGACATTTCTTCAAATGGTCAAGGGTGTTCAACCTGTGTTGGCATGTCGGTGAGACACTAACTATGTCTCCCCAATGCCAACACAACCAACATTCGATATCGCCAAGAGTTGTCCCCATTGGCAAGACGTTACACTGAGTTCACAAGATGTTTCTCAGACTTCCCCTTGTTGCCAAGACATCTTACCGATATCCATCACATGTACCGCTATCACCAATACCTATCGGTATCGGTGAGACATCATACCGAAGCTCCAAAGTCACATAGATGTTAGCTTTTCCATCGGCAAGACTATCGTCTTTCACCAAGACATCATACCAAAGTTTTCAACTCACATCGACCTCAACATTCTCATAAGTGAGACAATCGCCATTTGATGAGACATCATATCAAAGTTCAAAGGTCACTCTGAAATGTTCATCAGTCGGCAAGACATACTGCTATCGCCAAGAGGTTACACTAAGCCTTCAAGTCATACCGAACACCAAACAATAGTTGAAAAGACTTATCCCTTTCGCTAAGAGGTCATACCGACATCAAGATTCCCATCAATAAGACAATCAATCTTTGCCAAGACATCATACCAATTCCCTCAAGTCACACCGAAGTGCTCGATAGTCGGCAAGACATTCGTCTTTTGCCAAGACATCACACAAAGCACACCATGTCATACCAAGTCGGCAAGACAATCGTGTTTCGCCAAGACTTTACACTGAGCATCACATGTCATCTCGAAGACTATCGGCATGACTTTCCAAGTCACCAAGACTTCACACCGAAGTCTTTTGTTACTACAAAATCACCAAGGTATACCCATTGGTAAGACTTACCATTATTGACGAGACATCACACCGAAGAAAACCTTTCGGCCAAGGGTCTCCCTGAAAACATCAGTCGGCTAGACATCTCCTAGTTGCCAAGAGTTCCTATCGAACCCTTATTTTACATTCAAGACTTCTTTGGCCACAGGTCTCCTCGAGATCCGCTAGACACCAACCTGTCGACCAGACATCTCCTGGTCGCCAAAACTTCATATCGATAGGAACAAGTCATGCAGATTATCACATCAGCCAAACAGACCAAAGGTCTCGCCAATATTGGAAAGACTCCCTATCATTGCCAAGACATCATTCCAACTATCCAAGTTACACCGAAGGTTTCAGATGCCGATCACCAAGACATTCAGGAAGTCACAACGATAGTTCAGGAAACTAGCAGATCGGGCGAACAACATGAATGTCACAGCGACCATGCTTTCTCAGAAGTTTCAGCCTATGAGATTGAGGCATCAATATGAAAAAATTCACCTTTTTAGGTCACAGCTTCACCTATTCAAGGTCAATGGACACGCCTCTGTGTCAGGTAGAATTGCCTATATCAAAGATACAAACTTGCCTATGTCTTAGGATGCAAAGAGAAACAGGCAGACTTAGGATGCAAATTTTCCTATCTAACTATAGGATTGCCTAAACCATTGACAGAATCACCTCTATGGAAAGTAGGATTTCCTAAACCCTCAAAATACCAAAGGGGGATAGGCAGACTCGACTAACAGAATCACCCAACAAGGATGTCAAACTTGCCTAAGTCTTGAAACATACAGACGAAATCAAAATCATCTATAGAGGATTAATAGATTTGCCGATTTCCTAAGATGTATGGATAGGGAATGGACTCGCCCAAAATGGGATCGCCTATTGGACAAATGAATTCTCTTGTCTTGACTTATATGGAACAAGATGACATAGGCAGACGTGAATTTTCCTTTTTGGACAATAGGTTCACCTATTTTAAGAGATGTACAAAGAGGGAAGACTTGAACAAAATGTGAGATCGCCCCTATGGATAGCAGGTTCACCCAAGGAGGAGACAAAATCTCCTATTCAAGGGAAATAGGCATACTCGATGGATATGAACTAGATGCAGACTCACCTAAGGGCTGAGTAGACTTGCCTATCTAGGGAACAGGCGAACACGGTGTCACGTAAGAAAGGGATCCATAGGAAAAATCACCTCTGACAAAGGTGAAATCACCAAAGGGATGACCTAGACTAGACTTACACATGGAATCACCCCTTTACAAGGCAGGGGTGGACTGTGGCAAAGGACATAAAAACATGACCAACAATTGATAGAAAGACTAGACTGACTCAACTAAAAAATAAACACTGGTATCGCACAAGAAGACATGCAAGGTAGCACAATACTAAAATTAGTATTGAAGGTTTACAAACTTGATGTAGGCCCACCACCTTGAGCAGAAAACCCAAGGTTAATACTTTGTGATATCGAGGTGGTTCTCTGGATCACCCTTTCTCGCGAGGTTGGATACGTAGTGATTCAGTGCCACAGGGTCATCAACAAATGCCATGGGCTCACCTTCACACTCTCTCTTGGAGACTATCATAGTCCACTATGAGGATTTCTATCTCAACCCAAGGGAGTACATGACGAGTAACTTTGGGGTACGGTGTGCGTCCCTTGCACTACACCAAGTCGTGATGAAAATATAGGTCTCTATCTAGGCTATATAGGGTATCTCGGGCATCTTCAAGATACGCTAGGTATGTAAGGCACAACCATGAACACCAGCCCATCACAAGCATGGATTAAGAACCCCAGTGAGGTACTGGAAACTCGGGCCAAACCTGCATGTCTTATCTAGGTATCACCCTAGCTTCAACACTTCATTAAACACAACATGATTGGATTGGGGTACAACTTTAGTTCTCCCCTTTATATACTCTATTGATAACACGCAGTTGGGATCGTCCCCTAGGTGATGAAATCCTAGGAAGGTCCAGCTAAGGGAAGAAGATACCATATGCTTTGACTGGTCCCCAGGCTCAAACATAGTGCAATGGGAGAGCTTAGACAAACTAGCACCTCCTAGGTAGACTGGACTGGACTAGAACAAGTTGCGATTTCTCATCACCCAGGATCACCGAAAGGTGGAAGAGGAGTGGATACATCAACAACTTGTCCCCAAGCATGGTAAAAAATGTAAATTGACCCTTTAATTAATCTACGTGTGCCTAGATTAATGTGAAAATAAGACAACAGAAAAAGCTAATCTAGGGGTCTTCGACCGATCATCCTATAGAAAATATGTCAGTAATTTAATGTGACTGGTCCTGGAGAAAATAGGTACAATTTTTGCACAAATTGGTAGTAAAATGACACATTCATAGACAGACAAGTTAGCAGATCAGTACCCAAAATCAAAACAAAATTCAAGCTAGAATTGTAAAACTAAAAGTTTGGGAGTACCTCGAATTTTCCTCTGTGTAAGATGAGCTCGCTTGTGTCTAATGATCAAGATCGCCTGTTTGGAATGATGGGTGAATGCGTAGACACCTATTTAGGTGGATGGGTGAATTTGAAAATGTTAGTCGAAAGGAAGGGGAAAAGTCACAATCGCCTCTGTAACTTGGTCAATCTCACCTGTTCCCAAAGACCATCGTGTTTCTGCCTCTACTTCAAGCAATTTCACCTTTCGCTTTAGATTTGTCTCTTTTCAAAAAAGGGAAAATTTGTGTTCACCTTTGTCGACTGTAGATTCACCTCTATAATTGGTGAGTTCGCCTGTTAGGGCAGATTCACCCCTACATGTAAAATACGAACCTACAAAATTCAAACAATAGTAAACTATCAAGTATAGACCCATGACGTGGGTCCCACCAGGCGTGCTAGAAATGTGTACAAGTGAATTTGACCTACCTAAAGTGCAAAAAATAACTAATAAAATAGATCAAAAGTACAAAACAAACACTCAAGATTGGGCATACGATGAACTCAAACAAAATGCAATGAAAAGGAACTTTTTACCTTGTTGATTTGATTGTTTGGTTGGCCCTATTGATCATTCGAATGTGTGGTCCTTTTGATGGAAAAATAGCATGAAACCTAGCTCTAAATGATCATGATATGATGGAGAATGCAATGGTGCAAAGTATGAGCTCAAATGGTGCAACAATGGTGGACTTTTTAGTTTGGTTGAGTGCTTGGATGAGTGCTAAGTGTGTTTGCAATAATGATTGAATGTTGGATGATAGATGCAAATGAGGGAAAATTCCTCCATTTTTATGGGAAGTGCCTCTAAACAATGGAGGGTCAAGATGAAGCCACGGTGGACAAGATCAAGGGCTAGGGTGAGTTGAGAGCCCACAAGCCCTCACATCTTGACATGTGGTGGGTGAGGTGTCAAGGGGAGATGAGGTGGAGGTAATTCATAGTACCTAGGGATTTGAACAAGATCTCCTCATAAAGGAGGTCCTTTTCCCTGTATGGGTGATGGGATATGTGAGGAATTAAAAATTCCTCAAATATCCACATGGGAATGAGGGAAGGAATTAAAATTTTCTTAAAATGCCTACGGGGATTAAATGTGAATTAAAAATTCACATGGGGAAGGGGTTTCCTTCTCCAAAAGGAGAAAGCAATAAATGAAGTTGACTTTGGACATATGTCATAAATGGCATGGGGATTAGGTTGACCTAATCAAATGATTAAGGTTGTGCAAATATGGGGTTAAGCAGGTTAATGAGGAATTAGGGACAAGTGGGGAATTATGGAGGATGTGACCCTAATTAAAATTAGGGGTGTGCACATCCTAATCATAGATTAATTAAATTAATCTAGATTAGAGAAGACTATGGAGGATGGGACAAGGAGAGAGAAATAATGAATTTAAAAATTGATTTAAACTCATAAAGGAAAAATGACTAAATTAAATAAATTAAAGTATTTATTTAATTTAGAGAAGAAAGCGGATAAGGGATAAAGTATTTAATTATTTTAATTAAATACCTTAGGGACATTAGAATTAGAGGAGATATTAATTAAATGACAAATCACTTAATTAATGTGGATGAAAGATGTGGAACAAAGGAATAAAAAGGGTGAATTTGACCATATGGAGGTGGTCAAATTTAGATTTCTACAACAACAAAGGTTGTGGCTAAGGTAAAAGGGAGAAAATACAACTTAAGAAGCAGCCCCACATATGGAGATCAGGGAACACCAAGAAGTATGTTCATAAAGGAAAAAAAGAGCAAGGAGAATGTCCCATCTAACCAAAAGACATATGAAGTAGAGAAGCCTTAGAAATATGTTCAAAAGGAAACTACAGACATTAAACTTGAAAAAACACTAAGGGGTGACAAAATCCTAAATGAAGGGAAAAGAGCCACTAGAACTAAGAAGGTTGAAGAAGGGGTCACCGCCCCTTCATTTGAAATGGCCCAAGCACTGGATCAGACAAAGATAACAAATCCTTTAATGGAGTTGATGAAGATTGATGAGTTTAGAGATACAACCCTCAGAATGATCACCAACACATCCCACAAATAGAAGGATCAAAAGAAAGAAGTTAATGCTTTAGAAAGGGAAATTACAAAAACACCGGAAGTATATTTGGGAGATACACTCACAAAGAATCCTTCCCAAGTAGATCCATTTTATACTATGTTGGTGATAAAAAATAAGCTGGTAAAAAACTGTATGATTGACTCAAGGGCAACAATCAATATCATGCCTCTGGCTATCATGAAAGAACTAGGTCTATGGGTAAATACTACATATAGGAAATGCTATGCCATGGATAATAGATCAGTCCCTATAATCAAAGTAATATGGGATGCCAAACTAAAATTGGCATCATACCCAGAGGAAACTTATAGGATAGACATTACTGTGGTAGACACTCCCCCTTACTATGGGATGTTACTATCAAGGAAATGGACTGCAATAGTTGGTGGGAATGTTCAATTAGACTTGTCTTATGCCACAATTCCTGTGAATGGAAAGGAAGTCAAATTATATAGAGAGCCTAGATCTGAACATGTCATTGAACTCTTTGATCCCAATCAAATGAATTGATTCTGTGATGTGGACTTGGGGAGTTTTAGAATTGAACACTCAAACCTTGAATTATTGAACACAGATCCAATTTCCAGGGATATCTCCAAGAATGAATATGGTATATGGTGAATGTAATTTGATGGAGCCTGTAGTAGAGAAGGGAATGGAGTAGCAATTTTCTTCATTTCACCTAAAGGTGTGACATTTAAATACTCATTTATGGTAGCATTTGAATGCACAAATAATATAGTAGAATATGAAGCCTTGCTGATAGGCCTAAACATGACCACTAAACATGGGATCAAAATGTTAACTATTCTTAGGGATTTTGAATTAGTTGTTTCACAAGTAAGATCAAAGTACTCCACAAAAAACAAAAGATTGAAGTAAGACAAAAATGTTGTGTGGGATATTATTGATCTCTTTGATGCTTTCTCCATTGAGTGGGTAGATAGGTCCAAGAACCTGATGGCTGACTTCCTGGAAAATGTAGCCTTCAAGAAGGATGATGTTACCCTATTAGGAATTTCACAAATAGAGCTCAAGACCAGACCTGTAGTTCCCAATAACATTTACAATTGGCAGGTCTTTAATGATGACACAAATTTTATCAAGTTCTTACACTGCATTGATTAGTATGAAGCTCAAGAGATTGAATTCAATGCATTTGTTGAAGAGGTAAATGGAAAACAAATTGTGTTTGGCCAAGAGGTAGTACAACTCAAAATAAATAAATTTCCCAAGGGACTAGTAGCACTAGAGAGGGTGTTTGATGGGAATGATAGGGAAACCATAAAGAAAACACTAGTGAGACAGGAAGATGTTGAGGAGATTAATCTCATGACCGAATTGGACCCAAAAAAGCTATACATTGGGAAAAAGATAAGCCCAACAATCAGAAAAAGGCATATAGAGAAGATCTATTCCAACCTAAAATCCCATTGAAGCCTGATGTGAATCCCTTTATACAAAAAAAAGGACAATAAATCCTACCCTAGAGCCCAAAATGCATGAGGAAATCATAAAGCTCAGGGAGGGAGGTATTATTAAACCTATCACACTCTACTTGGGTTTCCAACTTGGTGCCTATCAGGAAGAAGAATGGAGATGTAAGGTTGTGTGTAGATTTTAGAAATTTGAATGTCTCCTCTCTTAAAGATAACTATCCACTCCCAAACATTGAAGTTATGCTACAAAGAGTAACCAAGTATGAGTTACTGTCCATGATGGATGGATTTTTGAGGTATAATCAGGTGAAAGTGAAGGAATCCAAGTAGTATAAGACTACATTTACCACACCTTGGGGCACACATATATATGTCAGAATGCCATTTGGCCTCACAAATGTTGGTGCCACGTTTAAAAGAGCTATGGATGTTGCCTTTGTTGACCTAATCAATACACCAATGGTGTTGTATCAAGAAGACCTCACAACATATTCAAAGAGAGATAAAGATCATGTAGAGCATTTAAAAAAGATCCTTCTTAAATCCTTGGAGTATGGAATTTCCCTGAACCCTAAGAAGTGCCACTTTTTTGTAATAGAGGGAAAGTTACTGGGTCACATATTGTCCAAAGAAAGAGTAAAAATTGATCCAGAAAGAGTTGAGGCCATGGATAAGATCCCCATCCCTAAAATAGTAAAATCCATCCAATCTTTCTTTGGACAAATAAATTTTGTAAGGTTCATATCAAATTTTGATGAGATTGTCAAACCCATTTCAAAAATGTTGAAAAAGTAGCCAAGATTGATTGGACTGCAGAAGCGATTGATGCATTTGTATCCATCAAAAGGGAAATCAAGGAGGCCCCAATGTTAAAATCCCCAGATTTCAACAAACATTTTCAGATTTTCTCATTTGCATCTTACCATACTATTGGAGCAGTGATGTTATAGAAGAATGATGAAGTGTATGAACAACCTATATCATTCTTTAGTAAGTCCCTCCAAGGAGCTGAATTAAACTATGATATTATAGAGAAGCAAGCATATGCACTTGTCAAAGTGGTAAAGGCCTTCAAACTCTATTTGGTTGGAGCAAAAATAATTGTATATGTTCCTAATGCTGTAGTCAAGGATGTATTTGTTCAAACTAAAGTTAAAAGGATAAGGTGTAGATGGATTAATAGAATTCAAGAATTTGATATTGAGATCCGAATCGCTAAGTTAGTAAGAGGGCAAGGCCTAGCCAAACTGATGGCTAAATCAAACCTCGAAGCATCTCAAATCTACAACACAGGGGAAGAGGAAGGTATGATTGCAAGGATAGAGAACACCTTATGGTACATTGACATAATGTATTACTTAAAAAGTTAGAAGTGCCCTAACAACTTGAATGAAAATGAAAAGAGGACCTTGAAGTTGCATGCCTCAAAATTTCTTAATGGATGGTGACTTGTACTGGAAAAATAGAGATGGATTATTATTGTTGTTCCTAGATGAATCACAAGCAAAGAATGCATTAAGGGAGATGCACAAAGGGGTCTGTGGGGGACACTTTTCAGCCAAAATCACTACCCACAAAATTTTGAGGGCCAGATACTACTAGCCTAGGGTTTTTAGTGACTTCTTCACTTATGTAAGAAAGTGTGAAGCCTACCAAAAGTTTTCTAGAAAAATAAAATACCAAGGAGCATTACCACTCCGATCAATGTAGGTTCAAGCTCCTTTTCATCAGTGGGGGATTGATTTGATTGGAGATATACCAAAAAATATAGCGGAGGTCACAAATGGATATTAGTGGCCACTGATTACTTCACAAATTGGATAGAAGCTATCCCAATGAAGTAGACCACTAGCAAAGTTGTAACAAATTTTCTGATGGAGAACATCATTACAAGGTTTGGAACACCTGTGCAAATAATAATAGATAATGGTGTGTTTCAGATCAGAAGAGTTCAATTTTTTTTGTGAAACATATGGCATTACAATTTAATATGCCTCTCCTTATCATCCACAAGAAAATGTGTGGGTTGAATCAAGCAACGAGAGTATCTTGAAAATCATTAAGAGAATGTTGGACAAGAACAAAAAAGCTTGGGATTCTAAATTAAGGATGGTAGTATGGGCGGATAGGATCACTGTGAAGAAGTCAATTGGTAAATCACCCTTTGAACTAGTCTATGGGGCACAATCCAAAATTCCTATGCAAAACCTTTTACATGCGTACAAATTCATTCTTCAATAAGACTTAGACATCCTCGAACATATGTAGGATAGAATAGAGTAGTCGGCAGAACTAGATGAAATCAAAAGTTTGGTCCAAGAGAAAAACACAAAAATGCAATCATAGATGAAGTATTTGTTTGACAAAATGGAAAAGGATAGAAAATTTGAAGAGAATGACATGGTCCTATTATGGAATGCAAGGTGTTAAGAGAAAGGGAAGCATGGAAAGTTTGAGTCTCTTTGGATAGGATCCTTTGTTGTTACAGGAAACGGAGGTGGAGATTCTTACTATATTCAAAATATGTTAGGAGAAGATCAAGAGTTGCCAGTGCATGGACAATTCTTGAAGCACTTCTTTTCTTAAACCAATTTTCCATGCACAGTAGTTCTAGGAGAAGATTGAGAATTGCCAGTGCATGGAAAATTCTTGAAATACTTAAAAAATAATTTTCCATGCACAGTAGTCTTAGGTATCCATCCCATTCCCCACCCCACCTTATCACATTCATTCATGGTTTGCTTCCCAAAGATTATTTTTGGATCCTTGTAATGACCTCACGTTCATTCATCCCCAATCAGAGCCACTGTTAGAGAAAAAAATCCACCTTGTTTTTCTGCATACTTCCATTTTCATCCATCTTCCCATACTCACCATATGTTCCATCGCCATTCATTTCATGGTGGTTGACATTAATGAATCCTCATACATAACCACTAAATAAGGCCTTTTGATCATAACACTGAAATGGATTCCCTTTCTAAAGTGTTCTCATGATAGCATGAGGCATGTTGCCAAGACAATGTCATATTGAAGAGAGTCTCGACATAGTCTCCTCGACAAAATCATGAAAGGCCAATGAAAAATATAGACGAGACTCCCGTATGTCTAGGAGACATGCTCAAATGTCTTTCTGCCAACCTAAAGAATGACATGTCTAAGAGACTTAGATGCATCAAAGAGAAAATTTAACATGTCTCACTAACAAGAAATAATCATACAGAGTATTTTTCATTTAGGAAATAGAAAAAAATCTCTTGAACATCGAGATATTATCATAAAATAAATAGTAAATTACCGATAAGAATAGGGTGGACAAATAGAAACATTGAGGAGACATTGGTATATCGAGAAGAAAAATAAGGAAGTATCTTCGACACATGAGGAGCAAGTGAGAATAAAATGTTAGAGAGACATAAAGACATTGAAAAAACATTGATCAAAGTTTCTTTGACATCCTAGCAATGACATATCGAGGAGACAAATGAATATTGGGCATACATTATCAAAAGTCTCCTCAACATTCTAGCGTGGGTATAAAAACACACTATCGATTGTCGACAAGAGATATTCACCAGTCTCATCGATGTTCTAATGATAGGGGCCCATAAGGGAAGAGATTAAAATGGAGTTGTTGAAGATACCTTGCAAGATCAAAGATATAAATTTAAATGTCTCTTAGACATTTTAAAAGGATGATCAAGGACACATCGAAGAGAGAAATGGGTATCATAATTATAGTCTCTTGGAAAATTATGAAATAATGTTTCATAGGATTGACATGACTGATGAAGTTATCGAAGAGACAACTTCCATTAATGTTGCAAGTTGATTAGAAAGGTGGCGTGGGCGCCATTTATGAACCAGAGCTGGCTCAAGCATGCCAAAATTCGATAAGTATAACCCATAAGAAGTCAGAAATTATTGTGAATTGTGGCTAGATATTTGGAGGACAGAGTTGGATGATGGCAAGCAGCTCAAAAATCACAACATTCATTCAAGTAAGTGATCTTGGCTCAGTTGAATGTATTTTTCAGAAGTTAGCTTGAAGTACAACAGTAGTAGGGTTTAAAATGGATAAAACCCCTAAGAAACCAAAGGTGAAAAGGAAAAAAATAGAGACTAGGCCATTGAACCAAGATTTGATAGACCAGTGTCTCGCGTTTGGGCCAAAATCGAAAAGAGAAGCTCAATTAAACCCATCGTGTGAAATATTCAAAGACAAAGACATACATTTAGGAGATGTGTGGATTCCACATAGGGGTTATGACTTGTTTATATATCATTATAGAAAGAAATATAGCATTAGGCTAGTTTCAAACCCATGGAACTTGAATTTGGGAAAGCTTGTGATGCCTAATGTCTTTGATAATGTAGAGATGATTAAAGCACTGGCTAAAAACTACAATATAAAGAGAAGGTAAATTCACTCACGATGGATCACAATTCATAATTATAACACAAGACTACATTTGTATAGTTTTTCAACTAGATACCTCCTTGAAAACAAAACTACGGATGAGAGATTTGCTGGAGGAATATCACACTATGGATACAATCTATAAGAGATGGAAGTTACTTCTGCACAGGCCTAAAGGTCTAGGAAATCAACTTAGGAGTTTTTCCAATGATGAAAGGCCCCCATTCCCTATAGATTCATTTGAAGAGTATTATCAATACACCTACTATTTAGTCAGCCAAGTACTGGGAGTTGATGCCCTCGCTAACATGACTATAGCCCCCATAGTTTTGGCTATGGACTATAGCCCCCATAGTTTTGGCTATGGAAATCCAAAGCCAAGATGCCAAGCCCTATAATTACACAAAATATTTATATGATTTCATTAACACTCCTCTTAATGTCATTAAGAATAATAGTGAGGCTATCAACTTCAAATAGTATTCACTTCTTCTGCACATGATATTATATGAAGGGCAGGTAATGGGAATATGGGGAGAAGAATTGAGAATAAAAGATTTGGATAGCAATGGGAATTATAGGCTAGTACAAATGTGGACATCCATATGAGACAGTAGATGTGGGAGATCCCACTACTTGTATTTTGAAGAATATTTTGTCAAACCCTTATATAGGTTACTCGGCTATAGACATGATTATAATTTGTCCCCAAAAATACAAAGGTTCCTCCGACGAAAAGAAAAGGGTTTTGAGGGAAAAATAAATCACAATTGGGGGGATTGGTATGCATTTGCAGATTGTTCTATTATCAGAGTGTATGGATTTGAGGTAGCCCCATATTTACTGGCTAAGACTGTGCCAGATAGAGTTGCATACCTTGAGATCATAGGATAGTTGTCTTACTCAACCTTAATGTACCTAAAAAGCTATGGAAGGAAAGCTTTTAAGCCTTCTACACTATGTTTTGGTGACTTCACTATCATTGCTAATACAGGGTATGACTTGGTTTGTAGCAAGCTACATTATTATGGCTTGTCCATAGGAAACAAAAGAGAAAAAATTTACCCTGAAGATTTCATTTATGATGCCAAGATTTCATAAATATTGAAAGGATATGAGCACAAGTACCATGTGGATGATGTCATTAGGAACTGTAAGGAGAATCAAGTGATAATGAGGAAGGATTCCTACAATAGAATTGTTATGGCCAAGGCTTGGAGAATGAGCAATAATCCATCCTATGTAGAAGCCTTTCATGATATTCAAGATCCTATGGAAAGAATTGAACAATTAATTCTACATGAAGAAGAACTATTAAAGGATGTACCTCTTGTAGCTTTTGAAAGGAGAAGAAATATCAATTCTAGGAGACAAGCCAAGAATGTAGCACCATTGGGCCATTTGTCACCACAGCCCACTCCAAAAGTAAGCTTCTCAGTTGACACCCCAATCATAATTGAAGATGATATTGAGGAGGAGGAAGAGGTCACCCAGATCAAGATTCCTATTGTTCCCTAGTATGAAATGACACCAAAAAGGAATACAATCAAATTTGAATCTTCTAATGAGCTATCTCATGATGTGATGCATTGTTCCAGTCAAAAATTCATTGTAGATGACACATTTGTTAAAAATTTTGAATTCAAGGCTTTCATTTATGAGTATAAAGGAAGAGTAGTAAGGGAAAGGATAAAATACATCAACCCTAAGAAAGAAGGAGATGCCTTAAAAGAGCTTCAACATGAGATCGATGAAGAGATGAAGAATATGGTTGTTGAAATAGGAAGAGCACTATTGCAAGAAGTTGGGGTTATGCTTCTTCCAGGGTGGGTTATCAACTTAGCCATTGTGTTTGACAACTTTCTGAAGAGGAAATACAAGACCTTGCAATTGACAGATGAGGCTAGTGATAAGATATATACTGGATCAGGGTATAACCTTGATAATACTGTATACACCTAAAAATGGTCATCATATTCAGTTAATTAAATACAACCTATTTAATTAATACTTCAACTACATATAAATAAGGTCTTACTTTATTTATATTGTTCACTTTCCTTTTAATTCTCCAGAATCACATTCTTCTAAATAATTAAATAAAAAAAATATGCTAAATGTGTTTATTTAATTAACCTTCCTTAATCCTGATTAAGAATTAGAGTACATTTCTACAACTTTTTGTGTGCCACCTCATAAAGGTCACATGAAAATAAATAAGCCTAATTATTAATTAGAATTATCCTCACACACTTCCACCAATGAGAAAAGGCACATGTCTTTATTCCCACACACTTCCAACAAATTTGGAGCACATGGGTCTTTGTTTCACACACTTGGGAATCCCATACATTTGGCATGTTTCCAATTGGTCAAAGGATTCTCTCCACACACATGGAATGTTGTCTTTGGTCAAGGGGACAACATCTTGATTCCTTTCATCTCCACCATCTATTATTTATCCTTTGAATCTAGACCATTGATAGGTGCCACCTCACAAAATGCTTGAGAAACCCTATAAATACACCATCTTGCCTTAGCATTTATCATCCACAATTTGAGTAAAGTTACTATGTAGGTTTATCTTAGGAGCTTGGAGCTTTCATGGAGTCTTATACTTATTTTTCATATCATGTGTTACTTTGCATTCTCATCTTAGATTAATTAATTGCTTCATAGTTACATTTTATCATCCCCATTGCATCATAGTTACATTTTAGGTTAGTTTGTTTTATGTTTGCATTTGATTGTATGCATAATCATGGATAGTTCACTATAGTTTCATATAATCTCACTCATCTCCACTTGTTCATCTATCATCAACATCATCTTTCATTTATCATCGTATTCATCATCAATTCCATCATCTCATTTTATTTAGAAGCATACCACTAATCCTTTCAGCACACATTTGCACATAGGAATCGTCTTAGCTTGCATATTAAGCATCAAATCTCATTTTCTAGGTAGTCATTTTAACAACCTTTGTGCCCATAGAAATCTGAGGGCCAAATGGTTTAATAAATCCCTAGAAATAGAGGACAATGATATGTATTTGAAAGATTTGATTGTATTACGAATAGAGTAGTTTTACTTGCTTCAAACTTTGAATGTAAACTATCTCATTAAGGTTTGTGTTGATGTTAGATCTGTCAACATTCAACACACGTACAAATACTACTTTATAGATGTGGGCACTTTACCCACCAAGAAAAAGGCCTTCCCTTATTAGTAATCATGATCAGATCTTTGGACGTCTTCTGGTACAAAGAGTAGGGGATGCATACCCTATGGAAACCACTGACCTAAATGTAAATGTGGCCAAGTTTACCAAGGCTCAAATTCAAAAATTCGTCAGAGATAATAAGGGACTAATGGAAGAGAATAAGAGGTTAAAGCAGGAGGTGACCAGCTACATGGATAGATTGCTTTCCTCCTCAAGGCTTTACTCATCACTAATTAAGAATGAAAGAAGGGTGCTTGAGGTGATGTATGAGACCACCTATTGGAAACACAAATATGAGAAAGCCCAAAAAGGACAAGAAGAGATAAAGGAAAAGTTGAAAACCACCACTTTTGAAATGGCATTAGAGCTAGTTTGCAAGAGGTTTGATGATATGTTTAAGAATGAGATAACAAAACTATTCTCTCAAGAGCTCATGAGTGCACATGAAAGCTTCCATAACATTGTGATGTAGGGATTAAGTGACTTCAGTCAGTCGATAAGTATGGCCTTGCTCCTAACTTCTTTGAGGAAACAAATCTGAAAGATTAGGATACATGGAAGGATGAGATAGCCCATTACCTACAGAGTGTTCTCGATAAAATTAATGATGAAGATGAGGTACTCAACAGGACACATGAGCAACTTGGAAGGATTTTTGAACTCGAATATGCAATGAAGGATAATATACATAATGCGTACATTCATGCCAAGAGTGGATACATTGAGAATTTGTCAAAGATCAACTTATTCATTGCACGGGCCAAATGAAAAAGGAGTAACAGGGATCAAATTTTGGTGGTTTTGGATACACTATCATGATCCATGAGCCTTGAATAGGTCTTTTGTGATCACAGGTTCTTGCTGAAGATTAATGGATCATGGTGCATCCACCAACAAACTTTCAAAGTTTTTATGTTTATGTTAATCACATTTTAGTTAAGAAATGGTGTAACCTTTTGTGAATGGGTCTGAATCTTGTTGCTTCCCGTATAAATAGGGAAACCAAGGCTCAATTTTGATCATCATATCATAGTCCACTTCATCACCATTAGAGTAGGCATTAGTAAGAAGATAGATTTCACATTTCGCCCATGTCCATATCATATCAAATACTTTACTATAATGTACTTATTTTGAAGCAATATAATGGAGGAGATTGCTCATAATTGGTGAGCTATTTTGGTGTTCAATTGTTGTGTTAATTTTCATGCTTATCTGTTACTCTGTTGTCTCCAAAGTGGTTTCTTCAAGTTTTTTAAATTTACAAAATTTACCAGAACACATTTGATGTTATTGTGTGGTTGTTTTGATTGGATTTTGGTGAGAGAGAATTAAAATTCCTTTTAGTTAATTCACTTTAGTTGGTTCCCTCTAGGATTAAAAATCCTTTTAAAGTAACTAATCTGATTGGTTTCCCTTAAACTAAGATTTAAAAATCCTTTCATAAAATCACAGTAATCTGAGGGAAGAGTTAACAAAAAAACTTGCAAGTTTGCCCAAGGTGTAAACATTTAAAAGTTCCCAAAAATTTGAGTTAAGCTAAATACTAGATTTACCTATCATACAAATCTATCTCCGTAGTCATCATCCATTCATCAACTCCAAACACCCAATAGATTAGACACTGGTCAACTTTAGAATATTTTATACAAATTCAATCCATACTTTTGATTATTCAAACACTTTCAGTAGGAATTAGTTAGTAAGATCTGCATCTACTTCACCCCTATGTTCCATAGTGAGTATATTGCCTACATTAGAGATTGCATTCAAGACTTTCAAATTTTCCTTATCACTCAGGTACAACCGCCTAGGTCTAGTGGAGCCTAAAGAGTAGGAGGTAATCAATCATTGTTTCCTCGTTCGTTGGCCAAAAACGTATTAAGAGACTAGCACCCTCTTATGGTCTAAAAACCTGTGTTTTTGAGACCTAACACACCTTATTAGGGAAATTAGTCAAAGTGGCACCTAAAAATATTTGAGGTATTTCATTGTTCGTTGCCTCAAGTTCAAATTCTTTTGACTTTACTTTACCCTTTTCAAGTGGGATAATCACCCTTTTCTCATCAGAAGGTTGTAGTTGCACCCTTGATAATGACAACTACCTTCTCTTTGTGTTCTTGGATCCTCATCATCTATAATAAGGTAACAAAAACCTTAAATTGTGATAGTATTTGGATCATGTCAACAACATTTTCCTTTGGGATATCACAAGTTGTAAAAATCTGCTCGTTGGTTTTATTTTCTTTTCTATCACCTAATTTATCCCCTTGAATATCCTCAACATCTTTCTTGTCTTGTCCAATCTTCACCTTATGATATCTATCTTGGTTAATAGGAAAGATAATTTGATTCACATGTTTATCATAGTTCTACCCTTTTCCTGACATAGACATCTTTAGCTTTGGGGTCTTATTTTTTCTTGTAAGAGTAATGATCTTCTTTTTCATTGTTCTTCTCTTTGATAAAAATGCTACCAGCTTTACCTTGGTCATTTTTCACCTCTTTGTTTCTCAAGTTATAATTACTCTTAATCTTATCAATTGCAATAGTTGTTAAAGATATAATCTCTTCTTGTCAGTGTCCTCTCAACCTGACATTAGAATTTGATGTTTCAACACTAAGAGTATTTATACAATCTTCTTCTTCATAATCAGAGAAAACTTGTTGATGGTATACATTTGAATTGCATCTTTTCCCATCAAAATTAGCTTCTACACATCCCTCATCAGAAGAATATTCATCATAATTCAAAGATAATTTGGGAGACATCATGCTTACCTCTTGATCTTCATTGTGAGTAGTGTCACAATCATTACAAGGTTCTTGTTTTTCTTATAAAGTTTGTGCTACCATGCATTGATGTGGGGAATGAGGTAATTGAAAAACTAAACACCAAGGTATTTCTTCAATAAAACTTGTATTATTCTTCTTGAGAGGATCATGAGTTTCCTTATTTGGAACTATCATTGAATTATTCTGTACTGGTTTACAATTATGCTAGTTTGTATTATAAGGTTGATCATATAATTTTGGCATTACATTTTGTCTTTGATAAGCAAGGTTATCATGAAATAAACCTCTCATTTTTGGCCACCTTGTAGCTCAAATCCTTTATTGCACTCATGACTTTATCCAACTTATCCTTAGAAGGTGTTTCCTTAGATGTGTGTCCTTTAGGATTTTGCAGAATTTTGACATCATCTCTTTTACTTACCTTCTCATATGATTTTTTGTTGTTCTCAATTTGCAATGCAATTCTAAAAGCATCTCTCAAAGTTTGAGGATCTTTATCTCACAATTGATATCCCATCTTAGGGCCATAAGCATTACATAAAATAGTAGACACATAGGTTCATTAGGCCTCATGTATTATGATTTTTTTTATAACTTTGATGAACCTAGTATTGAAATCTCAGACCAACTTATTGTACCCTTTTGTAACGTTGGTGAATTCATTGATTATAAATATTGGGTCAATTTTTCACCATATTGCTCTCTGAATTTACTCTCTTGAATTCATCCCAAGACCCAATGCTAGACTGAGGAAAAATTCTATACTGATCCCTAGCATCATCTATTAGAGATTACATAAAAAATATTCATGACAACATCTTCATCTTCTACTTCAAAGTCATCAATCAGATTAAAAAATGATCTTAGGTGATCTTCACCTAAAATTACATTGTTTCCTAAGAACCTAATAAGGAATTTCTCATTTCATTGGGTATAGAGTTAGGGTATCCAGGGATACCATTGAAGTCTAAATGTCTATACCCCAAATGAAAATTTCTTCTAGTAGAAAAATTCCCCATCGTATGGTATATATAAGGAT
>VDFB02271358.1:1185054453-1185140284 GCA_007258455.2 Sequoia sempervirens
TGGGTGTTCATGAAAATGAAACTATTTTTTTATTTTTTTATTTTAAAACCCCAATGAAAGAAATTTGTCTCTAAAGGAGAATAATGTGTATTTTGGGTCTCTCCAAAATTCGAGCTCGACCCCTTCATTTCATTTCATTTTTATTTCTGATTTCTGTGTAAAACCCATTACATGGGTAAATGGAATTCTATAAGAAAACTACATTTTTGTTTGTTTTTGACAATATAGAAGCCTTTAAAAGCTTGGCTCTGTGCACGAATGGCTGCTCCATTTGATTTCTAGGTTAATGCTTTTATCTTGCATCTCTATAAGCTCAAATAAAGAATAAACCTAGATGGTTTTTGAACTTACTATAGAAAGTTGCACTATGGACAAACAAACCATCTTCACCCAAATCTTCCATCGACTATAAGCCCTAGATGTTTACCTACTCAGTCCATTATGCTTTTCACTTAAATGATTTAAAAGCTTTGTTTAATCTGGAAATGCTTTACATACTCAAATTCTTATCAAACATATTCATGTCCATTTGCTTGGCCTCATGCAATGATACTTTGAAGACATACTTTGAATGATGAAAACAACCTTCTAAACATTGTACCTGAATTGCTTTCATTTCAAACACAATGATGCACAAACCCTGATGCTTGAAAAATCTTGAGCTCTCTTCATGCTTGACTGTTACATATTCATGCTCTTCAACCTGGCACTCTTCATGCATTTTTATGTTCCATTATGTAAACTTGTTTTATGCACTTGCTCTTTTCGTAAAATAAAAATTTGAAATAGTGCTCCTTGTTGAGGCATTGTGTATGCCTATTCACTATCATTGCTAAAGATAGAATACTGCTATAATATCATGAAACAAGATGCATAGACAACACCCATGGTAGAAAAATACAAACTGTACAACAATATTTGAGATTTTGCAATCATGAAAATGATATATTTCAGTTGAATTGATTGAGCTCATTTAAGTTTACTATCCACCTGTAGCTTTTAGAAAGCATATTACTTGATTGTTATGAGTGAACAATTGGCTTGATGGCTTTGATGAATGAACTCTCCTTTACTCTTTCAATTATATATTTCCTTTCTTGATGAACATGATCATGCACTCCTTCTCTGACCACTTGCTTAATGTATAGAACAACATGTGAAACTCTACCATGGCCAGGATCCGTTTTTTTTCCCGCGTGCTTGGTCTTCAAAACATAATGTCCATGACTTTTCTATACCTGCAAGGGAACAAACGATGTTAGCATAAAAACAATATGTGATGATGATTTTTCCCTCTTCAGTTCATGTTTTTGTTCCTTCCTTTAGTTGATTCCATGCATTTCGAAGAGTGAATTATATGTCCGTTGGTACAACTTGTAGTATAACTCATATCTGGAGCTCTTAATTGACACCCCTCTCAATCTCTTGTAGGCACACTCAGGAGCGGAAGCAGGACGAAGCAGGAAGCAGCATCTCAACCGAAGATGAAGAATCAGGCAATGATGGATATGTCTTCTGCTATTTGCTTTCATTCTCATACCTTCAGTTGTATAGTTTACTTTCCGCAATGAATGGAATTAGCTAAAACCACGGCTTGTGTGGATATTTAAATTTTGTTCTTTCATTTCCATTATGAAAGAAAAGCATTGAAATGCAATGTTGTACTTGTCATTTGCATTCTCGCAATCAAATGAACATATTGTAATGTGAATCATTTCATGAAATAAACGAAAGCATTTTGTTATGCTTTATCATTTGTATATTCAGTTTTGTGCTCCATTTGATTTTGCAAAAACATGAGTAATACTTCTGAAACTCAATTTTCTTAAACACTTGCATAATTGTCATTTGATAAATGATGAATAAAGTGAAAATAACCGCAAATAATTAAACAAAAGGAAATAGCGTAATTTTCACTTTCAAATATAACAATATTTAATTAAGCTCCATAATTGAGTTGTAGCAAAATTTGGTAACATTACCCTATTAGAATTTACAAGGCAGAGCACAAGACCGAACTGCTGATTCAAATAACATTTTACTGATTGGTAGGTCTTTAATGATTGCTATATCGTCAAGTTCTTACTGCTGCATTAGTGAATGCATAGCTCAGGAATTGACTTCAATGCATTTTGAAGAAGGTAAAATGGAAAACAAATTGTTTTGGCCAAGAGGTGGTACAACTCAAAATAAAATAAAATTCCCAAGGGACTAGTAGCACTAGAGAGGGTGTTTGATGGGAATGATAGGGAAACCATAAAGAAAACACTAGTGAGACAGGAAGATGTTGAGGAGATTAATCTCATGACTGAATTGGCCCCAAAAAAGCTATACATTGGGAAAAAGATAAGTCCTAAAATAAAAAAAAGGCATAGAAGGTCTATTGCTTGCTGAAATCCTTGAGAGTACATTTGTAGGAAACCGCTGAACAAAACAAAGTGAAAACAAATCCTACCCTAGGCCCAAAATGCGTAGAATGGAAATCATGAAAGCTTGGGGAGGGAGGTATTATTAAACCTATCACACTCTGCATGGGTTTTGCTGGTGCCTATCGGGGAAGAAAAAGAATGAGAAGCAATAAGGTTATTATTAAAATTTTAAAGAGGGCCAGATATCTCCCTCTCTTAAAGATAACTATCCACTCCCAAACATTGAAGTTATGCTACAAAGAGTAACCAAGTATGAGTTACTGTCCATGATGGATGGATTTTTGAGGTATAATCAGGTGAAAGTGAAGGAATCCAAGTAGTATAAGACTACATTTACCACACCTTGGGGCACACATATATATGTCAGAATGCCATTTGGCCTCACAAATGTTGGTGCCACGTTTAAAAGAGCTATGGATGTTGCCTTTGTTGACCTAATCAATACACCAATGGTGTTGTATCAAGAAGACCTCACAACATATTCAAAGAGAGATAAAGATCATGTAGAGCATTTAAAAAAGATCCTTCTTAAATCCTTGGAGTATGGAATTTCCCTGAACCCTAAGAAGTGCCACTTTTTTGTAATAGAGGGAAAGTTACTGGGTCACATATTGTCCAAAGAAAGAGTAAAAATTGATCCAGAAAGAGTTGAGGCCATGGATAAGATCCCCATCCCTAAAATAGTAAAATCCATCCAATCTTTCTTTGGACAAATAAATTTTGTAAGGTTCATATCAAATTTTGATGAGATTGTCAAACCCATTTCAAAAATGTTGAAAAAGTAGCCAAGATTGATTGGACTGCAGAAGCGATTGATGCATTTGTATCCATCAAAAGGGAAATCAAGGAGGCCCCAATGTTAAAATCCCCAGATTTCAACAAACATTTTCAGATTTTCTCATTTGCATCTTACCATACTATTGGAGCAGTGATGTTATAGAAGAATGATGAAGTGTATGAACAACCTATATCATTCTTTAGTAAGTCCCTCCAAGGAGCTGAATTAAACTATGATATTATAGAGAAGCAAGCATATGCACTTGTCAAAGTGGTAAAGGCCTTCAAACTCTATTTGGTTGGAGCAAAAATAATTGTATATGTTCCTAATGCTGTAGTCAAGGATGTATTTGTTCAAACTAAAGTTAAAAGGATAAGGTGTAGATGGATTAATAGAATTCAAGAATTTGATATTGAGATCCGAATCGCTAAGTTAGTAAGAGGGCAAGGCCTAGCCAAACTGATGGCTAAATCAAACCTCGAAGCATCTCAAATCTACAACACAGGGGAAGAGGAAGGTATGATTGCAAGGATAGAGAACACCTTATGGTACATTGACATAATGTATTACTTAAAAAGTTAGAAGTGCCCTAACAACTTGAATGAAAATGAAAAGAGGACCTTGAAGTTGCATGCCTCAAAATTTCTTAATGGATGGTGACTTGTACTGGAAAAATAGAGATGGATTATTATTGTTGTTCCTAGATGAATCACAAGCAAAGAATGCATTAAGGGAGATGCACAAAGGGGTCTGTGGGGGACACTTTTCAGCCAAAATCACTACCCACAAAATTTTGAGGGCCAGATACTACTAGCCTAGGGTTTTTAGTGACTTCTTCACTTATGTAAGAAAGTGTGAAGCCTACCAAAAGTTTTCTAGAAAAATAAAATACCAAGGAGCATTACCACTCCGATCAATGTAGGTTCAAGCTCCTTTTCATCAGTGGGGGATTGATTTGATTGGAGATATACCAAAAAATATAGCGGAGGTCACAAATGGATATTAGTGGCCACTGATTACTTCACAAATTGGATAGAAGCTATCCCAATGAAGTAGACCACTAGCAAAGTTGTAACAAATTTTCTGATGGAGAACATCATTACAAGGTTTGGAACACCTGTGCAAATAATAATAGATAATGGTGTGTTTCAGATCAGAAGAGTTCAATTTTTTTTGTGAAACATATGGCATTACAATTTAATATGCCTCTCCTTATCATCCACAAGAAAATGTGTGGGTTGAATCAAGCAACGAGAGTATCTTGAAAATCATTAAGAGAATGTTGGACAAGAACAAAAAAGCTTGGGATTCTAAATTAAGGATGGTAGTATGGGCGGATAGGATCACTGTGAAGAAGTCAATTGGTAAATCACCCTTTGAACTAGTCTATGGGGCACAATCCAAAATTCCTATGCAAAACCTTTTACATGCGTACAAATTCATTCTTCAATAAGACTTAGACATCCTCGAACATATGTAGGATAGAATAGAGTAGTCGGCAGAACTAGATGAAATCAAAAGTTTGGTCCAAGAGAAAAACACAAAAATGCAATCATAGATGAAGTATTTGTTTGACAAAATGGAAAAGGATAGAAAATTTGAAGAGAATGACATGGTCCTATTATGGAATGCAAGGTGTTAAGAGAAAGGGAAGCATGGAAAGTTTGAGTCTCTTTGGATAGGATCCTTTGTTGTTACAGGAAACGGAGGTGGAGATTCTTACTATATTCAAAATATGTTAGGAGAAGATCAAGAGTTGCCAGTGCATGGACAATTCTTGAAGCACTTCTTTTCTTAAACCAATTTTCCATGCACAGTAGTTCTAGGAGAAGATTGAGAATTGCCAGTGCATGGAAAATTCTTGAAATACTTAAAAAATAATTTTCCATGCACAGTAGTCTTAGGTATCCATCCCATTCCCCACCCCACCTTATCACATTCATTCATGGTTTGCTTCCCAAAGATTATTTTTGGATCCTTGTAATGACCTCACGTTCATTCATCCCCAATCAGAGCCACTGTTAGAGAAAAAAATCCACCTTGTTTTTCTGCATACTTCCATTTTCATCCATCTTCCCATACTCACCATATGTTCCATCGCCATTCATTTCATGGTGGTTGACATTAATGAATCCTCATACATAACCACTAAATAAGGCCTTTTGATCATAACACTGAAATGGATTCCCTTTCTAAAGTGTTCTCATGATAGCATGAGGCATGTTGCCAAGACAATGTCATATTGAAGAGAGTCTCGACATAGTCTCCTCGACAAAATCATGAAAGGCCAATGAAAAATATAGACGAGACTCCCGTATGTCTAGGAGACATGCTCAAATGTCTTTCTGCCAACCTAAAGAATGACATGTCTAAGAGACTTAGATGCATCAAAGAGAAAATTTAACATGTCTCACTAACAAGAAATAATCATACAGAGTATTTTTCATTTAGGAAATAGAAAAAAATCTCTTGAACATCGAGATATTATCATAAAATAAATAGTAAATTACCGATAAGAATAGGGTGGACAAATAGAAACATTGAGGAGACATTGGTATATCGAGAAGAAAAATAAGGAAGTATCTTCGACACATGAGGAGCAAGTGAGAATAAAATGTTAGAGAGACATAAAGACATTGAAAAAACATTGATCAAAGTTTCTTTGACATCCTAGCAATGACATATCGAGGAGACAAATGAATATTGGGCATACATTATCAAAAGTCTCCTCAACATTCTAGCGTGGGTATAAAAACACACTATCGATTGTCGACAAGAGATATTCACCAGTCTCATCGATGTTCTAATGATAGGGGCCCATAAGGGAAGAGATTAAAATGGAGTTGTTGAAGATACCTTGCAAGATCAAAGATATAAATTTAAATGTCTCTTAGACATTTTAAAAGGATGATCAAGGACACATCGAAGAGAGAAATGGGTATCATAATTATAGTCTCTTGGAAAATTATGAAATAATGTTTCATAGGATTGACATGACTGATGAAGTTATCGAAGAGACAACTTCCATTAATGTTGCAAGTTGATTAGAAAGGTGGCGTGGGCGCCATTTATGAACCAGAGCTGGCTCAAGCATGCCAAAATTCGATAAGTATAACCCATAAGAAGTCAGAAATTATTGTGAATTGTGGCTAGATATTTGGAGGACAGAGTTGGATGATGGCAAGCAGCTCAAAAATCACAACATTCATTCAAGTAAGTGATCTTGGCTCAGTTGAATGTATTTTTCAGAAGTTAGCTTGAAGTACAACAGTAGTAGGGTTTAAAATGGATAAAACCCCTAAGAAACCAAAGGTGAAAAGGAAAAAAATAGAGACTAGGCCATTGAACCAAGATTTGATAGACCAGTGTCTCGCGTTTGGGCCAAAATCGAAAAGAGAAGCTCAATTAAACCCATCGTGTGAAATATTCAAAGACAAAGACATACATTTAGGAGATGTGTGGATTCCACATAGGGGTTATGACTTGTTTATATATCATTATAGAAAGAAATATAGCATTAGGCTAGTTTCAAACCCATGGAACTTGAATTTGGGAAAGCTTGTGATGCCTAATGTCTTTGATAATGTAGAGATGATTAAAGCACTGGCTAAAAACTACAATATAAAGAGAAGGTAAATTCACTCACGATGGATCACAATTCATAATTATAACACAAGACTACATTTGTATAGTTTTTCAACTAGATACCTCCTTGAAAACAAAACTACGGATGAGAGATTTGCTGGAGGAATATCACACTATGGATACAATCTATAAGAGATGGAAGTTACTTCTGCACAGGCCTAAAGGTCTAGGAAATCAACTTAGGAGTTTTTCCAATGATGAAAGGCCCCCATTCCCTATAGATTCATTTGAAGAGTATTATCAATACACCTACTATTTAGTCAGCCAAGTACTGGGAGTTGATGCCCTCGCTAACATGACTATAGCCCCCATAGTTTTGGCTATGGACTATAGCCCCCATAGTTTTGGCTATGGAAATCCAAAGCCAAGATGCCAAGCCCTATAATTACACAAAATATTTATATGATTTCATTAACACTCCTCTTAATGTCATTAAGAATAATAGTGAGGCTATCAACTTCAAATAGTATTCACTTCTTCTGCACATGATATTATATGAAGGGCAGGTAATGGGAATATGGGGAGAAGAATTGAGAATAAAAGATTTGGATAGCAATGGGAATTATAGGCTAGTACAAATGTGGACATCCATATGAGACAGTAGATGTGGGAGATCCCACTACTTGTATTTTGAAGAATATTTTGTCAAACCCTTATATAGGTTACTCGGCTATAGACATGATTATAATTTGTCCCCAAAAATACAAAGGTTCCTCCGACGAAAAGAAAAGGGTTTTGAGGGAAAAATAAATCACAATTGGGGGGATTGGTATGCATTTGCAGATTGTTCTATTATCAGAGTGTATGGATTTGAGGTAGCCCCATATTTACTGGCTAAGACTGTGCCAGATAGAGTTGCATACCTTGAGATCATAGGATAGTTGTCTTACTCAACCTTAATGTACCTAAAAAGCTATGGAAGGAAAGCTTTTAAGCCTTCTACACTATGTTTTGGTGACTTCACTATCATTGCTAATACAGGGTATGACTTGGTTTGTAGCAAGCTACATTATTATGGCTTGTCCATAGGAAACAAAAGAGAAAAAATTTACCCTGAAGATTTCATTTATGATGCCAAGATTTCATAAATATTGAAAGGATATGAGCACAAGTACCATGTGGATGATGTCATTAGGAACTGTAAGGAGAATCAAGTGATAATGAGGAAGGATTCCTACAATAGAATTGTTATGGCCAAGGCTTGGAGAATGAGCAATAATCCATCCTATGTAGAAGCCTTTCATGATATTCAAGATCCTATGGAAAGAATTGAACAATTAATTCTACATGAAGAAGAACTATTAAAGGATGTACCTCTTGTAGCTTTTGAAAGGAGAAGAAATATCAATTCTAGGAGACAAGCCAAGAATGTAGCACCATTGGGCCATTTGTCACCACAGCCCACTCCAAAAGTAAGCTTCTCAGTTGACACCCCAATCATAATTGAAGATGATATTGAGGAGGAGGAAGAGGTCACCCAGATCAAGATTCCTATTGTTCCCTAGTATGAAATGACACCAAAAAGGAATACAATCAAATTTGAATCTTCTAATGAGCTATCTCATGATGTGATGCATTGTTCCAGTCAAAAATTCATTGTAGATGACACATTTGTTAAAAATTTTGAATTCAAGGCTTTCATTTATGAGTATAAAGGAAGAGTAGTAAGGGAAAGGATAAAATACATCAACCCTAAGAAAGAAGGAGATGCCTTAAAAGAGCTTCAACATGAGATCGATGAAGAGATGAAGAATATGGTTGTTGAAATAGGAAGAGCACTATTGCAAGAAGTTGGGGTTATGCTTCTTCCAGGGTGGGTTATCAACTTAGCCATTGTGTTTGACAACTTTCTGAAGAGGAAATACAAGACCTTGCAATTGACAGATGAGGCTAGTGATAAGATATATACTGGATCAGGGTATAACCTTGATAATACTGTATACACCTAAAAATGGTCATCATATTCAGTTAATTAAATACAACCTATTTAATTAATACTTCAACTACATATAAATAAGGTCTTACTTTATTTATATTGTTCACTTTCCTTTTAATTCTCCAGAATCACATTCTTCTAAATAATTAAATAAAAAAAATATGCTAAATGTGTTTATTTAATTAACCTTCCTTAATCCTGATTAAGAATTAGAGTACATTTCTACAACTTTTTGTGTGCCACCTCATAAAGGTCACATGAAAATAAATAAGCCTAATTATTAATTAGAATTATCCTCACACACTTCCACCAATGAGAAAAGGCACATGTCTTTATTCCCACACACTTCCAACAAATTTGGAGCACATGGGTCTTTGTTTCACACACTTGGGAATCCCATACATTTGGCATGTTTCCAATTGGTCAAAGGATTCTCTCCACACACATGGAATGTTGTCTTTGGTCAAGGGGACAACATCTTGATTCCTTTCATCTCCACCATCTATTATTTATCCTTTGAATCTAGACCATTGATAGGTGCCACCTCACAAAATGCTTGAGAAACCCTATAAATACACCATCTTGCCTTAGCATTTATCATCCACAATTTGAGTAAAGTTACTATGTAGGTTTATCTTAGGAGCTTGGAGCTTTCATGGAGTCTTATACTTATTTTTCATATCATGTGTTACTTTGCATTCTCATCTTAGATTAATTAATTGCTTCATAGTTACATTTTATCATCCCCATTGCATCATAGTTACATTTTAGGTTAGTTTGTTTTATGTTTGCATTTGATTGTATGCATAATCATGGATAGTTCACTATAGTTTCATATAATCTCACTCATCTCCACTTGTTCATCTATCATCAACATCATCTTTCATTTATCATCGTATTCATCATCAATTCCATCATCTCATTTTATTTAGAAGCATACCACTAATCCTTTCAGCACACATTTGCACATAGGAATCGTCTTAGCTTGCATATTAAGCATCAAATCTCATTTTCTAGGTAGTCATTTTAACAACCTTTGTGCCCATAGAAATCTGAGGGCCAAATGGTTTAATAAATCCCTAGAAATAGAGGACAATGATATGTATTTGAAAGATTTGATTGTATTACGAATAGAGTAGTTTTACTTGCTTCAAACTTTGAATGTAAACTATCTCATTAAGGTTTGTGTTGATGTTAGATCTGTCAACATTCAACACACGTACAAATACTACTTTATAGATGTGGGCACTTTACCCACCAAGAAAAAGGCCTTCCCTTATTAGTAATCATGATCAGATCTTTGGACGTCTTCTGGTACAAAGAGTAGGGGATGCATACCCTATGGAAACCACTGACCTAAATGTAAATGTGGCCAAGTTTACCAAGGCTCAAATTCAAAAATTCGTCAGAGATAATAAGGGACTAATGGAAGAGAATAAGAGGTTAAAGCAGGAGGTGACCAGCTACATGGATAGATTGCTTTCCTCCTCAAGGCTTTACTCATCACTAATTAAGAATGAAAGAAGGGTGCTTGAGGTGATGTATGAGACCACCTATTGGAAACACAAATATGAGAAAGCCCAAAAAGGACAAGAAGAGATAAAGGAAAAGTTGAAAACCACCACTTTTGAAATGGCATTAGAGCTAGTTTGCAAGAGGTTTGATGATATGTTTAAGAATGAGATAACAAAACTATTCTCTCAAGAGCTCATGAGTGCACATGAAAGCTTCCATAACATTGTGATGTAGGGATTAAGTGACTTCAGTCAGTCGATAAGTATGGCCTTGCTCCTAACTTCTTTGAGGAAACAAATCTGAAAGATTAGGATACATGGAAGGATGAGATAGCCCATTACCTACAGAGTGTTCTCGATAAAATTAATGATGAAGATGAGGTACTCAACAGGACACATGAGCAACTTGGAAGGATTTTTGAACTCGAATATGCAATGAAGGATAATATACATAATGCGTACATTCATGCCAAGAGTGGATACATTGAGAATTTGTCAAAGATCAACTTATTCATTGCACGGGCCAAATGAAAAAGGAGTAACAGGGATCAAATTTTGGTGGTTTTGGATACACTATCATGATCCATGAGCCTTGAATAGGTCTTTTGTGATCACAGGTTCTTGCTGAAGATTAATGGATCATGGTGCATCCACCAACAAACTTTCAAAGTTTTTATGTTTATGTTAATCACATTTTAGTTAAGAAATGGTGTAACCTTTTGTGAATGGGTCTGAATCTTGTTGCTTCCCGTATAAATAGGGAAACCAAGGCTCAATTTTGATCATCATATCATAGTCCACTTCATCACCATTAGAGTAGGCATTAGTAAGAAGATAGATTTCACATTTCGCCCATGTCCATATCATATCAAATACTTTACTATAATGTACTTATTTTGAAGCAATATAATGGAGGAGATTGCTCATAATTGGTGAGCTATTTTGGTGTTCAATTGTTGTGTTAATTTTCATGCTTATCTGTTACTCTGTTGTCTCCAAAGTGGTTTCTTCAAGTTTTTTAAATTTACAAAATTTACCAGAACACATTTGATGTTATTGTGTGGTTGTTTTGATTGGATTTTGGTGAGAGAGAATTAAAATTCCTTTTAGTTAATTCACTTTAGTTGGTTCCCTCTAGGATTAAAAATCCTTTTAAAGTAACTAATCTGATTGGTTTCCCTTAAACTAAGATTTAAAAATCCTTTCATAAAATCACAGTAATCTGAGGGAAGAGTTAACAAAAAAACTTGCAAGTTTGCCCAAGGTGTAAACATTTAAAAGTTCCCAAAAATTTGAGTTAAGCTAAATACTAGATTTACCTATCATACAAATCTATCTCCGTAGTCATCATCCATTCATCAACTCCAAACACCCAATAGATTAGACACTGGTCAACTTTAGAATATTTTATACAAATTCAATCCATACTTTTGATTATTCAAACACTTTCAGTAGGAATTAGTTAGTAAGATCTGCATCTACTTCACCCCTATGTTCCATAGTGAGTATATTGCCTACATTAGAGATTGCATTCAAGACTTTCAAATTTTCCTTATCACTCAGGTACAACCGCCTAGGTCTAGTGGAGCCTAAAGAGTAGGAGGTAATCAATCATTGTTTCCTCGTTCGTTGGCCAAAAACGTATTAAGAGACTAGCACCCTCTTATGGTCTAAAAACCTGTGTTTTTGAGACCTAACACACCTTATTAGGGAAATTAGTCAAAGTGGCACCTAAAAATATTTGAGGTATTTCATTGTTCGTTGCCTCAAGTTCAAATTCTTTTGACTTTACTTTACCCTTTTCAAGTGGGATAATCACCCTTTTCTCATCAGAAGGTTGTAGTTGCACCCTTGATAATGACAACTACCTTCTCTTTGTGTTCTTGGATCCTCATCATCTATAATAAGGTAACAAAAACCTTAAATTGTGATAGTATTTGGATCATGTCAACAACATTTTCCTTTGGGATATCACAAGTTGTAAAAATCTGCTCGTTGGTTTTATTTTCTTTTCTATCACCTAATTTATCCCCTTGAATATCCTCAACATCTTTCTTGTCTTGTCCAATCTTCACCTTATGATATCTATCTTGGTTAATAGGAAAGATAATTTGATTCACATGTTTATCATAGTTCTACCCTTTTCCTGACATAGACATCTTTAGCTTTGGGGTCTTATTTTTTCTTGTAAGAGTAATGATCTTCTTTTTCATTGTTCTTCTCTTTGATAAAAATGCTACCAGCTTTACCTTGGTCATTTTTCACCTCTTTGTTTCTCAAGTTATAATTACTCTTAATCTTATCAATTGCAATAGTTGTTAAAGATATAATCTCTTCTTGTCAGTGTCCTCTCAACCTGACATTAGAATTTGATGTTTCAACACTAAGAGTATTTATACAATCTTCTTCTTCATAATCAGAGAAAACTTGTTGATGGTATACATTTGAATTGCATCTTTTCCCATCAAAATTAGCTTCTACACATCCCTCATCAGAAGAATATTCATCATAATTCAAAGATAATTTGGGAGACATCATGCTTACCTCTTGATCTTCATTGTGAGTAGTGTCACAATCATTACAAGGTTCTTGTTTTTCTTATAAAGTTTGTGCTACCATGCATTGATGTGGGGAATGAGGTAATTGAAAAACTAAACACCAAGGTATTTCTTCAATAAAACTTGTATTATTCTTCTTGAGAGGATCATGAGTTTCCTTATTTGGAACTATCATTGAATTATTCTGTACTGGTTTACAATTATGCTAGTTTGTATTATAAGGTTGATCATATAATTTTGGCATTACATTTTGTCTTTGATAAGCAAGGTTATCATGAAATAAACCTCTCATTTTTGGCCACCTTGTAGCTCAAATCCTTTATTGCACTCATGACTTTATCCAACTTATCCTTAGAAGGTGTTTCCTTAGATGTGTGTCCTTTAGGATTTTGCAGAATTTTGACATCATCTCTTTTACTTACCTTCTCATATGATTTTTTGTTGTTCTCAATTTGCAATGCAATTCTAAAAGCATCTCTCAAAGTTTGAGGATCTTTATCTCACAATTGATATCCCATCTTAGGGCCATAAGCATTACATAAAATAGTAGACACATAGGTTCATTAGGCCTCATGTATTATGATTTTTTTTATAACTTTGATGAACCTAGTATTGAAATCTCAGACCAACTTATTGTACCCTTTTGTAACGTTGGTGAATTCATTGATTATAAATATTGGGTCAATTTTTCACCATATTGCTCTCTGAATTTACTCTCTTGAATTCATCCCAAGACCCAATGCTAGACTGAGGAAAAATTCTATACTGATCCCTAGCATCATCTATTAGAGATTACATAAAAAATATTCATGACAACATCTTCATCTTCTACTTCAAAGTCATCAATCAGATTAAAAAATGATCTTAGGTGATCTTCACCTAAAATTACATTGTTTCCTAAGAACCTAATAAGGAATTTCTCATTTCATTGGGTATAGAGTTAGGGTATCCAGGGATACCATTGAAGTCTAAATGTCTATACCCCAAATGAAAATTTCTTCTAGTAGAAAAATTCCCCATCGTATGGTATATATAAGGATTTCCTTGAGCATCAAATTGTTGACCAACAATATTTTGGCCGCCTTGTGGGTTTGTATTCAACCCACTTAACTAAATATTCATATTGGGGTTATATTGGTGATATTGTCCATATTATCCATAACCACCCAAATTTTGTGGTTGTGATAGTGGGTTAGAATGAGGCATGCTTTGACCTATATGAGTTAAATTTGTAAGGTCAATTGTTGTATTATTTTGAATAGAGGTGGTAGGTGAGTATTGTAAATTAAGGTTAGAAGTTATGTGGAACGAATTTTTCCTTCAAACATTTTTTGGTTTTCATCTTTTACTTCTTTTCCACTTTACGCTTGCTCCACGCCCGAAGAAAAAAGATTACTCTTGCATAAAGGCATGCAATGAGCCATGTATTGGTTTCACAACTGTTCTTTAAATCACCTTTATTTTGGGCCTAAATCGGGACATGTGTCCGTTCGGTGGGGATTTTTGTGAAGTTGTTCCCACAAATTCTGAAATCACCCACTAGCTTGCCATGTCTTCAATTTCATTGGGTGGGTTGTGTCATCTACAACTGTATGTTTCTTTTGAGTGGAGTTTTTTGGATAGCAGGATAGTCTTTGCTTTTGGGAGTGGACTTCTAGGATAGCATCATCACTAACCATGACTGATTAGATTGTGCTTATGTGATCAATCTAGGATCTAATCTTCTTATGACAGTATATCTTCACAAAGATTCTATAATATTCGGAACCATTAATGAGGCAGTTGATACTTTATGAGCAAAGATTATTGCAATCTAATCAATCCCTAAGATCAGATTGTGGTCTATTAGATTTAGGCATATGGTAGTTTTTTCTTCTCGATCAATTGTGGAGGTGTCCTCTTCTTCTATCTATAAATGGAGATTAGAAGTAGTGAGAAAAGAGTTCTGAGAGTTTCTTAAAAAGCTCTCTCCAAAAAATATAGATACTATCTTAGGCAGTTATATATTTTTTAGAAATAGGAGTATTTTATAGAGCCCTATTTACCCTCTTTGGCATGTTGTATTTGTTTAAACTATCATCGGATTGGCATCTAACCTCTATTTTCAGTTAATATATCATAATAATTTGATCTATTAAGAAGAAATCTTTGGCATTGTGCATGTTATGACCTTTATCAATTTTATTTTTCATATATCATTTATGTTGAGAACATTGTATTAAAGCCTTATGTTGATATTCTAGATAATTACATTACATTTTGTTAGCTTTTATGTTTTATGCTATTTTTTTCAGAAATTGAACCATTTCCATTATATTATTCCACTTTCTATAAAAGATACATCATTTTTCATATTATGTTGTAAAGGAGGAAGGATTTTGTGAATATCTGAGTATTCTTGTTAATCTTTAGGGTTTCTTTTTTCTAATTGGACCTCAATGGATGCTTCCCATGGAGAGATTTGAAAGACTACACTGTGTTTTCTCTAGCCTTTGTTGCTCATTCTCTTCCCAACAATAAAGGGTTTGTGGAATTTTGTGTCCATCTCATCAATTGTAAGAGATAGTTAAAGTTTGAAATGTTGTAAAAGCTTTGGTGCATCACCATCTTTATATTTTTTTTGCATTTCTCTCTATGGATGGTAAATCTGCAAATCGTCTAAAATTTCAACATATATTCGTAGCAACATAGTAAATTTTCACATCCATATGAAATATTGAATCATGTTCCATAATGCAATCTAAACAACAAAATATCAAATAAACTAAGTAAAGCACAAGAAAGCAAGAATCAAACTCTATCTCATATTGGATTGGTGCTACTTTGATGTGAAAAGTAGCCCTTTCCCAATCCATGATTAAGCTCCATGATATGATATTTTGATGATCAAGATGATGGATGGGAAAAATGAGGTATGTTAAGAATGAAGTCTTAACCTCTATATTTCAACCAAGATCGGACATGGCAAGTAACTTCTTGGAATCTAAGTTCCAATGCACCACTTTGATAAACTCGTTGGATGGACTGGTTGGCAACTACAAACAAGGTTCTTAATGACACAACATTGGGGACATGGCACCTTGCGAGCATCCAGCAAGCCACTAAAGGCTTTAATCAATCCTACTAGGGGATCTTATACGTTTTATGGTAGTACCCCATTCTGAAAGACACTGTACGGCTAAGGCCTATATGCCATGAGGACTTGACAGTTTAGTCTTATCCATTTATATACCAGCCCGAATGAAAAACTAGTTGGAGTCACCTTCGAGTTCTCCTTTCGGATGTGTCTCTTAGGTAGGCCCCTCTAAAGGTAAACAATAGCGAGCAAGCACATCTGTAGTTCGATCAAGCTTCACTTAGAAACAAAGGGAGAACACACACGATATACCTAACTCACACTCGCAAAGTGTTTTGTTCAGTTTTAAGCCCAAATCGAAGTGTGGAGGCAATCTTTTATGCAACCTAATGTCATCAAAAATACTTTTGATTCTCAAGATCGCTGTGAAGCATGAGAGAAGCGCATACGCCTTTTTAGATGAGATTATTTTGCATAAAAGATTACAAAACACGAAAAACACATGTTCATTTTAATCCTTTCAAAGCAATTGTGAGTTTGTTTTAAAGCACCAAGCTAAATGTGAAGTTGATTTGTTCAATTTTAGCCCCCAAAATCAAGGTCTAATGAGTTTCTAAGGTTTAATTTTTAATCCAACTTTGAAAACAAACAATGATCTAGTTGGCTTAAAACAGAAAATTAAAGTAGTAAATGAAGGCTCCAAGCATTTAAAAAATACTATTGATTTTCAATCTTGATGCTTAATTCTTTGACTCCAATCTTGCTTTAGCTTGATTCTAACACTTCACCTTTTTCCTTTGCTCCTTATAACCAAACCTTTCCGTCCTTTTATAGTATCCAAACTTTTAGCTAAAATGTTTGGTCAAAGATCACTGCATCCCTCATTAGCAATCAACAATTTAATGCTGACAAGTAAAGATGATAAAGTCTTGATTTTCATTGATTAAGCCTACAAAAAGAAAAGAAAAGAAAAGAAAAAAAAAGGCCATAAATGAATTAGAAATAGCAATATTAATAATAGACAAATTTTCCCTCTCTGCCCAGCCAATCTTGAGTGATAGAAAATAAGACAACCAATGATATTAATGAATGTAGACAAAGCACATTATCGTTTGATAGAAAGGGTCCTCCAAAAAGTGTTTGACTGAATACTTCCAAGATATGTCATTTAATGGAATGTATTGAATGCTCAAAAGGATTTGAAAGAGGAACAAGTAACTTTCAAGCAAATGCAATCATAGACAGGACACATGAACCATTTGACCAAAAGCCTAAAAGAGAAGGTGTATGCACAACAGGGATTCAATGAAGAGGCCTTAGGCACTTTCAAGCAAATGCTATTGGTAAGTGAAAACCTAAGCCTTCCAATGATATCCAAAAGAGTTTAAATCTACCTGCAGGTAGAGCGAAATAGCATGGAGTTTTAGTTTTGACTAGTGCAAAGAGTTGAAAGGCTATAAGGATTTTTAAGCTAACGTAACAGCAAACGCATGGCCTTTGGGTAAGTGCAAATGGATGATTTAAAGCCACTCCCAGTATCTTTTTCTTCATGTGCTAAAATGTTTGCACATATATCTTTGCATGCTCACTAGAGGTATGCAAAAGGAATGGGTACGTACAGACAGAGTGCTTGAACTATTTGGCAAAATTCTTGAAAGATTTAGTCAAGGCAAACATGTAAAGAAAAACCACATCAAATAAAAAGAGGCATCCTTCTAATACAAAGATAGAGCAACAGGTATCAAGCTATGTTTTCTATATGAAACATGGAATGCAAAGGTTAGCGTAAAGCCCACCTTGACATTGAATGCTAGCACCCTAGTTATTTGTTCCTATTTTGGCAAACTGATTTATTCCACACTTTTTATAACCTTGCAGACTATTTAATAAAAAAGAATCATGTTCGCTGCCATTCAGCGCACCCCATAAGATTTTTCCAAAAGAAGCATAATACCCTCCAATAGCATGATCAATATAAACCAACAGAGTTATGATGCAAAGGAAGAGTAAATAGAAATATATTGATCTAAACAAGACACAAAGAGTTCACACCAACTTGCAAATAACAATAAACAAAATGTAAACATGTAGTTAGCTATTAAAATAGGCTCAACAAGATAATTGACGAACAATGCCCTCCTTCTAGCACCATTTTGTGGATGGTAAATCTGCAAATGGTCTAAAATTTCAACATATATTCTTAGCAACACAACAAATTTTCACATCCACATGAAATATTGAATCATGTTCCATAATGCAATCTAAACAACAAAATATCAAATGAACTAAGTAAAGCACAAGGAAGCAAGAATCAAACTCTATCTCATATTGGATTGGTGCTACTTTGATGTGAAAAGTAGCCCTTTCCCAATCCATGATTAAGCTCCATGATATGATATTTTGATGATCAAGATGATGGATGGGAAAAATCAGTTCTTCAATGAAGAGTGACTTTGCATAAGCTTTTTGGATGAAATTGTGGAGGATTTGCTCAAAGATGAAGCTTCTATTTAAGGATTTTCAAAATGCTAAGTGTTGAAGAGAGACCAATGTGGGACTAAGATTGGACCAATGAGAGGAGGACACTTGTCAAGTGGTGATAGGCCAATGGATGTGCAAGATTTGGGAAGTGTGCCTATGAGAGAGAGAAATTTGAATTCAAATTTGTGCAATGAATGTTGAGTTTGACCTTGGAAGCGAACATGTAAGAGACATGTAAGGCCTCATAAATGCTCTGTTGGGTGTACATGTCCACTTGGGGGGAGATTCAAACTTGGAGAATATTCTCCCTTTATGCCAAGTTGAAAATAAAGATTTTGATAAATCAATTAAATGCAATTTCATGTGCAAGTGGCCAAATCTAGAGAATGCAAGTGGGTGAGATTAACATTAGATCAGGATTAATTAGCTAGGATGATGATTAGGATGAGTTTGACCTCTTTGACATAGATATTTGATTTATTTAAATCAGAAAGGATGGAAATGCATTATGATGGATGTTTGATTTATTTGATTAAAAAGGTTGATGATAATGTTTATTTGATTTTAAATAAATGACCTTAGGAGATTAATGAGATTACCTGATGAATGGATGAAGGTGAACCTGATTAACTGAATGAGTGGATGCACATGAATCCTGATTTACTTGATGAATGCATAATGCTAATTTTGTGTGTCTACATTTTTCCCCTCTTTGAAGCAATGTACTTGTTGAGTTGGTTCAAAGAATAAACTTGCCGCGATCGAAATTTAAAAATTTTCTAATTTTTCGGATGCCCCACTAGAAAGAAGTACATTGGTACATTTCCCCCTTGAGAGATCGAGTGAAAAGATTCAATTTGAGGGTTGATCTCACGATAAGAGGTTCAAAATGGATGGTTATGGATGATGATGCAAATGAGATGATTTTAAGATGCTTAGAATAACAAATCTATATTAATTTAAACAACTTAAATGATTATATGATGTGAGATAGATGAGATTGATGATGTGATATGCTGTGATTATGCAAATGTATGATTTATAAGATGCTTAGACTAACAGATCTATATTATGATGATGATGCAAATGTAATGCATGTGAAATGATTGATGTTTCCTATTATGTATGATATGAATGATATGTGGTATGCTAATGGTTTGTGGATGCAAGATGGATGCATGATGGATGATGATGTTAGTGTGGAAATGAGATGATGACAAGAGGATCCAACAAGTCCATGATCTGACGAGACTTTATTAGAGATGATGATGATGATAGATGATGATGATAGATTTGCTTATCAAGGATTGGGATTTTAAAAGGGCTACTTACCTTATGTTTGATTACACATGTAGATACAATGCATCAAGGTATAGAGAACCAGGATGGTGTTGTACCTAGTGCGATGGACTTTGACTCAACAAGCAGATAGGAGTATTCTTGTTCACACTTGACATACGGAAACCTTGCTAGGGCGTACCTAACAAAGCAAGTATTCACCAAGTTATTTTACAAGAATGTCCAACAAGCACAACAGACAAAAGATAATGATCGTTGCCCCATTCCTATCTCTCTAAATCCTTTGTTCGGATATCATCGAGAGGTCCTTGGAATGAGCACAATAAGATAAATCAAAAGAAAAGATCAAGTACGCAAACAAGCCAATGTTCTTCATACCTTCAGCCAGAGGGATGTGTTTTGATAGGATAAGATCCAAAGTGATCCAAAATGATGCCCATTGTCAGAACGATATATCCTAGGACATGCATTGTATAGGATGATGATGGTTTGATAAATTGATTGATAGGCTGTTGATATAAGGTTGACTGACATGTTTGCAACTGATCAAGAGTTTGATTTTGTTTTATGGTTTGTTGTTTTGATTTTGATTTTACGATTGAAGATTGATTTTGCTGACTGTTGTGATTGTTTATGTTTGTGTTGCCAAAGGATGAAGATGATGATCAATTTATTATGGATGATTGATTATTGAGGGTGCAAGCGAGATGAGACGGATGGATTTTTTCAAATATTTGGATTTTTTGACATTTTTGGAATGTTTTGAGGCTACTTTTGGTATTTTTCAAGATTTTTCAAATATTTTGATTTTTTGGGTTTTGTGTTTTTTGAATGTTTTTGGATTTTGATGTTTTGATGTTTTTGGATTTTGATGTCTCGGGGGCTGATCAAAGATTAGCCTTGCCTACGTTTAAGCTCAGAGACTACGTAGTTTGGATTTCCATGTTTTTGAGGTTTTTCTATTTTTGACTTGTTTTTGGATTTTGATATGTTTTGGATGTTTTTGGATTTTTTTTGCATGATTTTGACAATTTGGATATGGACATGTGTGATGATATCAGTGCTGCGTTTTGGGATTTTTCTAAAAACCAAGCTAAGGTTGATTGATCAAATCGATTGATTGATGATGATGATGATAACATCATTGAGGATACACTGCAATGATAGTGTTATGCAACACAAGGATTGGGATGTTGATGGGATTGATGATGATAACATTGTTGAGGATGCACAACAATGCAAGGATAGTGTTAAGAAACACAAGGATATCCTAAGATGATGATTTTTTGATTGGATTTGATTGATCATGTTTGATGAAGCTTGATTTTGGAACAAAATTTGTTCGAATGATTTTATGTGAGGTTTGACGTGCGAATTAGATGCGACTAATATTGATTGTTTGGATCGATGTTCGATAAAAGATGGAGACTGATAAGGAACATCTTATTGTCAAAATATGCCATGGGCTAGTGATTTGGATTCTGGATCACAAATGCTTTTGACCAATTTGATTTCATGTTTACCAATGTTCGAATCACCACATAATTTTGAGGATATAGATCAAGATTTATTCCTAAAGCAAGATGTATATATCTGCCCCCAATGTCTAGCAATGTACAGAATGCGATGGATGGATGCTTGGATAGGTGTATGGATGGATGGATAGGCATTATCTTGCGATAAGATAAGGTGTTTGGATCAAGAAAGCTCATTTGGATAATGCTTCATGGCTCAAATAATGTTGCATAGGATAATATTTAATGAAAACGGCCCATGTCAAGATGTTTACCATAAGCGAGCGTAAAGTGTGCCCCAAATTTTCATCAAGATCAAGATAACTCGGATGATGGACGCAGATGGAAAAAAATGGATTGGATGAATGGATTTATTATGGATGAGATGGATGGAATGCTCAATTTATAACGGATGGGATGAGATGCTTTCACCTGAAGTGGTGTAGGTAGATGCTCGATTGTACTCATGATGCTTGTTTGCCAGGTTTTCATCATGGTCTTGCCCAAAGCGTCGCCCATGCGGTTTCACTAGAGGACGATTTTTCTCTTTACTATTTTCAATCCTTTTTCTAATTTTTTTTTTTGGATTTTTTGCTTTTTTTGATATTTTCAAAAGATTTTAAGCTCATGTTGAATCATGAGGTGTTGCTGATGTAGATGCCCCTATCATAATGTGCCATCGATATCCTACTTGAAGGAGTTGTTTTCCTAAGATACGTGCACTTGAATGCAGCTTTTGGGATTCTTGATCTGCTTCATTGATACTAGAGTTGACTTTGTCTTTGTGTGCACATCGCGATAGATTACCTTCTGAATCCTTATGATGAAGGGTTGTTGCCAATACATGGTCAATTTGAGAATTAGATATCATGCGTGGAGGCATGGATGGGGTGTGTTTGGGGATAAAAGATGGATTGGTTGACAACTTGGAATCTTTGACTCTCCAAACTTGGGAAGATGAGCAATGATGGGTGGATATGAAAGTGTGGGTGGAATTAGGACCAACTACTTGATACACTTTGTACGTCGCTTGAAAATCCTGCTTTTTCTTTTGTGGACATTCTTGATGGATACTTTTCCCTTTTTTATTTTGCCCCATAGTTTCTTTGACTAATGGTGTTTGATAGGGATGGTCTTTCTTTGTATTCTTTGGTATCCATTTGTATTTGATTTGTCCATTATGCTTTTCAACTTCTTTTTCTTTGATAAATTTCTTCGTACTTCGATTCAATTCTTTATTTTGATGTTGGTCCCAATTCATGGATGAGGTGATGGGTGGATGAAGATTCATGGCGTGGCTGGTTGTAGTATTGACACTAGTTTCATCATAAGGACTCTTTGTGCTCTCTATGTTGATGCTTGCTTGAGACAAAGTTGCCCCCAGTATGGTGGTAGTAGTACCTTCATGCTTTGATTCTGCTTGTGCTGAGAGCTCTTGTTTAGAATGCATTCTCTTATCAATGATCAATGCAGATGACATTATTTCCATTTGCTGCTCTACTAACTATGGATGTTCTATCTGACTTATTTCCTTGAGTGGATAATGATGGATATCTTTATTCATGATGTCCTCAATCTAAGTTTGGGACATATTTTATCCTGATGTTGACAACTTCGTTTGATTGGAGTTAAGAATCTGCTCTTTTTGTGTAACAAAATCTTGTTCTAGATCAAGATCATCTATGTGTCCATCCATAGAAAGCATCTCATGGGTAGATGGAGGAGTATGTGCTAGATGGATATGATCATCTTGCATAGATAGGAGAGTATCCATTAGATTATTGTAGTATCTTGAAGATACAAATTCTTGATCTTGAACGATTTCGGAGTTGCTTTCAACATGCTTTGGATCAAGCTCTTGAAATGGGTCAGTTTCAAAGGATGGATTTCTTACAAAGGACTTTTGGATGTCAACATTAGGCATGGTCAAGTTCAAGGTTCCTTCAGCATTTGTAACCATGAGGTCAAAGGGGATCGACATGTTTTGAAAATGACCATTGCTAGACCTTGGTGAAGGATTTTGATCATGCTTTGGCATAAATGCCTGAGATATATCCTCTAACTCATAAGGCAATGTAGAGACATTTTCAACATGATTATTGGTCAATGCCTCATTGGATGAGGCGAAAGTATCTTTATTGATGGATTGATCTTGATTAGTGTTTTCAACAATTGTGGTGGAGAGATTGACAATGTTATCATTGTCCCCAATAGCAATTATCTTTTGATCAATTAGGTCTTGGATGATATTTTTTAGTCGAATACAACTTAATATTGTGTGTCCCTTTGTTTTGTGATAAGCACAATGGTGCTCCTCATTATACCCTGGTGGTTTAACTAGGGGTTCCTGATAGTTCCCATAGATGGGAAGCTTGATGAGATTTTCTTGTACCAATTGTTGCAAGACAGATTCGATTGGTCTCCCAAGTGGTGTGTATTGTCGCTTGTTTTTTTGTGAGATTTGCACTTTAAGTTGACCTTGTGGTGATTGATCTTCGACACGTGGGAGTTGGATTTGTTGATGTGGTTGACCTTGATATCTAACTTCTTGACCTTGGAGATATTGTTGTGGTTGTGGACACAACTCAATGCTTTGATGACATGGATTAACCAATGGAAGATTGTATTGATTTTGGAGTGAAGATATCTCTTGGCCCAATAGTTCAATTAGTTTGGCATGTGAAGCAAGTTGCTCTAGTGAAATTTGATCTTGATTTTGAATTTGACTCCCTTGATTTGGTTTTTGTTTAAGCAGATTTGGGATGTGTAGTTGTGTTTGATTTTGGACAATATTCTGATTTGTGATGATGGGCTGAAATTGACCATTGCTCATGTTTGGAATATTCATATGATTTGTAAATGTATCCATCCCAACATTTGCTGGATTCATGTTTCAAAAACTTGTTCTTGGTACATTCTCCTTTGGCATGTAGGGATTTGGTGGGATGACGTTGTTCATTTGAAGGCTCATGCATTGATTGTTCGGTTGGTGGATTTGTAGGTTTGGACTTAGATCTATCATTGGGAAATGTGTTCCAAACTTTGACTTGGGCATACTCACACTTGTCGTACCATTGAAATTTTTCAAAGGAAATGATCCCATGCGTTGACTTTGATAATTGATAGGCATTGCAAGGCTTTGAAGATTCAACTGATTTGGATTACCCAAGATGTATGGATCAAGTTTATATTCCATGTTCTCCTTGTGTTTTGACCTTGTTACAAAAGTGACCTCTAAGGTTCTTAGGACTAATGACAAGATGAAGGATGAAAGATGTAAAATGATATGAGTGATGAATGTTTAGGGACTTTGGATCAATGCTAGACTTAGGACTTGATTTTGATTATTTGATTTGGATGATGAACTTGTAAACCCTAGGATGTTGGATGTGATCTTAGGATGAACTTGTTCAAGGGATTGCTGATTTAATTAAATGTATGAGAAAGGATGCATTCCCACACACCTAATTAAACAAATGATTTTTATTTGATGATTTACCCAAGCCTAGAATGATGTTTCCAATGATCTAAAGTTGTTTGGATGGATGAATTTTGATAGGTGTTTGGGGTGGATGAGGTGTTTGTTTTGATCCTAAGAGACTTAGAGATACTTTGTTTACTAGGCCAAGGTATTGAAGAACACATTTTTCTCTAAGAGCAATCAAAAGACCAATATGACCAAAAGATATCAAGCACATGTGTGGGGTCCAATTTGTTATCTTTGCTTAATGAGTACTTTTTAATACAAACACACTTCTTGATTAGGTTTCAAACTGAATGTCCAATGTCACAACTTCTTTTTGTCCCACAAAAGTGCTATGTGGAAGTTCCAAGAAATCAGGACAAGGGTTGCCAAATGTTGACCTTTTTAAGAGCAAATTAAGATGTAAACCCAATTACTTAGAAACCTCTAAGGAAATAATCCCTAGGGTAAGCAATAGTTCTTGGGTTTTGTCAAAGGTATTTTCTCTAAGGAGTTTGAAATTTTGATGATGATGTTGAATGTTGGTTTTCCAAAATTTTTGATAAAAGCACTGTGTTTTCAAACCACAAGCAATATGACGTCCTAGCTCAATTGGTACGTTTTTCTAGGTGGGCTTGCCTCATGCCCTTCACAGAAGAGATGATTTTACATGCAACCAAGGATAAAATATAAAGGTATGTTAAGAATGAAGTCTTAACCTCTATATTTCAACCAAGATCGGACATGGCAAGTAACTTCTTGGAATCTAAGTTCCAATGCACCACTTTGATAAACTCGTTGGATGGACTGGTTGGCAACTACAAACAAGGTTCTTAATGACACAACATTGGGGACATGGCACCTTGCGAGCGTCCAGCAAGCCACTAAAGGCTTTCATCAATCCTACTAGGGGCTCTTATACGTTTTACGGTAGTACCCCATTCTGAAAGACACTGTACGGCTAAGGCCTATATGCCATGAGGACTTGATAGTTTAGTCTTATCCATTTATATACCAGCCCGAATGAAAAACCGGTTGGAGTCACCTTCGAGTTCTCCTTTCGGATGTGTCTCTTAGGTAGGCCCCTCTAAAGGTAAACAATAGCGAGCAAGCACATCTGTAGTTCGATCAAGCTTCACTTAGAAACAAAGGGAGAACACACACGATATACCTAACTCACACTCGCAAAGTGTTTTGTTCAGTTTTAAGCCCAAATCGAAGTGTGGAGGCAATCTTTTATGCAACCTAATGTCATCAAAAATACTTTTGATTCTCAAGATCGCTGTGAAGCATGAGAGAAGCGCATACGCCTTTTTAGATGAGATTATTTTGCATAAAAGATTACAAAACATGAAAAACACATGTTCATTTTAATCCTTTCAAAGCAATTGTGAGTTTGTTTTAAAGCACCAAGCTAAATGTGAAGTTGATTTGTTCAATTTTAGCCCCCAAAATCAAGGTCTAATGAGTTTCTAAGGTTTAATTTTTAATCCAACTTTGAAAACAAACAATGATCTAGTTGGCTTAAAACAGAAAATTAAAGTAGTAAATGAAGGCTCCAAGCATTTAAAAAATACTTTTGATTTTCAATCTTGATGCTTAATTCTTTGACTCCAATCTTGCTTTAGTTTGATTCTAACACTTCACCTTTTCCCTTTGCTCCTTATAACCAAATCTTTCCGTCCTTTTATAGTATCCAAACTTTTAGCTAAAATGTTTGGTCAAAGATCACTGCATCCCTCATTAGCAATCAAAAATTTAATGCTGACAAGTAAAGATGATAAAGTCTTGATTTTCATTGATTAAGCCTACAAAAAGAAAAGAAAAGAAAAGAAAAAAAAAGGCCATAAATGAATTAGAAATAGCAATATTAATAATAGACAAATTTTCCCTCTCTGCCCAGCCAATCTTGAGTGATAGAAAATAAGACAACCAATGATATTAATGAATGTAGACAAAGCACATTATCGTTTGATAGAAAGGGTCCTCCAAAAAGTACACATTTACATCTTGTGGTATTAAAGTTTGAATGATAATCGTCTAAGAGCTTGCCTCAAGAATGATAAACAATGAACCTTGCAAAACATATTAGTCTTTGAAGTTTTGGATCATATATGAAGGGATCAAGAGCCATGTTAAAGGATCATAGGAAGATGTTATGTGAAGAAATTGACAGCCGTGTTAAAGCATCATATAAAGGCAGCAAAAAAAAAAATCAGCATTAAAAATTGAAATCTCAATTCTCCTAGCAACTTTTGTATGCCATGTCGACTTTGTTCTTTAGATTTTAGTGCATTTAAAGTCGTGCGTAGACTTTTAACATCTAAAAAATATAGGTTTTTCTTGTTTTTTTCATACCATTTAGTGGTTGCGACTTAAATCAGAGGAACAGATTATGCACTTATTACGGATGCCCCCCACATGAGCAATAACTTTTCCACTGGATTTCTTCAAAGGCCTTGACGTATCCTTTACTCTTTATTTCCTTGGGGTGTGTGGCAATTGGGTGTTGCTTCTATCAAGCCCATTCGGTCCCCCTGATGCTACTATCTTCTCTTCGCAGACTAAAGTCTTTCAAATCCCGGGACCACATACTGGTGGCGTCTTTATTTCTTTAGGAGTAGTTTTACCTGTACAACCTGGATCTGTTGGCATTCCTTCATTACAAGGCACCAGTAGCCTGCCACTGGGTGCTAATTTAATGTCTTCATCATCTTCATTAAATATGGTAGCAGCTAACTCAAATAATATACTTCCATTTCAATCAAAGATCAAAGCGATTTAGAGAGCATTTAATCTAACATTCAAATCAGCATTTTCTTAAAAAAAACTTATTAAAAAGTTTTTAGAAATTTTCAAGGCATAAAGCTACACTCCAATTCCATTCAAAATGCTTTCAAACAAAATGCTATTGGCTTGTGTAAAGTCACGTAATGGCTGATGGGAAAGGCAAGCTAAAAGTGAAAACCAAGGTGACGAATATACAGGAAAAGACATTTTTGATCCCACAGACTCAGATCTCCTAAATCCCTTCGAAGCAAAGCAAGAGGCACAGTCACCCAAGGATATCATAACTCCAAATTTGGCTTCAGACAAAAGCGCAATCCCCCATAGGAGAGGGACCCACTGGGTATTTTTTATAAGACCGTGTACGAGCAAATATCAGTGAACACAACCTTTGTCTGTGATATCTCATGGGAACACAATGACTGCAAGACCTGCACAAAAGAGATATACTAAAAAAGGCGCAAGGAACTTTTAAGAAAATGTTATTAGCAGGGTATGAAGCCGACTTTTTTCTTTTACAACTTTCGATTAGCATCCTCCCAACTAGCACCAAGATGGAAGTATAGAGAGGGAATACAAAGTGTTTGACCAAATACTTCCAAGATATGTCATTTAATGGAATGTATTGAATGCTCAAAAGGATTTGAAAGAGGAACAAGTAACTTTCAAGAAAATGCAATCATAGACAGGACACATGAACCATTTGACCAAAAGCCTAAAAGAGAAGCCGTATGCACAACAGGGATTCGATGAAGAGGCCTTAGGCACTTTCAAGCAAATGCTATTGGTAAGTGAAAACCTAAGCCTTCCAATGATATCCAAAAGAGTTTAAATCTACCTGCAGGTAGAGCGAAATAGCATGGAGTTTTAGTTTTGACTAGTGCAAAGAGTTGAAAGGCTATAAGGATTTTTAAGCTAACGTAACAGCAAACGCATGGCCTTTGGGTAAGTGCAAATGGATGATTTAAAGCCACGCCCAGTATCTTTTTCTTCATGTGCTAAAATGTTTGCACATATATCTTTGCATGCTCACTAGAGGTATGCAAAAGGAATGGGTACGTACAGACAGAGTGCTTGAACTATTTGGCAAAATTCTTGAAAGATTTAGTCAAGGCAAACATGTAAAGAAAAACCACATCAAATAAAAAGAGGCATCCTTCTAATACAAAGATAGAGCAACAGGTATCAAGCTATGTTTTCTATATGAAACATGGAATGCAAAGGTTAGCGTAAAGCCCAACTTGACATTGAATGCTAGCACCCTAGTTATTTGTTCCTATTTTGGCAAACTGATTTATTCCACACTTTTTATAACCTTGCAGACTATTTAATAAAAAAGAATCATGTTCGCTGCCGTTCAGCACACCCCATAAGATTTTTCCAAAAGAAGCATAATACCCTCCAATAGCATGATCAATATAAACCAACAGAGTTATGATGCAAAGGAAGAGTAAATAGAAATATATTGATCTAAACAAGACACAAAGAGTTCACACCAACTTGCAAATAACAATAAACAAAATGTAAACATGTAGTTAGCTATTAAAATAGGCTCAACAAGATAATTGACGAACAATGCCCTCCTTCTAGCACCATTTTGTGGATGGTAAATCTGCAAATGGTCTAAAATTTCAACATATATTCTTAGCAACACAACAAATTTTCACATCCACATGAAATATTGAATCATGTTCCATAATGCAATCTAAACAACAAAATATCAAATGAACTAAGTAAAGCACAAGGAAGCAAGAATCAAACTCTATCTCATATTGGATTGGTGCTACTTTGATGTGAAAAGTAGCCCTTTCCCAATCCATGATTAAGCTCCATGATATGATATTTTGATGATCAAGATGATGGATGGGAAAAATCAGTTCTTCAATGAAGAGTGACTTTGCATAAGCTTTTTGGATGAAATTGTGGAGGATTTGCTCAAAGATGAAGCTTCTATTTAAGGATTTTCAAAATGCTAAGTGTTGAAGAGAGACCAATGTGGGACTAAGATTGGACCAATGAGAGGAGGACACTTGTCAAGTGGTGATAGGCCAGTGGATGTGCAAGATTTGGGAAGTGTGCCCATGAGAGAGAGAAATTTGAAATTAAATTTGTGCAATGAATGCTAAGTTTGACCTTGGAAGGGGACATGTAAGAGACATGTAAGGCCTCATAAATGCTTTGTTGGGTGTACATGTCCACTTGGGGGGAGATTCAAACTTGGAGAATATTCTCTCTTTATGCCAAGTTGAAAATAAAGATTTTGATAAATCAATTAAATGCAATTTCATGTGCAAGTGGCCAAATCTAGAGAATGCAAGTGGGTGAGATTAGCATTAGATCAGGATTAATTAGCTAGGATGATGATTATGATGAGTTTAACCTCTTTGACTTAGATATTTGATTTATTTAAATCAGAAAGGATGGAAATGCATTATGATGGATGTTTGATTTATTTGATTAAAAAGGTTGATGATAATGTTTATTTGATTTTAAATAAATAACCTTAGGAGATTAATGAGATTACCTGATGAATGGATGAAGGTGAACCTGATTAACTAAATGAGTGGATGCATGTGAAGCCTGATTTACTTGATGAATGCATAATGCTAATTTTGTGTGTCTACACTCTCTACCCTTTTCCCCAAACACAAAGAAGAGTTGACTTTATTTAAAAATCTTGAAGATCATTCAATGAGATGCAAATTGGCCCCCACTCGTTGAATTCCCCATAAGGCTATTCAGAGAGGCGCAAACTTTTATGATCAACAAGTTACAAAAATTCTAGATCCATGGGACTCTTTCAAGAAATGAATCCTTCTTTGAATGTCCTCCTTAATTCGTATTTTCTCCATTCTTTCTAGATCTAACTTTAGTTTAGTTACTTGACCTATTTTTGTAATTACATATCTTTCTGATCAAGTATTCTAGAGGCAAAGACCTTTTGAGATGAGGGATCTACATGAGAACTTGTATTCTTTGTCAAATTATTACTTTGGGGCATCTTCGCTTTATCTACACCTTAGGATACAACATTTGAATGAGAAGAAATTGGTACTATACTAGCTATAGTAGAACTACTCCATGTGTTAGTATGAGAATTCCCTAAAGGGACATTCAAGGTATTACTACTAGTTGCATGATTTGAAGGTGTAGGTCTAGAAGAAACATCTAATTGACAAGAAAATTTCATTTTCTCAACTTTATTTTTCAACTCATCTCATGGAATTTCTAACTTTTATATTTTCTAATATGTTCATTTCTTCTTGAAGTTCAAGTACTTCTTGTAAGATTTGATCTTCAAACTAAAGTGTATCTTCATATTATGAGGTTTCAGGGACATCTTGAGGTGTTCTTTTAGAATCTTGAGAAAAAACATGATTTATATAAGAAAAGTGGATAAGTTCTTGGAGAATGGGGCTATAAAGTAAGCCATGTTCATGATGATTTAGATTAGGTGTTTCTGGATGCAAGGTTGAGATACCATGCTTGTTGTCAAACTCTCTTTGAAGGATATTTTATCTATGTCTCAACTATTTATCAATCTCATCATATTGTGCATGGTCATGGTCTAATGCATGTCTAATTACTATATTATCTTCATTTGTCTCAAGCATTCCAAATTCTAACATAGTTTCAAGATTGTCATCACTATTTTCATAAACATATATAGTGCCATGAGGAGGAGCAGTCTTGCACACATCTTTCTTCTTTCATGACTTTCCTTTTAGAAGCAGTTTTGTTTTCAACCTCTTTTCAAGATGATCTTTGTACAAAGATCTTCTACCATCCATGATTTCTTTGATATTCTTTACTTATTTACACTTGCACTAGCAATGAGACTTTCAGAGTTGCCACCCACTTAAGGGAATTGCAATTCATAGATATTTTTTAGAGAAATTTGCAAGAATAGAAGCAACAAACTAATTTTAAGTAATAGAAAGGCACTTCAAACAAATATTCCAAATATGACTAGAGACTTTGTAGATTTTTGAACTTAATAGTTCACATTACTCCCCAGTAGAGTGGCCATTTTGTTGGTGTTTTTAATGTCCCAGTTGATTCTCAAGAAAATCTAAAGAATAGAAAATTCTCATACTTGATTTTCCTAAGGGGTTGGAAAATGAATAGGCTTTACAGAACCTATGAGGGTGATCCTATATAATATCTATTAATATTCATTGTCATTGATTTCAAATATTGTTTTATATAGATATTTTCTCTCTCATTAATCAAGAATTACATATAAACACATTGAATTAGCTAGATTCTTGGAGTTTATGCACTTTAGACTTGAGAACATGTGAATAATATTTGTGCAATCAATTATGGCTTGAAATTAAATTTGTTCATTTAATATTGGTTGATCAAGAAGATTATAATCAGAACTTTGCTTTAGACTGCGGCCTTAAACATAGGTCACAGAGTCAAAGGAAACATGATTGAAAAATCTATAAAACATATATAACAATAAAGCTTAATGGTAATCCTCATAATTACATTACCATCCCTCACAATTTTGCAAAAAATTCTTTGTACAAATCCCTATAAATACCTAAAACATTCAACATTTCTCATAAAGAATATTTAATCTACTACTCTAGTAAAAGCTATAAAATAAATATTCATGCATAGGAAAGACTGCAAAGATGAACAAAAATATATCTTTGATCAATTTTATTCATAAATGTTGAAGATAAGTACATATAGGAGACAATTTTCTTGAAAAAAAATTCACTGTATTGGTTCTAAATGCTAGTAATGTTATACATAATTACCAATCATATTGGCACCCTTTCCTATCAAGACCTAAACATGACATATACATGATAAAAATAAAAATGCTCTGCTTATAAATTTCAATATCTTTTGCAAATGGCCCTTAATTTTCTTTTATAACAACAAGGGAGTGATCAAGCTTCAGGAAAAAGAACATATGTCATATTTTAATTGACCATCTTTCCCTAGAATAAAATAAAAAGAAAAAACCTTTAGGGGAAGACAAAAAGGAAGTTCCACGTGAAGAAAAAAGTTGCTTTAACTAAAGAAAATGCTTGTTGATGATACTTTGAGGCTTCATCTCTTGAACTGATTGCATATTATCCCCTTTGAAGTTGTTGTAGTTTGTGAATCAAATGTTGAGTAGACCAAAAAGGACAAAAAAATATCACACCCTCTGAATGCATAAAGAATGAAAGAATATTCAAATGCTAAATCACTAAAATAATTTTATTTATATAGAAAAAGGATTAAAACTTTAGTAGTTGATTGTACTTATCCCAAGCCTCATATATTATTTCTTATGGCCATTGATAAGCAAGGATAAAATCCATGTTAGATGTGTATCTATGGTATTTGGATAAATTTGAATCAACTTATTTCTAAAATTCTTCTATAAGTTGATTGGTATCTGAAAATTTGTCCATACAACTCTTTAGGAGTGCCACATCAATCTTGTTGTCATCACAAATGAAGAATGCCAAGGTAGGATTTATTCCTTCAAACTATAATTCCCATTTAGACAATCCTTAACTTCTCCATCGTCTTTCTTAATATCAAGCATAATTCTAATATCACTACTGTCAAACTACTCTAGTCTTGGTTTTGCTTTATCCATCAGATGGTCCATCATTCCTTGCTTTTCTCCTGCCATTTTTTCCATTTTCTAACTTGGAAAAATATCCTTTGGTGGGTTAGGCTCATTTAAAAATCCTTTATACATTCCCTATAATGCATGTGTCCTAGGAATACATTTAGTCATTAGTTATTTTTCCTTTTATTTGTCATCAACAATCCTTTTGACTACCACCACCAATTGGGAATAGTCCTTATGGACACTCTCTACCTTCCTTAAAAATTTGGACATCAAATGTCCCAAAATGCTTGACACAAAATGGTGAATTCTCTCATGTTGGTCACTTTGAAATTCCATTAATATCTCTTCCAATACATTAATTTGTTTCCTATAAATATCTTCATTCTCCTTGGTCAAATCTAACTATGGTGGAGCTAAAGAAGATCTTGGTACCAAGGCACTAGAGCTTTCCACTAATGCATTTTATAGAAGAGATATTATTTTTTCTTATTGTATCTCCATCACCTTTAACCTATTGTAATCAACAGTAAGTGTCAGGTGATCTTGCAACAATTTATTATACTTGGCCTAGAGGGCCTCTAAAGTAGCTTTGCTAAACCTAGCAATATCAATGCCAATGTTGTAGCCTCAACAACAAAAGTTTTAGAAACTATTGTATCACAAGGCCACCTTTGAAGTCTTGAGATGCCTCAATAATAAGAGGCTTTTATGTATTGGGAGCAAGGGCCCATATATCAACGGTTTCCCACTTAGGGATGAACCTTGATCCTGATAACATTGCAATAGCCTGATCCTTAGAGGATAAAACCTCTTGAACTTGCCTCCTTATTGTATCCAATGCAATGGTTGAAGCTATATCCCATTTAGGAAGAAATGAAACCCAGTTTATCTTACCATTCTTCTTCCTTCTTCTAGTGTAATTTTTTTAACATTGACCCTCATTATTGTAAGTAGTTCTTGAAAAACTTCTTCATATTATTCTTTTAGAACCTTAACCTTTTCTTGATTGTGTCTTGCAATATTTTCACCTCTATTCAAAAAATTCTTGAGTTTTTACAAACTCATTACATCCTCCATGAATCTCTGGAAAGCCACATCACTAATGCCATTTGTGTTGTTTCTTCTCCCTAATGTTGGATATTTTTGATTTGTGGTTTTCATTGATGTCAACACTTTTGGAATTAATTTCTTTAAGGTTGTATATGTCAAGGATATTGAGAAAATTGTAATAAAATAAGTTGTAGGTTGTTGGTGATGCAGTGAAGTTCAACATGGTGGCTAGCTCAGTATATTGATGATAAGAGGTTGTGGATTAAAGGGTTTGTTGAAAAGTACATCTAGTTTATCCACATGAAGTTTCAAAGGTTCACATGAAGATTTGATTGAGTTATGAGTATTTGTGTTCTGATAGTTGTTATGTTGATTTAGTTGGTGTTCCTGAAAGAAGATGATGTGATTCTAGTAATTTGAGTTTTTGTGGATGCTTCTATGGTGATTCATGATGCTTGTGGATGTTTCTAGATCATGTTCTATCTGTGTTGTTGGTTCGCATTGATTGTTGTGCTCGTGATTGGTGATTTTTTTCTGTGAGTTCATGTTTTTCATGACCATGGATGACAGGGTGATTGTAGTGTGTTACGGATCTTCGAGGCATAATTTTTGAAGGTGTTCCATATTTGAGGATGTTTTTTTGGGTCCTTACTATGTTTTAGTTGACATTGTTTGGTCCATGTTGATAAATTGTTTATTGATTTGGGCCGACAATTTGTAAACATTTTATATTTTGTTGGGCCGACATGTAGTTGATGCTATCCTTAGTTGCGGATATATATGATTGATTTTTTATACCATTTGACGGTATGGTGTGCGATGTATGTTGTGTGCTAAGTTTGAATAATGTTCTAATCTTTCGAAGGTAGAAGTAAAGTGTGAAGAAGAGTTTATGTGCTTAACTAGAACTGTAATCAGGCATTAGAAGATGTTATTTTCTTAGTTCAAAATCTTCTTGTAAGACTGAGTCTTCTTTTGGGCAATAAGCCTTTTGTATTTGAGTAGTGAGTTCTAGGAAATATGCCTGAATGCATCTGCATTCCCCATTTATAATACTTTTATACTTTTAACAAAGTATAATCTTGTGGATTAACCTTCATCGTGGTTTTTCCCCTAACAGGGTTTTCACGTAAAAAATCTTGGTGTTATGTGTGTTTTTGATGTGGTGATGGTTTGTGATTTCATTTTTATTTATCAGATCTGAGAATAAGTTTAATAAGTATAATTTATGAGACAACTGATTCACCCCCCTCTCAGTTGTTTTCCCTTTGTTGCCAACAATTGGTATCAAAGCAGGTTCCTCAGAAGAAGTTTAATAGCTTGAGGTGATATGGGATGGTGACATATAAGAAGGATAGTATGAGATTTCATGGAGCTAATTACTCTCTATGGAAGACTTGAATGGAGTGTCATCTGAGATGCATTGGTGAACCTTACTGGACAATTACAAAGAATAGGTATATCATCCCACAGAATGGTCCTTCTATTGCAGGTGAGATTGAGGAAGCCAAGTATAATATCAGGGCTAAGGAAGCATTTTTGAGTGCTCTGACTGATTCCAAGATAACAAATGTAATGGAGCTAAAGACTACTTATGAGATCTAGAAAAATTTGGAAACTTTGTATGAAGGTGATACCAATGTGAAGATTACTAAGCTATAAAGCCTGAAAGGGAAATATGAAATGTTGAGAATGGGTGAAGATGAGAATATCGTTTCTTTTATGCAAAGAGAATGAACTCGTGTGTAGTATCAGATGTGCTAGTGGAACATTGGAAGAATCAAAGATTGTTACTAAAGTGCTCAAATCCTTTCCTATTGCATACAAACACAAAGCTACTGCTATTGAGGAGATCTAGACTGTGAAAAATGTAACTAGAGACATGCTGATTGGTAAGCTTATTTCTTTTGAGTTAAGTGAGTTTGGTGAATCTCTTCCTAAGAAAAAAATTGCATTCAAAGCTACTATCTTTGAAAAAGATAAGTAGAGATATGATCCAGGAGAAAGTTCTTCTAGAAAAATGTCCAAGTATGAGTAGGAAATGAGAGAGATTGAAGAAGAAGAAGAGAGAAAACTAGATAAGCTTGAAGCACTTATTGTTAAGAGGGAAGCCAGAGGAGAAGGTAAGTATAAAAGTAAATTGTGTCATAAATGTTTTTCTTGCAATAAGATAGGTAATTTTGCCTCAAGGTGTCCAGAAAGAGTTCCTAAGCCAAGACCTAACAAGCCTAGATTCCAAAGAAAGTGTTATTATGCTAGTGATGAAGGTGTGATAGATGATGAATCTAATAAAGGGAATTTAAGTGAGGACGAATGGGTATTTATTGCTATCAAGGAAAATGATCTAGTACGTATTGAATCTGCTAGTTGCACAAATGTGGAGAAAGCTCTAGCTACCAGAGTTGAAGAAAAAGATGAATGGGTGATTGGCAGTGGATGCTCCCATCACATGACAGGTGATAAAAGTAAATTTGTGAGCTTGCAAAAGTATGATGGTGGTGTTGTAAGATTTCGTGATGACAAAGTTGGTGTAATCTATGGCAGAGGATCCATTTCTCTTGACGGTAAGCATAATATTGATGATGTTCTATATGTGGAAGGTTTGAAGAAAAATATCTTAAGTGTTGGGCAGATGGTTGAAAAGGGATACAATCTTCAATTCAAGAATGGAAAGTTTAGAATATTGGGGAGTTAAGGAAATGTGATTGCATATGGTACAAAAATAAAAGGTAATATCTTTCACCTAAATACTACTGGTAAAAGTTGTCTGATTGCTCAAGTTGATGAAAGTTGGTTGTGGCATAGGAGAATGTGTCATGTAAACTTTGTTAATATTATCAAGATAAGTTCCACTCAGGAAGTGAGAGATCTTCCTAAGTTGATAAAACCTACTAATACTATATGCAAGGAATTTCAGTTAGGAAAGAAAACTAGAGTTTCATTTTGAAGCAAACAACATTGTTCAAATGAAGTGTTGGAGCTTGTGCATACTAACTTGTGTGGTCCTTCTAGAGTCAGAAGTTTACAAGGAGACAGGTATTTCATGTTACTTATTGGTGATTATTCTAGATTGATGTGGGTTACTTTCTTAAGGGAAAAAATTGAAGCTCTAGAGAAATTCAAGATTTTTAAGGCTATGGTTGAGACAGAGATAGGTCTGAAGATTAAATGTCTGAGATCAGATAGAGGTGGTGAATTCACTTTCAGTGTATTTAATTATTTTTATGAAGAGTATGGGATAAAGAGACAATTATCTACCCCGTGGACCCCTCAACAAAATGGAGTTGTGGAAAGGAAGAACAAGACAATTCAAGAAGTTGCTAGGACTATGATGTTGGAAGGAAATGTTTTGCATATCTATTAGAGAGAAGTTGTGAGTACTTCCATTTACACTCTCAATCGGGCACATGTCAAAGGTGATATCGGCAAGACTCCTTATGAGCTATGGTATGATCATAAGCCTACTATTAGATACTTCAAAATCTTTGGGAGTAAATGCTATATCAAAAGAGATGAAGATATAGGAAAGTTTGATGCTAGAAGTGATGAAGGAATCTTTCTTGGTTATTCTACTAAAAGTAAAACCTACTGGTGCTACAATTAGAGATTGAGGAAAGTAATTAAAGTGATAATGTCAAGGTTGATGAAGACACAGTTAGACCATCTAGAACCTATGGATATGATTCAAATGATTAGAATGATAGTTCATATAAAGGAACAAAAGTTCAGACTCCAAATCAAGTTCAGATCATTTTGGTGAATCGGGAAAATCAAGAGGAAGGAACTAGTGAAAGTGCAGAAGTGAGATCACAAGTGCCTGAAGTTCAAGAACACCCTTAAACTCCAAGGTATGTAAGACTAAATCATTCAGAAGATCAGATCATAGGTGATAAGAACAAAGGTGTTCAAATTAGGAGAAGAATTTCACAAGAATATTGTTTGATCTCAAAGACTAAGCCTAATAGTGTCAATGAAGCATGCAAAGATGAACATTGGGTGGAAGCAATGAAAGAAGAAATACTACAAATTGAGAAGAATGATACATGGATTCTTGTACCTAGACCTAAGGACTAAAATGTAATTGGAACTAAATGGTTCTTTCAAAACAAAATGAATGAGCAAGGTGAAGTTAGAAAAAAAGTAAGACTTGTGTGTAAAGGATATTCTCAGATGGAAGGAATTGACTTTGAAGAAACTTTTGCTCTTATTGCTAGGATTGAAGCTGTGAGACTATTTCTTGCTTATACTACTTACAAAAACTTCAATGTTTATCAGATGGATATCAAGTCAGCATTTCTAAATGGTGAACTGGAAGAAGTGTATATTGAGCAACCTAATGGATTTCAATTGACTGATCAGGGAGATATGGTTTGTCAGTTGAAGAAAGCATTGTATGGACTTAAGCAATCCCCAAGGGCATGGTATGCCAGATTGGACAACTATTTGTTTAAGCTTGTATTTAATAAAGGTATTGTTGATAGTAATTTATATTTCAAGATTGATCATGATAAATATTTGATTGTTGAAGTCTTTGTTGATGATATCATTTTTGGAGGAGATGATATTTTGTGCATGAATTTTTACTATGAGATACAAAGTGAGTTTGAGATGTCTATAATTGGAGAAATGAAATTATTTTTGGGATTGCAAATTACTCAGTTGGATAGAGGTATCTCTATATCTCAATCCAAGTATGTGAAAGAATTGCTAAAGAAGTTTGGTATGGAATATTCAAAGCCAATTGGTACACCTATGGTGACCAAATGTAAGTTAACACAAGATGATGATTCTCCTAAAAAAAATCTGACTAGATACAGATCCATGATTGGTGGATTGCTCTATTTGACTCAAACTAGACCTGATATCATGAATGTCGTATGCATTGTTACAATATTTCAAGCTGATCCTATGGAATCTCATGTGACAACTGTGAAGAGGATTTTTAGGTACTTGAAGGGGATGTTTGATTTTGGCCTATGGTATCCTAAAGAAGATGACCTTACTTTGAGTGCTTTTACTGATGTTGATTGGGCAGGAGATGTGAATGACAGAAAGATTACTAGTGGTGGTGCATTTTTCTTAGGAAAGAAGTTGATTTCATGGTTAAGTAAGAAGCATAATGCCATTTCTTTATCTACTACAAAGGCAGAATACATTGTTGTTGCTAACAATTGTACTCAAGTATTGTGGATGATGTAGATGTTGAAAGATATCAGAGTTATGTATGATGAACCTATTGCTATATTCTATGATAATTCAAGTGCAATTAACATTTCTAAGAATCTGGTGCTACATTCAAAAACCAAGCATATATCTATCAAGTTTCACTTTTTGAGAGAGAAGGTGAGTGAAAAGGAAGTCAAATTGGAGCATGTGCCCACTAAGGAAAAAATTGCAGATATCTTTACCAAGCCCTTTCCTAAGGATACTTTTGAGTATCTCAGAGGGAAGCTAGGGGTGATTTCCCCTCCTAATCAGAATTAAGATGCATTGATTTGCATCAATTTGTGCATTTCATAGTCATATCTTGTGATCCAGATTGATGTTGTGGTGGCTGCTACTCAGGGGGAGTAGTCAGATGTTCAGAAATATGGTTAAGAGCTTGTGTGGAGAAAGATAATGTGTATCTTTGTCATTGATATCAAAGGGGGAGAAGAGTCATGTGAAAAACTATGAAAGAGTTAAGGAGAAAAGATTCAATATCTAAGGGGGAGAAAATGCTACGAGAAAGTTGCATTGATGGTGTTTTTCACATCATGTGTTGCCATCAATGCCAAATGGGGACATTGTTCGATATTGCTGATTTTTGGTTGTCATTGATGTCAACACTTTTCGCATTAATGTCTTTAAGGATGTATATGTTGAGGATATTGAGAAAATTTTAATAAAATAAGTTGCAGGTTGTTGGTGATTGAATGAAGTTCAACATGGTGGCTAGCTTAGTATATTGATGATAAGAGGTTGTGGATTAAAGGGTTTGTTTCCAAGTACATCTAGTTTATCCACATGAGGTTTTAGAGGTTCGCATGAAGATTTGATTGAGTTATGAGTATCTGTGTTTTGACAGTTGTTTTATTGCTTTAGTTGGTGTTATTGAAAGAAGATGATGTGATTCTAGTAATTTGATTTGTTATAGATGATTCTGTGGTGATTCATGATGCTTGTGGATGTTTCTAGACTGTGCTCTATCTGTGTTGTTGCTCTAAATTGATCTTTGTGCTTGTGATTGGTGATTTTATTCTATGAGTTCATGTTTTTCATGATAATGGCCTACAAGGTGATTGTAGAGTTTTTTGAATCTTTGAGGTATAATTGTTTAAGGTGATTCATGTTTAAGGATGTTGTTTTGGGTCCTTACTATGTTGAGGCTGAATTTTTTTGGTTTGCATTGATAAATTGTTTATTGATTTGGGTCGACAATTTGTACACATTTTATATATTGTTGGGCCAACATGTAGTTGATGTTATCCCTAGTTGTGGATATATATGATTGATTGTTTATACCATTTGAAGTTGTGGTGTACAAAGTATGTTGTGTGCTATGTGTGAGTAATGTTCTAATCTTTCAAAGGAAGAAGTAAAGTGTGAAGAAGAGTGAGCAATTTTTTATGTGTTTAATCAGAACTATAATCAGGCATTAGCATATGTTATTTCCTCAGTTCAAAATCTTCTAGATGTAATCCAAATGTTTCTGTAAGACAACGAGTCTTCTTTTGGGTAGTAAACCTTTTGTATTTGAGTAGTGAGCTCTAGGCAGTGTGCCTAAATGCATTTGCATTCCCCATTTATAATACTTTTATACTTTTAATAGAGTATAATCTTGTGGATTAACCTCCACCATGGTTTTTCCCCTAACAGGGTTTCCACGTAAGAAATCTTGGTGTTATGTGTTTTTTTGATGTGGTGATGGTTTATGCTTTCATGTTTATTTATCAAATCTGAGAATAAGTTTAATAAGTATAATTTCTAAGACAACTGATTCAGCCCCCCCTCTCAGTTGCCTGGCCTTGTGTTGCCAACACAAATGATGTTTGTACCCAGCCTATTTTGGGGCAACCTTATTTCTTGATTCCTTTGGGGGGAATGTATTTTTGTATTTACCTCCTCAAGACCAATGGGGTAGTCAACCAATGGTGACCGATCAATTATTCTTTTGGGAGGTTGCTCTTGAGGAATAGGATAATCAATAATGACTATATCAGGAGAGGAAGTTGGTTATTTTTAATTCAAACCAAGCTTCTCTCACCAGTTATCTATGAATGTGCTAGATTCAATTGTCAATAACTATGATGGATTGGCCAACGAACAGGTGAAAGCTTTCTAGGCTTTCTCTCTGCACTTTGGGCTCTGCAAAACTTGGGAAGGTGATCCCTACAATCTATTTCCAGATACTCTTGTGCCAATTATCATATATATTGTAAATATAATAGATAAATTCTCCTTTAATTGCTTAATAGATGAAAAACCTTAAAGATATGTCTAATTCTCATGGTTAAATCTCATTAAATCATGAGAAAATATTATAAATTCAATTTGACATACATTCACACATAAAATGGAGACTAAATTGATTTTGAATGTAGTTTATAAGAAATATCTAGGAAATTGTAACACAACATGACCTATCACAACCAATGCCTTATCCTAGGGTGGATAATTCTAAATCATATAATTGAAAACATCTAACAACATTGTTTCTATCATAAACAATCTTATCAATGATGCCTTACACTGCTAATACTAGAATCTTAACTAGAAATACTTAATTATCCATGAACACACTCGCATTAACCTTTATCCTAGTTAATACAAATTTAACTAATTCATTGAAAAAGTGTAATAAAAATGAATAAACATTCAAGGAAAGACAAGAAGATGAGTGAAAAAAATCTTTAATTCATTTATATTCATAATCTATGCAAAGTATATAATGGAGAAGGATGGCCTTGAATATTTTCCATTTATTTTTGAAAATATGATAGTATTGTTATCAAATTCACCATTACAAGACTCAAAGATGCTTGGAACCTAGAATAGACTCATCTTTCTATTATCTAGACTTGGTTACAAAACTTCTTTGAGATCAATTAGCTAACAACTAGCACAATTAGCCCTGAATTCCCTTTTATAAAAATAGGGGAGCAAACAAGCTTCAAGCTAATTGAAATTTGTCACATTTTCATTTGACCTTCAATTACATTTTCAAAAACCATTATATTTGTTGAACCTGGGGGGAAGTATTCATGTAAGAAAAAATTCATTCTCTATTATTTGATGTAGATACTTCTTTCCTTTCAAAAATATTTCCAATTGATGAAGACACCTTTCTCATGAGAAACAACACTTTCTGCGTGCTCTCCAAAATTATAGGACATAAAAGCATACAAAATAGAGAAAAGGAGAAACAACATCTATATCTGCCAGCTATCACCCACACATTTAAAATGGAGGGAACAATATTTGAATATTTTTATATTATAGGTTTAATTTGTAAATTTTTTGAGGCATGCATTTTACTCCTCCTCACTAGGCCACACAGTATCCAACAATTTCTGAACCTTGGCATCATGTGCTTTATATATGGCATCAATTATCACTTTGGCTTCTTTAACGAACACATCCATACTCACCTCAATTTGAAACAATGAATCAATTGTACTATTCAGAATTGCCATATCAGGTTTTGCTTTATTTATCCACTAGGGGAAATGTTCTAGGATATCTCCAAACTCTGTCCTCCAAGTATCAAAATCTTTCACAGCTTCCTCCTCATTCATAATTTTAGGCACACCATTCCCCTCAATTTCTCTAAACATCTTTATTCTGCCTTGTAAATGCACCCCTAACCTGCCATGAAATCTTGTTATCTCACCAATTAACCCAATTGCTTTGATCAATTCTAGAAGGTGAGTTGGTGCTTTGGGATCATCCTTCATGATAGGCAACATCTCTTAGAGAGCATTAACCCTAGCACTCCATTTACTCCAAGTACTTTTGAAAAGCCTCATATACCTTAAGATGCTTTTGATGAGCTTCATGTATGTTCCTATACACATCCCACACATTATATATTTTGAGTCGCATCTTGGAAAGCTTGTGCCTCAAAATGTCATCAATTATATCCCTAGAAATCTTAACTGTCTCAGCTTTAGCTTTTGATTCATTTTCCTTAGATTCTTGCAACTCCTCCTTCAATCCCTTTATTCTCAAAGTTTATGTTTCTCTGTCTTGGGAAGATAGATCAGAAGGGGAAGTTTGGGATGGAAAATCCTTTTGTGCTTGGCTCACATAAATTACAGTATCCCTCATCTTATTATATTTATCAATCATCATATTATGTTTCTCAAGAAGCCTTTCATACCTCTCCCAAGAAATTTTAGTATTATCTGCACTCAAAATGGCAGCATGCACCATTAATTTAGTTGCTTGAAATGGAGTCATCTCTATAGATCTTCCAATTATCACCTCACTAGTGATATCTCCAGTGGACCTTGCCACCCTATGTTTCCCATAGTTTGGTGTTGTATACCAAATTACAAGAGTGGAAATTGGGATTGAAACTAGAACCAAAAACCCTATTGTCAAATTTCACCTCAGAGAGTGAAGCCTCTGGATCATTCCTCACAACATCTAGAGAAATGGCTGAGGTGAGATCCCATCCAGGTAATACCATAACACCATTTTCCTTTACAAGTATCCTTGTCTCTAGGAGTTTCATTGCAATAATCTCTTTCATTATGTCCTCTTCTATCTTTTTTTTGACCTCCTCATGTTGTGAGGGGTCCACCTCTAATTTATCCTTTTCAATTTTCTCTTTTATCTCATTTCTCCTCATCTCAATAAAAAAATCTCTAAATTATTTTGTCTCGATGAATGCATCATCATTTATGAAATATTTGCATGCCTTCATCCTTACTGTTGATGCCAAAATTTTACAAGCAACAGCTCTATGGGAAACTCAATTAATGGGGGACCAATTGCACTAAATTGAGTGACCTCCAAGTTTTTTAAAGAAGTTGACTCCTTTTGTAATTTGGGGGTTTTGGAATGGGAAAAGGAAGCAAATATAAAGATCTAATCTAAGGTGAGACACCAAGATGTAGGTGTGGAAACGGTAAATCTCCCTTTCAGATTTAAGGACCCGTTCAACAATCTGCATGTTCCAGAATAACAAAAATCATAGATAAAAACCCAAATAATCTATTTAATAAAATAAAATAACTCCCATACACATTTACTGAAAAGAAGAGTCCAAGACATGGTCTAAATCAACAAACTTATATTGAAATTATAGAATTTCAACAAATAAACTACTCAGTACAATAATGGCACAGTATAATGTTTTTTCAAATAGCTAAGAAGCAAAAAGGCTGAACAACAATGGCACAGTCTGCGAGTCTCAACACAATAATAAAAAATATATAAAAGGCCTAGTGTCTTTCCACTATTTTTTTGTGTATGTTCTAAACTCTTTTTTGGAAAGAAGATATAGTATTTATAGAGAAATATCCCACAACTTGAAAGCCAATAACAAAAAATATTCCTTCATCACGAGCAATGATGTCCATAGAAATGATTTCCCAACGCTGTTGCAACAAAAAAAAATATGAGTCTTGAAATGCAGTCGCATTCAAGCTAGATGCATCGTATGCAAATGATGGTGGGGGTCCCAGTGCAGAAGCAACAAATTCCCATGTAGATATGTCTCTCACCTAGAAAGTTGGTTAGGATATGTGGCAATAGGTTGGGGCTTGTTGTTCATTCTTCTTTCCTTGTAATGAAAACCCCCGCGGAGAAGACACGTGGAGAAGTCTTCACTACTAGCGCTGACTGTGGGGTCTACCAAAAAGTGTACGCGGAATGATGCTAAGTGGCACAGGGGTGGAGCTTGGTAGAGAAGCGAAAGGAATCGGGCATTGAAAATCCTGCTCTGATGACACGTGGAAGCATGGTGGGGCTTGAAAGAGAAGCAAGGGAGGAATTCATTACAAGGAGCATGTGACAGACACATGATGGTAGCAGGTGAAGCTCTTCAAAAAGGGGGCCATAGATATTCAAATATATATGGGGCACAGGCAGAGGCCAAGCAAAATAATATTACCAACCCAAAGGGAGCTTGAGATATTTTTAGATCCACAGATTTTCACAACTACCAAGGGTGTTTCACCTACGAAACGGGTAACCCAAAATTTTCTGGTTCGTAGACCAGAGCCTTATTCAATGCACAATGGAGTCAGAGCTTTGAGAGAGCAGTCTATAGAGGCAGCCAGTCAACCTCGAATGGAATCGATATGGAACATAGACTCTCTTGTGCCTCATGCAGATCAATCACTTCTTTGAATGGCAACTACATGGATATCTCAATCCCAGACTTGAGTTGAAAGAGTAGCCACGCTATCTGATGAGTGACGCCCTCAATATCCTCAATAGTAGGGGGTTGACTGAAGCTCTGAAAAGTAGATATGTCCTGCTACTTCTCCTCAATATTCATTGAAATCTACTCCATTGTGGCCACTGAATCATTAGAGAGAAATGGGGAGGGTAGGCCCATCTAGGTCAGTTGGGAGAATTTTTCCCACATGTTGTTCACAGTTTGACCCAGTGTTTCCAGGAAATCACTAGCATGGAGGGTGGTTGCATGACAACAGATGAATTCTTTTGATATCTTGGTAGCTAACCACAACCCTCGATCCCTGTGCTCACTAAGTCGCCGTTCAACACCATGTGCAGCTTATGTAGAAACTTTTTTTCCTTGGGTACCCTCTCTGCAATGAACTATGGGAATTGCTCAATCATTTCACAAACCTTCCTGCTCAAAATTTCCGCTTCTACCATGAACTAAAGTGTTGGTTGAAGAGTCAAATAGAAGGCCTTGACCTTTTCCCAGTAAAAAAAATATAGTTTTTGGGCTACTAAAAGGAGGTCCGACTGGGTAGTAGGGGGTTGGGGAGGATTCTTCAAAAGGCCAATTTTCATATCCTTTGACCCAACATCCTACGTCAGTTCTACAATCCTTTTGTCTACAACGGAGAGTTATTCCTATAGGGTTCTTAACTCGACAAGCCTTTTTTCCTCATCCTGGCTTCTGGTTGCAAATTCCCTATCCAAGGAGAGCCTTACCTCCTAGATTTCCTTCTTGAATTGAGCTTGTCGGCCCTGGAAATTCATGTCCTTTTGCTGCATTCTTTGCTCCAATTAAGAGTGTTGATGTTGAAACTCCTCATTCTTTTGTTGCATATCCTCCTCTACCCATGCTAACCAGTCCTGTAATTTTTGGTTTTTCTACTACAGATTAGTGACCAGGTTGGGATCTTGGGATTGCAACTTTGTGAGTTCCCCCTGAAGTCTACCCTATTCTGCCTACGCTTGTTGTGACAAGCATGCAAATTCAATTTCCCTTTCCTTTTCCTTCTTTAGTAGGACCTCTATTCTCTCCTTGACATTTTTTAGCTCATCTTCCTTCTTCTTCAGTTGGTGACCATACTTGAAAAATTCGGTAGTCACCACACACTGGGTTTCTTCCATCAGCTCAACTTTATCTTGTGGCCAAGCCACATGCAGATCAATTCCCATAGCATGGATGGTACAATCTTTGGGTTGCATATCTCCCTGAGGCTTGATGATGTTCAGATGCATGGATATGAAATGAAACAACTGTTGACCCTCATTGAAAAGGGTTTGCACCTGTGATTTTGTTGGCTTTTTATCATTTTTTTTGTTTGCTTCTAGAGCATGAGAGCCTGTGCTACTCTTGTTTTATCGCTCTCTGACAAAAATTATATCGGTAATCTAATCAGCTTGCTTGCGAAGGGTGCACCAAGAGGAAGAGTAAAAGGAACGATAGAGTAGTGGTTTTGGCTAATTTCTTCTTCAGAAGAGAGAGCATTAGTGGGGAGAATGGGGGAATATTCCAAGGACCAATCTGTGAAGTGGCGGAAGGACTCATGGGGAGTGGTGGAAGTAGTAGAGATACAATGGACTCCATTTGTTGGGAAAGCTTGGTTGGAGCCGACACAGTGGTAGAAAAAGGTGGAGCAATAGCAGATGTAGACTGTGCTCTAACGAAAGGTGGAGTAACCCGAGGGGGAGTAAAAGTGAATTGTCCCACTTAGGAGAATTGGGAGAAACCCCCCACAACCATTGTAGTAGAAGCAAAGAAAGAAAAGCTGATACTTGAAGTGATGGGTGACACAGAGATAGAAGGAGAAACCAAATATTGTGAATCAAGAAGAGAGGGAGAGAAAGATCCCTGAGCTACAGAGGACTCTGATCCTTAGCTTAGTGTAGGTTCCTATGAACCCTATCTAGAAACTACGTTTGTGGGTTGTCTTTTGTTTGGTGGGGAATTTTCCACCTCTATGACCTTCGACGGGTGTTGTTGGGTTACTCTAGGTCTTTACGCAGCCCATGTGCATGTCTATGAGGCTCGCGAACATGATATATACAACTAGACCCTTGAAGAAGTTTTGTTAGGCTACTTTGTCACATTTTTTTTCTTCTGCGCTAGGGTTGCCTCCACCTCCTTCCCCTTCCCTATATATTTTCTAGCCTCATCAGGGTCAATATCCTCATCATTGCTTGCATTGGTATCATCATGCTCTCTGTTCCACAGAGTATCAAATATTTTGATCTTGTCTACATCTTGGAACAGGGCATCAGTGCATTGGATCTCTTAACGGTAAATCCAAAAATCTTTGATCTTTTCCTCACTCTGCAACCACTTTTTTACCAATTCATTGTGAAGGGTGGCCCCCATATGGTGCTTCTCATTAAACTTCACCAAAGGGAAAAATAAATTGATCCATGTTGGCCTCCTATCCTCTATAGGAATGTGAACTAGGTCCACAAATACATCATCTTGTTTTGACAGGGGATTCCACTACTTTTCCCAATAAGGCTGGGGGTTGTGAGTCACTCAAACATTTATATTTTCTAAGTCATTGTTAGGGCTATATTGCTATTTTTCCCAAATCAATACTAGCCCTAGATGAGTCAGCTTTTCCTCTAACAGCTTATGTGTTTGCTTCTTTGCCATAACCACCGTTTTGAAGCTTAGTGGGCAATAGAAAAACCCTTTCTTATTCTTCCCTCAACAAAATTTATTGTCAATAACTGACATTTTCTAGAACATCTTGAGGGCCAACACCCTGTTTGTGACACATGATGAGAGTCTGAATGGTTCCTCGGTAAATCCACGTAGCCAAATGAATGTAAAATCTTCTCCAAGAAACTAGTCGTATTTAGGAGTGAAACTTTGCATCCACCCTGTTTGGTCAGCAGAAAGCCAATAAATATTGCCATCCTTGCTAAATTCTTGCAAAATTGGAGTCAAGAAAAAATTTGAGAATGCATAATAGTCATTTGTTGTAGAAAAGATGGGAGTCCATACAAAAACTAGCCTTCTTACTCCCTTTTCATCAAAAATAGCTAACCTCATATGTTTTTTAAAGAATTCAGGGTTCTAGTGTAAGAAAATATGAGCAAGGAGAGAAGAAAACCTAAACTTATGTTGTGTTTTGTACTCCTTGATTTGGCTCATCATTTCATGGAAAATGAATTTGACAAAGTCATACCAGAATAAGAAATGTTGTTTCCTCAACTGAAAACCCAGACCCAGCTGAAACTCTTGCATGAACTTGTCCTCGTCCATGCTGCAAACAAAATCCATCATAGAGAAGGCCTCCTGCAACTCTGTGTTAAAAGTGTTGTGTGCTACAGGAATTTGTGGTGGCTTTTCCAAATCTTCCAAAGGCCTTTGGGTTTCTTTCTTATAAAAATCCAAAGCGAAATCTCTATTTCTCCACAAGTCGTCGCCCTTTTCTGGAGTGAATGACTCCGTCTTTTCTTCCCTAGAGCCTCTTGGAGGGATGCATAGCATGTTTTTGATATCATCCATGCTAATGTTAACCCTTAGCTCTCGACCTTTAATGGCACTAGTATCTAGGTTGAAATGTTGAATGCCCTCATGAACTAGCTCTAGGAAATACTACATAGAAGGGACCATATATTGCAAGAGATCGCAAAACCATAGCTTGTACACCAACTGACATTCATTAGTGGCCACTTTCATTCTTTTGCAAGTTGCTTCCCTAAGACTCTTAGGGTTAGTTTTGAGGATGGGATCATGAATGTTATCCCATTCTTCCATTATCTAGGACTGGTCCCTGTGAGTTTTCTACTTTTCTACGCCCCGCGTGCGGATCCACTTCGGCTTCTCTGGTATCTCAAGTGAAGCGTAAGAGGTAGCACTAAAAATATTGGCTATGGGTGTCGCATGCATGGCATCAAACAAGCTTTGGGTTGCCTTTCCTTATGCTTCCATTTGAGGATTTTGGGCCATTTCAAGGTGTTGTGGATTTCTGCGATGCTCAAACCTATTGAAATTCACTTTTGTTCTTGAGCAATTCTGCACTCAAAACTCTTTGCACTGGATAGCGTACTCAGGAATTTTTTCACAATGTTATTCCTTCGCATGCAACACTTAGCTTTTTCTTGACTTAGATTTGTAGACAACGGTTGCCTTGCTGCATTAAATTTGGCATGTACCACCAACTCCTTTGCCCATGCAAAAGAAAAAAAATTCCCTTTTGTAAAGATAAGAATTCATAATGACAGTTAGTAATCATGTCCTATGGTGCAATTTTCTTGGGAAATTGATCTGGTGATTAAAGGCATACAGAACCTTTCGCATGCTTTGCAATTAATATCCTAAAAAGAATGATTAAGCCAAAGATGCAATGAGTACTCGAAAAGATTTGAGTTCCTCCTTCGAAACTGAAACATGCTTGTAGTGTGACACATCAACACCTGACCGTATGGACAATCACTTGGGACTGCCACCGATTTATGCTAATTAATTACTTCTTCTTAACCTCGCACGTAGCAATTCGTACACGAAAAACACAACTAGGTGGGAAATTTGAGTTAACTCTCGATTAGAATCATGCTTATGGCACACAGGTACCTCAGATATTTCTATAAATAGACCCTAAGACAACAACATAATTACACTTAGTAATTGGGAAGAATTAGTATTTGGTAGCTGGGTAGAGATAGGCATCATGAACACTCCAATTAGGCTCAGTAGCAATAAGTCTCAGACAACTTTTTTAGGTGAAGTTTCTAATAGGCGTTTGAAGCAAATGACGAATAACAAGCATTAATTTCTATTATAGCAATGAAGTGGGTACTGGGTAGGGACTATATAGAGTATGAAGCAAAGTATAGGGTCAATACTGAAATTTTATCTCACTTTGTTACATCCTTGCTTGATATACAGGTCCCTAAGCCAATGATCATGTGACTTACGTTAGAAATATTCTTGAAGCGCTACCTTGGCGGCCTTGGAGAAATTGTGGCAAATGCGGTGTATGGTCTGGGTCTTCCTAAACACATTGAAGAAGATGCAATGATGTTGTGGGTGTTGTTCCTGAGTTGATTCCACATTCTAATGCATGAAGAGCACCGCCAGAGGGTTACTTGTGTCTACCACTTCTTGTTACACTGCTACAACATGGTGTTGTTCTACGACATGGACTGGTATTTTGATTTCAGGGACCTAGTGTATCCTCCACCACTGGTCGTTGTTGTTGTTGATGCCCCTATTGTTGTTAATGATCCTATTTCTCCTATTAATGATCATGTTGATGAAGTTGTTCTAGATGTCGTTGTTGATGATGCTCTTGCTGCTGTTTAAGAATCAACACTTTTCATCTATTTTTTTTATATGTGCCTAAAAAAGGCTTTTAACGTATATATTAAAAAAATTCATAGTATATATAGATATACTTTGAAAATATGGCCTTAGAGCCATTTTGGAAGTGTAATATCGAAGCATATGATACCATCTAATGAATATATATAGCTTTTATCAATATTTTTGTCTCTTTTTCTTTCTGCTTCCTACATTATGAGTTTTGTTTCTCTGCTTCTTTGAGTACCTTTTCAATTTTTGCATATGGGTTTGTTTCTCTACTTTATGGGTTGCTTTTGGAAAGACTGGCCGAACAAAAGAACAAAAAGGAAAATTTGCAATAATTACATATTTACACAGGCAGAACAATTAATAAAGCTTAATTGAACAATTTGAGGTGGATTCCATTAATTGGAATCCCCAAAGCTTCTTTCTCCATATTTTCTAATTTGAATGTGTTATGTTTCTTGCATTGAATTATTCTAAAAAGGCCTTCCCACAGACTATCAAATTTTCCGTGTTGGCCAGGCTTTGTGGCCTTCTCACTAGGTCTCCACATTTAAGACCTCGGTCTAAGTTTTTCTTGTCAAACCATCTTTTAACCACCTGTTGGAAGTTATTCATGGCTATTAGGGCCTTTTCACTTTTTTCCTGTACTTCCAACAACTTGGCCAATCGGATCTCCATGGCTCTATTTTCTTCAACCTCTAGGGATTTGAGCAACTATAGTGTAGGAATCTCCATGGAGATGGGAAAATAGTGCTTCCTTCCTATACACCAATTCATACAGTGAAGTCTTGAGAACTTGCTTAGGGGTTATGCAATTTGTCTAGAGTGTTGCCCAAAGGTTCTTATGCCACTCCTTCTGATGTTCTGACCCAATTGTTTTAATGACTTAGATTAAATTTTTATTAGTCAAATTAGCCAAACCATTTCCCTATGGGTAGTAATTTGAAGATGTTTTTAATAATATGCCATGATTGAGTGAAAATTGGCATACCTTTGAGCCAAGAAAGCCTTAGTGTTGTCAAAAATTATGGTATTTGCTGGCCAAATCTCATTGCCAATTCTTTGAGAAAATTCACAATCTTCACCTCCATTGCATTCTTTATGGGCATGGCTTCAGTCCACCTGGTAAATTAGTTTGTAGCTATGAGGATCCATTTGTGTCTAGCACTGGAGGTGGGATTAATCATCCCAATAAAATCAAGGCCCCATTGCGTAAAGGGTTCATCAACCACTATCGGGTTGAGAGGCATTGTTGAGTTCTTTCTTCTTCTTGTGAAGAATTGGCATTCCTTGCAGGCCTTAACCAAAGAGTGTGAGTCATTGAATAGTGGAGGCCAGAAATATCCAGCACACATAATTTTGATGGTGCTAGTCTTTGTAGAAAAATTCCCACCCGCGGGACTGTTGTGGAAAGTTTCAAGAATTTTCCTCGCCTGTTTTGTGGTGACACATCACAGAAGAATGTTGTTGAAGTTCCTTTTGAAAAGGACCCCTTCAATAAGTACATATATGCTATTCTACAATTATAAAATCTTCTCTTATGTGAAGGAAGGCCTGGAAGATATTTTCTAGTATGCATGAATCTTACCCTGTCTACTAGCCAATAGCCTTCAGACTCGGATTCATTTGTCAGGAAAAGCTTGGGTTGCTCCTCTTCAACTCCCATTTTTTCATCATGTTCCAAATACTCACACAGTTCTCTTCCTTGGATGGTCTTTGTGTGCTTGACCTCAATATCATATTCGAGGATCTTAGTTATCTAATTGGTCCTTTTTTTGGTGATTTCTCCTTCCATGATGTACTCACACACACTAGAATGCACAACATATACCATTACCTTGTTGCAAGATATGAGGTGTCGAAACTTCTTGAGCCCCTTCACAATGGAAAATTCTTGTCTTTCGATGAAGATATAGTTCGTCTCATAATCCTTTAAGGTCTAGGAGTGAAATGCTATCGAATTTTCTCTCTTTCCTTCATCATCCTTTTGGGTCAAAACAGTAGTGATGTTGGATTTGCTACTTAATACATACATTATGAAGTCCTTTGATAGGTCTGGATTTACCAAAATAGGATCCAAATAAATAACTTATTTAACCTTTTCAAAGGATTCTCTAGCTTCCTTTGTCCATTTCAACAGCTAATCCTTTTTCAGCAATTATTCCTACGAAATCATAAATGAATTTACTCACAAAATTTACCTTTCCTAGAAAGGACTGAACTCCCTTCTTATTGACTGGAAGGGGAAGTTCTATGATTACCTTCACCCGCTCTAGATCGATTGTAATTCCATATTTGGAAACTACATGTCCCAATAGTTTGCCTTGCAGCACCCCAAAAACACATTTTTTTGGGTTTAGGGATATCTTGAACTTGTGGCATTTTTTAAAAACCATTTCAAGGTGATCAAAATGATCATCCTTATGCTTGGAGAATACTATAAGATCATCTGAGTAGATCAATATGATATTATTGATCAATTCCTTGAAAGCAATATCCATTGCCCGCTGGAAGGTAGCTCCTGTACTTGAGAGGCCGAAAGGAATTTTTGCATATGCAAATGTTCCCCACTTGGTAGTGAACATTATTTTCTGTCGGTCCTCCTCTTTTACCCAGATCTAGTTGTAACTAGAGAAGTCGTCTAGTGGAGAAAACATCTCTGATCCTGCCAGTATTTGCAAGATTGACTCCATAGAACTCAAGGGGTAGTGGTCCTTCAGGGATGCTCTATTAATTTCTCAAAAATTAACACATAGGTGGATGTATCTATTCTTCTTTTAGACTGGAACTAGGTTAGATACCCATGTACTATGCTTGATCAAGAAGATGATCCTTGACTGAATTAGCTTTGTTAGCTCTTGCACCATCAAGGCTTCAATCTTCAGATTTAATGGCCCCTGCTTCTAGCGGACAGGTTTTTCTCCTTCCATTAGTTCTATAGTGTGTTGGATGATTTTGGGATCATATCCCTTGAGGTCATAATATGACCAGGCCACTACTCCATATTTCTCATAGAAATGGATGAGTCTTTCTTTATCATGATGTGTGACATCTTTTCCAACCTTAAGTCTCCTTCTATCTCCAACCTGAAGATTTGCATAGTCTCTTTTGTCTACTACAAACTTCCTCTTGTCATTTCTTGCATCATCACAATCAAATAGGTTTTCGAGAGTGAACAACCCTTTTAGAAGCTTGTTGGACCTTAACTGAATAATTTTCCCTTCATAGGCATCGATAATTTTCTATTGGAGTTAATCAACAAACTCTCTCGATTGTTTGATGAATGAGGCAATGTGTTCATCACTTTTGAACACTTTCCAATTTTGATCATTATTTGGGATTTCTGGTCAGATGATCACTCACACAGAGTGTATGTTATGAATTAAGCCAGAAGCAGGATCAAACTGAGATGTGATTGCTACCATGTGATCCACATTTGCATTTTTCTCTCTAGGCACTATTTGGATATTGAAGGCTTTAAAGCCCTTGATTAGGCCCTAGACTCTATGTCTATAGGATCTCATGTGGACATTCTTGGCTACAGAAATCCCTTGGACTTGATTGACCACTAGCTCAGAGTCTTTGAACACCATTATTTGCTTAATGCCCATTCGCTCTACAAGGCTTAGACCTTGCACTAGGCCTTCGCATTTAGCTTCATTGTTTGAACAAGCAAAATGGAAGTAGAAATTTTTGAGTGTCTTCTCATTGGATGGGGATGTAAAAAATATCCTGGCTCCTATGCCAACTTTGCATCTAGCTCCATCAAAATTCAACGTACATATCTCTAAGGATGTACAATTCTCAGATTCCTTCATGACCTTTGGAAACACTTGATCTTCATCATAGATGACATAGGTACCTAATCTGGTAGCATGATAGTTTCCGAAAGGATTAGTGTCTATATATTCACTCAAGAGGACCTCTTCTTGATCAGTCTGGTCCTTGGTGACCTTTTCATCCTCTAGTAGCTTGGTACAATACATTTCCTCTTTGGTGATAGAGGTATGAGATGCCTCAAAGTTGATCATGGCTTCATCTGTTACATGTTTCGAATGTAGAGGTTTAGATATTATTTTCATTTTAGCTCCATGCTTGATCCTGAGGATCAAGTGTGACCAATCCAAAGAAATATATCCACTTATCTTTAAAGTGAATTCCTGAGATAAGCAAAGACCGAACATGGGGGAAACATTTATGATCACATTATCTTTTGGAATTGTGATACTAGGGTAGGAGAATAAAGTCAAGGGAAGGTCCTTAATGACACCTATGGTTTCAACCTTGTTCCCATCAAGCTGCATAACCCCTTTTTTTAAAGGTTCATAGCTAAGTCCTAAGGCTTTAGCTATCTGTTTGGGCATGACTTTGGTGCTAGCACGAAAATCAATCATGGAATTATGCAATAATTTTTTACCACAATAAGATTTAGGAAAAAGGTCTTTGGTTTCAACTTATCTCTAGCTTCGGTAGAGGCTTCCTCTGTACTATTTGTGAGAAATTTGGTTGTGGGTGATGAATCAACGACCTTTCCCTTGAGTGATTGCTCTATTGGCTTAATGATTGCATCTTCAAGTAGGGCCATCTGTAGCAATGATCTCTACTCTAGAATAGCTAAGATATCCCAAAGGGACACATTAGCAGAGGATTTTTTCAATTGTTCCACCACATTGAATGGTGGAAAATTCAAAGGCTTCTATTCCTTAGCCTTGGTTATAACAATTTCACTTAGTGGCAGAAATTTTTGTGCAACTACGAAGGTACTAGAAGTTTGGTTAGAGACATCTTTGGGTTGTGGGATGACTGGTTCACTTGTGAATATCCTCTTAGAGTGAGTATTGTAATCAAACTACACTTGTGGGGCTTTCAATGTGGATGCATCATTTGCAAACATTGCCTCTTCTTCTTCCATCCATGAGAAGAGTGCGTGGTTGGGAGCTATATCTGCTTCTTTCTCTAGGGACATCCCTTGCATTTGCGAGGAGAGTATCATGTTTTCCATCTAGGGAGAGGCATATATGTAACCTCTAGGATCTAACGTTGTGCCCTAACTGTGTTGTTCCACCACCTTTTGTTGTAGGTTATGTGTGGGAAGTTTTAAGGCATATGTGCATCGCCACAGGGGAAGCACTAGGGATTGGTGTCATCGGCGAGATTGTTTTTCCTTTCCATCAGCTCTCTACTCAAGCTTGGGTAAGCATTTTGCAGTAGAGTAGGCATTGGAACCATCTGATTAGTTGTTTGAGCCTGTGGATTTGTACGTGAGCCTCCTTGGAACTGATTTTGCTGGTAGGAAGATCTTTCGCCTTGATAATTTTGGTAGGTTGGCTTCAAACGTGTGGACTGGTTCTGCTTGATAGTATTTATTTCATTTGAGATGGTCTACAACAACTCCTTGACATCGCTCATCTCATCTTTTGAAGAGAAAGGTGTGGAAGTGACATTTTGTGGGGTGCTCGAATATGTATATATAGATTGTGCAGGAGCAAGCGCACTGGTACATTCTATTTCCTAGGCAAGAACTGAGAACTCAGGAAATATAGGCATAGAGGGTTGAGGTGCAACTTCCCAGTGCCTATCAAATTGTTCTTCGCTTTAACAACAATGTTGTATGCATCCGGTAGAGTGGTCCTGCCAAGAGACTGTATCATCATCAAGATGTCAACATTGATGGATTTTACGTAGAACATGAATGTCAACTCGACCGACAAGCAGATAATAGTTTGGATCCTCTGTCCAGTTGTGTGGAATCGGGCATTGAAGTCAATCATGGCTTCATATGGGGCCCACTTTATGGTCGCCAGCTATTGATATAGCAAAGACCAATCTTCATTATTCGAAAATCTCTCATAGAAAGGATCGTTGAGCTAGTCCCAGGTACCGATAGTGTTAGCTTCCAGAGTGCAGTACCAATCTAGTTCCTTACCCTTGAAAGAGGATGTGAGAAACCTTAGCACTACATTTTGATCGGTGACTATGTGCACCAAACATACGTCTACCACATCTTGCAAATGGTCAGATGGTGTCTTTGAGCCTTCACTGTTGAACTTTGGAAAATATTTTAGTGTAGAAGAAGGGATAGGAGCCCATATAGTTGGTGCTACTAGTGCTATAAGGGGGCTTCTAGCATCCCATGCAACATAATTTCTATTAGCAATTGGCAACATGACTGGTGGAGGGATCGAGACGTTCATCGGACGGGTTCTAATTCATACTGTTACTAGCGGTGGTACTAGCAAGCCAGGTTTATTAATTGTTTTGGATTTAGTAATAGGATGATGGCTCATACACCCACTTAGAATTTAGATACATTAAAAAATAGTCCCATCGGGCGTGCTAAAAAAAGAAACAGTTGATGCCAAAATTTGACAAGTAATAGCCTTATGGGAAACTCAGTTAATGGGGGACCAATTGCGCTAAACTGAGTGACCTCTAGTTTTTTAAAGAAGTTGGCTCCTTCTGTAATTTGGGGGGTATGGAATGGGAAAAGGAAGCAACTATAAAAAATAAAGATATAATCTAAGGTGGTGCGCCAAGATGTAGGTGTGGACACAGTAAATCTCCCTTTTAGATGGAATTTAAGGGCCCATTCAATAATCTGCATGTCCTAGAATAATACAAATCATAGATGAAAACCAAAATAATCTATTCAATAACATAAAATAACTCCCATACACATTTACTGAAAAGAAGAGTCCAAAATATGGACTAAATCAACAAACTTATATTGAAATTATAGAAGTTCTGCAAATAAACTACTTAGTACAATAATGGCACAGTATAATGTTTTGTCAAATGGCTAAGAAGCAAAAAGGTTGAACAACAATGGCACAGTCTGGGAGTCTCAATACAATAGTCAAAAATAATATAAAAGGTTTGTTGTCTTTCCAGTATTTTTCAATGTATGTTTTAAACTCTTTTTTGGAAAGAAGAAACAATATTTATAGAGAAACGCCCCACCACCTAAAATCCAGTAATAGAAAATATTCCTTCATCACGATCACTGATGTCCATAGCAATGATTTCCCAAGGCCGTTGCAATAGAAAAAATTATGAGTCATCGAATGCAATCACCTTCGAGCCAGATGCATCCTCTGCAAATGATGGCGGTGGTCCCAGTGTAGAAGTAGCAAATTCCCATGTAGACATGTTTCACTCACCCACAAAGTTGGTTAGGATACATGGTGATAGGTTGGGGCATGTTGTTCATTCTTCTTTGCTTGTAATGAAAACCCTTGCGGAGAAGACACGTGGAGAATGCTTCGCTACCAACGCTGACTGTGGGGTCCTCCAAAAAGTGTACACGATGTTAGAATTGTAAAAATTTGATGTTTCTACATGTTGATTTTACTCATATATTTCCAGATTGGTCCTACCGTGTGCATATTTTACCCTTATTTTTCCATATTGCCCCATTGAATCCATCGAGTCATACATTTTTCATATTGTAGTTCCTATCAGCGTGAGTTCATTTTGGTCTCCCCGACCCATTTATTTTTTTCTACTTGTAAAATGTCTGTGTTGCCTATCAGCAAGACGTTTCTGATGTCTTGGCGATTGGAGTTTACTCACTGGCTATTATCGGCATGACGGTTTCTTTGTTTCGGCAACAGAGCGGGATACACATATCGGCAGGAGTTATACCATCAGGATGATGTTTCATCGAATTCAATATGTCTCCCCGACTAGCAACTGAATGTCTTATCGGCAAAAGTTCCTACTTCGATGTAATGTCACAGCGAGATTGTTTTGTCTTACCGACTGGCAACAAAGGGGTGCTTTTTGGTGAGAGATTTTATTTGATATAATGTCTTGGCGAGGTCTTCTTGTCTTTCCGACTGACGGTGGAGGGATTGACTTTATCGATATGAGTTACTGACATTCAGAGGGAGGTCTTACCGATTTCGTTGGGTATCACTGATATAAATGGCAAAGGGTCTCTGTCAGTATAAGAGTTGCATTCTCTTGGCGATCTAAAATGAGTTCGGGATGCTTCGGTGTGACATAATGTAATCTCCAAGAGGTATCCCCAACATTGATGTGTCTCGCTGATACATAGGATGAAAAGGTTACATCAGTAAGAGTTGAAGTTTGTGGCATATGGTCTTGGCAAGTGTGAATTGTCTTACCAACTATGTGAACAAATGTTGTTTCAGCCAGACTAAGCGATAACGGTATGAGGTCTCGGCAAGTGACCTCCGGTCTCGCCGATGGAACACAAAAATACTTGTCAGTATGAGAATTTTTTGGTCACAGCGACACAAGATGGATGAACGAACTTTCGGTGAAACAAAGACTTGTCTACGTGGTGTCTCCTCGATACCATAGGGTCATGGCGAAAGTGAATGAAGAACACAAAGCGACTAGCGATTGAATTGCCTTCGGCATACTGACTGAATGTCTTGGCGACTGTTTCATTGGTGAGTAATAAAATTCAAATACTGTGGCCGACATGTGAATGCTTAATACCATTGCAGGGTGACATGAATTTGAAGCAATGTGTTCCTAATGCTGGTGTTTAAATATGCACTCCTGATTATAATTGAAAGAAGAGATTTAGATCAAATTTTAGAATAGATATAGTAGATTAGGAATGGACACAGTAGAATAAAGTTCTCATTCCAGAGACTATGTTGCATGTTTTCAAATGGCGATTCCAATGAAATTCAGCTGGTGTGGCAGGTTATTTCTGGTGTCAATTGTCTATTGAGTTTATTGAAAAGCATTGCTAAGCTGTCTCCAAGTTGATTCTATCTGGTTGTTTAAATTGATATAACAAGCTTATTTTTAGTTTATCAGTGCACATTTGTTGTATCTGTGTGGTTAATTAACTAGTTCTCTCAAGAAGAGATTAAATCCTTTTAGTTGATCATAGTAATCAGGGAGATTCATTTGGATTATTAAAGTAGAGCTAGGTAATCATAATCCTGCATGTTTATACAAGTTGTAAATAGAACATATGCCAGCAATTTGATTTTCTGCCAAAATAAGTTGCCCACTTCTATTTCATTTGACTCTGCATACCCAATAAGGCACTAGTCTCTACATTTCATCATTTGATTCATTCAGTTTCTTTACATCTGTTTATTGAGCATTTTAGGATTTAGATTAGAAAATTGCTTTTGCTATTGCTATCAAATTTGGTTTTATTTGTTCACTCCCATCTGCCATTGTGAACAAATCATTGCAAAGAGGATAATCATAAGTCAAGTCTGCTTCATTCAGATAGGTACACCCACCTAGGTCTAGCAGCGCCTGAAGAGTAGAAGGTTGAAAGCTTTTAACCTTGTCTGTTACCCTAAAGCGTATCAAGAGATTGGCAGCCTCTTGAGGCATTCCGTCTACATTTTTGAGAGCTAACAAATTGGCGACTCTGATGGGGAATACATTCATAATCAAGGCCTTAATCATAGAGTCAGGAACTTTATACAGACTTCGCTGGGAATAAGAAGCATCAAGTTTTTGATAAAAGTGAGTGGTAACTCTGACAGAAATTTTGCAGCTATTCAAACATGAACGGAAGAAGGTCTCAATATAGGGGAGGTCATACTGGAGCTCCTGCTAGCAGCAGTAAGTGGACACACAAAGATAACAAAGCTGATAAGGGAAAGAAGATCAATGAGGACATGTGCATAATAGACAAAGGCAAAGCATCAAGAGCACATGGTGAAACATATAATTGATTTGATACATGGAGAGATGATTCAAGTGCAGAATTTTGTACCCCTGAAGATTGAAGAAATCCCTTCCCTTCTATTGATCCTCAGAAACAAGCTGAGTTTGAAGTTGCACTTGAGTCTGAACGAATTAGAATTCAACAGGAATATGATCAAAAGATGGAAGGTAACCCAAATGTGTTTGTTGATCATGAGCTTCCTGAGGAAATAAAAGCACAGTTTGAATCATAGAGGAAGGAGATAGAGGAGCTGAAGGCTACATTACAAAAAGTCCAAATTACTTCTTAGACAGCTAATTGCCCTCTGAAGTATGTACCACTTCATAAGCAGGGTAATCATGGTGTAGGGCCTTCAAATCCACCAGTGTCTCCTCATCATCAGACAGGAAATCACTACAAGCAGCCAAATCATCCACTTCATATTCCCACACAGCATACAGCTATGCATCCACCTCCTGGTCAGTATTTTGTCCCACAGTATAATGCACAGTACAATAATCCCATGCACCAACATCAATGTCCACCTATTCCTCCCCCTCACCAGCATACAACCATGATCAGACAATTTGATTTAGTAGGGTTTCAATTGTATCCTTACCCTATGGATGGCAGCTAGAGAAGTCTGGTGCCTAAGTTTACAGGGAGTAATGTAATTACTGCTGAAGAGCATTTAAAGAGTTTCAATGTATTCATCCAAGATATAGATGTGCCATATGAAGATTTACACATGAAGTTGTTTATGATGTCACTTCTTGAGGATGCTAGGTATTGGTTCAATAGCTTGCCAGCACTCTCAATTAATTCTCTCCAAATATTCTAGGATAGATTCCTAGAGCAATATGGGAATCTGAATGCACCAAATGCAACTCTTCATGAATTGATGCGAATTTAGAAAAATTAGAATGATTCAATTTATGATTTCAACCGAAGATTCAACAAGTTGTAGACTAATGTACCTCCTGGATCAAGGTTGCCAGATTTTGTAGCATTGAGTGTTTATTTAAATACATTTGATCCTAAAACAGGGTATGAACTGAGAAGAGGGTCTCCAAGAGATCTAGCTGAAGCTCAGAAGATAGCACTGACAATTGAAAATGATAGGAAGGTTGTTGGTATAATCAATAAAAGAGATAACCCTAGGGTTCCTCAGCAAAGCAGTAGTTATCAGTACTGACAGGAGAATACTTAAAGGAATGAAAGGTTGAGGTTGCATGACATTCCTTATAATACAAACTGGAAGAATGAGAAACCTATAACAGCTAGGCCTGGAAGCAAAGACACTCCTGATCCATTGAGCAAGAAGGGAACCTATATGGTAAGTAACAATTAATTCTGTGAATTTTGTGATAAGCCACATTCCCCAGATCATTGTGTTGTAGCCCAAAGAATGCAAGAGGGAATGTTGATGGGAAAAAATATAGAAGATCACACAGTATATTTGACTTCAAACACTTTTCACCATGTTGTGGAGAAGTACTCATCTTTAGAGGATGAAGGTTATCAGCATGATGTTTCAAATCAGAAATACAATTTCCATATGCCTGAACAGTAGGTCCTTTCTGACTCTAAAGAAGATTATATAGTGCCACATTCTGTTGTGGTGCCTACTCAATGCAGTATGAGGAGATTCATCGAAGAGGAGATAGAGAGACTAAATGTTGCTGCAATTAAGGAAGCAAAGAGTAGACATTGGCTGAGAAATAGGACAGTAAATGAGAATGAAGGTGTCCCCAGAGCAATCTTTATGAAAGACCAGAAGGCAACACAAGGGGCTAATAAGAAAGCAAAAAGTAGACATCATAATAAAAGTGAATAGAAGCCTGTCCAAAAGGAGAAAGTTAGAGAGCTATTGAAAGATATGCAAGAGATTGATTAGAAGGAAGAAAACAAAGAAGAAAAATTGGAGCAGAAGAAAAGGATTAAGGCAGAAGGCTCCTCTTTTAACTTCATTCAAGCGTTATCCCAGGGAATAAGGTATGAGAACACTATCAATGTTGAATCCAATAGTTGTATTTATGATGAGTATAGAGAAATTGATCAGATGATGCAACCGATAGATGATGAAACATGTGTAAATCAAGATGATTCCTTTGATAGCTTGCATGAGGAAGATGAAGGTACAAGAGATTTCTCTTGCATAACAGATTGTGATAGGGAAAGCAGTGCATGTTGTGAGGAATCCAGTGAATATTCAGATTCTGATGATGAACCAGAGGATTTTGATTTGCAATCAAGGGATTCTTCTACCTATTATAAAGATGCAGTTGATGAAAAAGTGGTCGGTACATTTGATAATAGTTTCTGAATTTTTTCAAACCCATTATATGATGAATTTTTAAAAGAAGATCAGATGATATTTTGCGGAGGTATGCCCATGAATGAACTTCAGGTATTTTCAAATCCACTTTATGATATAGAGGAGATCATTTCAGACAGGAAAAATGATGGAATAAATGATTGCGCTGGTAATATTTTTGATGTTTCATTCTCTGATGATTTTGGACTTCTTTTTGATGATGAAAAAAGTAAGGAATACAACTGTAGTGTTGAAAATAAAGAATTGTGTTCATTCAGCAGTGAGAAAATTTTAGACTTGATTACTTTTGAATATCAGAGATGTGTGCACAAGGATGATTGTGAAGTTTTGCATCCAGCTTACATTTGTTTTGAGAGTGAAAGATCTTTGTGTAAAGATTTTTATGACTTCCAGTGCATTTCTTGGAATGATGGTGAAACCTTCGGAGTTGATCAAAAGTCTGTGTCCATTCAGGGTGAGGTATGTGATTTTGAAATTCCTAAATCATATGGAGAAGATGTTTATTTGCATGCCAAGGATGATAGAAGTTCAACTTTGATTGGTTCACATATGCATGACATTGAGGATATGAGTCATGATCCAATGTTGTATCCAATTGGTATTGTTAAAGAGGTGCAAAAGGTTTTAGATTTGTGTGTTTTAGACAGTGTTGACATAATGAAACTTTTTGTTTCTCAAGAGTAGCACTTTGATGGTCAATTTTCAATACAGCTGGGAGGGTATTTCATAATACATAACAGTGAGAAAGATAATGAGGAATTTTTCATTGAATATGTGTATATTTTGTATGTTGGAGATAACAGGGGTTTGTCCCATGATGATGAAGAATTCAAACTGCAGGATGGTGTAGGGATTTCGGGCCAAATTAAGCACGATGATTATCAAAAAACTTGCAATGACAGTGACAGGGTATATTGCTTGAATGTCTTTAGGAAGATTCTAATGAACTCAAGACAAAGTCAGGTATTTGACAGGGGAAAGTGTGGTTTGAGTTTCAGATCGTAACAACTCAGAATAGGTGAAGTGGAAACATAGAGGACTAAGGTTTTCCAGTGCATGGACAACTCTTGCTCATCCTCTTTAAAATTCTTTTCCATGCACAGTAGTTTAGGGTTTTGTTCACCTCCATCTTGCATTCATTTTGCATTCATTCCTTCATGCTTCATTTCTATTTCCATTCTGCTCACCGGTTCTTCATTTTGTGTTTGGTCTGGCCTGCTCACCCAAAGATTCTGGATCCTTGCAATGATCTTACTATCATTCATCCCTAGACGGAGCCACTGTTAGAACTGTAAGAAATTTGATGTTTCTACATGTTGATTTTACTCATATATTTCCAGATTGGTCCTACCGTGTACATATTTTACCCTTATTTTTCCATATTGCCCCATTGAATCCATTGAGTCATACATTTTTCATATTGTAGTTCCTATCAGTGTGAGTTCATTTTGGTCTCCCCGACCCATTGAGTTTTTTCTGCTTGTAAAACGTCTGTGTTTCCTATCGGCAAGACGTTTCTGATGTCTTGGCAATTGGAGTTTACTCACTGGCTATTATTGGCATGACAGTTTCTTTGTTTCGGCGACAAAGCGGGATACACATATCGGCAGGAGTTATATCATCGGGATGATGTTTCATCGAATTCAATATGTCTCCCCGACTGGCAACTAAATGTCTTATCGACAAAAGTTCCTGCTTCAATGTAATGTCACAGCGAGATTGTTTTGTCTTACCAACCAGCAACAAAGGTGTGCTTTTTGGTGAGAGATTTTATTCGATATAATGTCTTGGCAAGGTCTTCTTGTCTTGCCGACTGACGGTGGAGGGATTGACTTTATTGGTATGAGTTACTAACATTCGGAGGGAGGTCTTAGTGATTTCATTGGGTCTCACTGATATAAATGGCAAAGGGTCTCTATCAATATAAGAGTTGCATTCTCTTAGCGATCTAAAATGAGTTCAGGATGCTTCGGTATGACATAATGTAATCTCCAAGAGGTCTCCCCGACATTGATGTGTCTCGCCGATACACAGGATGAAAAGGTTACATCGGTAAGAGTTGAAGTTTGTGGCATATGGTCTTGGAAAGTGTGAATTGTCTTACCGACTATGCGAACAAATGTTGTTTTAGCCAAACTAAGCGATAATGGTATGAGGTATCGGCGAGTGACCTCCGGTCTCGTTGATGGAACACAAAAAGACTTGTCAGTATGAGAATTGTTTGGTCACAGTGACACAGGATGGATGAAGGAACTGTCAGTGAAACAAAGACTTATCTATGTGGTGTCTCCTTGATACCACAAGGTCATGGCGAAAGTGAATGAAGAACATAGAGCGACTAGCGATTGAATTGCCTTCGGCATACTAACTGAATGTCTTGGTGACTATTTCATTGGTGACTAATAAAATTCAAATACTGTGGCTGACGTGTGAATCCTTAATACCGTTGCAGGCCGACATGAAATTTGCCTGAATACTGCGGCTGGCCGACATGAATTTGAAGCGACATGTTTCCTGATGCTGGTGTTTAAATATGCACTCCCGATTGTAATTGAAAGAAGAGATTTAGATCAGATTTTAGAATAGATATAGTAGATTAGGAATGGACACTGTAGAATAAAGTTCTCATTCCAGAGACTATGTTGCATGTTTTCAAATGGCAATTCCAATGAAATTCAGCTGGTGTGGCAGGTTATTTCTAGTGTCAATTTTCTGTTGAGTTTATTGAAAAACATTGCTAAGCTATCTCCAAGTTGATTCTTTCTAGTTGTTTAAATTGATATAACAGGCTTATTTTCAATTTATCAGTGCACATTTGTTGTATCTGTGTGGTTAATTAACTGGTTCTCTCAAGAAGAGATTAAATCCTTTTAGTTGATCACAGTAATCAGGGAGATTCATCTAGATTATTAAAGTAGAGCTAGGTAGTCATAATCCTGCATGTTTATACAAGTTGTAAACAGAACATATGCCAAAAATTTGATTTTCTGCCAAAATAAGTTTCCCACTTCTGTTTCATTTGACTCTGCATACCCAATAAGGCACTAGTCTCTACATTTCATCATTTGATTCATTCAGTTTCTTTTCATTTGTTAATTGAGCATTTTAGGATTTAGATTAGAAAATTGCTTTTGCTATTGCTATAAAATTTGGTTTCATTTGTTCACTCCCATCTGCCATTATGAACAAATCATTGCAAAGAGGATAATCATAAGTCAAGTATGCTTCATTCAGAGAGGTACACCCACCTAGGTCTAGCAGTGCCTGAAGAGTAGAAGGTTGAAAGCTTTTAACCTTGTTTGTTACCCTAAAGCGTATCAAGAGATTGGCAGCCTCTTGAGGCATTCCGCCTATGTTTTTGATAGCTAACATGTGAAATGATGCTACGTGGCATGTGGGTAGAGCTCAGTAGAGAAGTGAAGTGAAGTAATTGTTGAAAGGCCTGCACTACTGACATGTGGAAGAATGGCGGGGCTTAGAAGAGAAGCAAGGGAGGAATTCATTGAAAGGAGTGCACAGTGGACACATGGTGATAGCAGGCGAAGCTCTTCAAAAAGGGTGTCAGATATTTAAATATATATGGGGCACAAGTGGAGGCCAAGCAAAATAATATTATGAACTCGAAGGGAGCTCGAGGGATTTTTAGATCCATGCTTACATCATCATCATCATCCTCATCATATTCCAAAGGCACCATTCTATCATCAAGACTATGAGGGTCTAATGCATCACCAATTTTTGGGGCAGGAAACCTTTGATCAACTTCTTGTTCCGTAGGAACATATTCTACTGATTGTTCTTGCATTTCACTTTCTTCTCCTTGCTCCATGTCAGCATACCCAACTAGAGGTTGTATTATTGGCTCATCACCAATCTCTATAGGATCCATTTGTGCACCTAGGGTAGAGGACTAAGCTGACTAGCTCCTTATCTTTGCTTCATGCTCATCCATAACAAGTTTTGCTTTATCCTCTACCTTTTTGACTTACTCAGAGAAAGTCCCATACTTGAATGCTTTCAAAAGAATCATTTCCCTCTCATATAAATCCTGAATTTCTTTAAATGGGATGACATAGAATGGATTATTCTCTAATGCCTTATCTTCAATTTTGTAGATCATCATCCACTCTTTTTTCCTCTTTGCCACAACAGAATCAAATGGAAGATTCCTTATAACATATTCATTGTATAAAAACACATGAGAGAAATTGGACCTTCCTTTATCTTGTCTTTCCTTGCCAACAAACCCATCAAGGTCACAATTTCTTAACACATCCACTTTCATCCTGAGATTCTCCAGCATGACACCAAATTTATCATAAGCTTCCTTTGAAGACACAATAAAGTAAGCAAAATAAAATTGGGCAGAAATTATGGAAGCCTATCTAGAACTTCTGAAGTGCTCCTTTTCCATGGCATCCATCTGCCACATGATTTATATATATTGGTAGACAATGGGGTCATACCCTAGCTCCATAAACCCTTATAACAGTGCAATGGGGAAGCAAATACCAATCACCCAAGTTATGGTTAAACTGAGTGCCTTCCTTGAAATCTAGGGGTTGTAGGATCTCCTTAATACTTTTAGAAATTATATGTACCAATCTCATCCAAAGCTGCTCCAAAACAAAAAAATTAAGTCCATTGCAAAACCCAACATAATTTGAATGTTGGAAACTTTGATCCCAAATATATGTCCACATTTGGACAGGCAATTCATTATCCATTTTATCCTTTTCCCTCAAACTCATAAAATTTATGAAAATATTCTTTCTTGCCCACAAGAGCATATGCATCAACAAGGAATAATGCTTGAAACTAAGTGGGAGCTTACCCTTTTCAACTCAACAAACTCCTTGTGCATCTCCTCAGCAATATAACCTCCATAATAAAAAATATTAGGATTCAAGCGGATTGGAACAATAAACATTAACAATTATATGCAAATTAAATAACCTAGAAATAATAATGAATAATAACACAAAAGAGATCAACACAAAATTTTAATGTGGGTATATCCACAAAAACTTAGCCACCCAATGATTTTATTATCCAGTGTAAAACAGATTACAATCTCGTGAACTCCATCCCGCAACATATATCCCAACTGCTTATAACAAGCTTTTTGGGAGCTTCTAGAATTAGGGTTTTACAAAGTCAATTTTTTCATTTGACTTGTTAATGGGAAAACCTTGACGTGTTAATCGGGAAAAAATTTTGGGGGTTGCACCCCCAAACCCTTGCTATCAGGGGCTATCGCCCCCGAACCCCGCTATTGGGGGCTATCACCCCCGAACCCTCACTCAGGGCCCAACTTTGCCTCGAACCTTGGCGAGGATACATTACGAGTGTATAGTATTTGCATGATCAGTCACCACATGCCAACAAAAACCCATGTTCTAAAATTTATGTTGAATATCCATTGTCATTACCATTAAAGGGACATTCATTCTAATATCATATTTCCTACCCAAGACTTGACATGAGGAGTAATTAGTGTTATTGAAATAATCCTTGAACTCATCACACTCAAATGGTTCAACATCCTTGGGGCCAAACCACACATCCCTCTTCCCTTCATCCTCCCTCCTGTAATGTCATAGAATTGCACCTAGGGGCAATTCCACATTTTAGCACTTTTCCTAGCATTTATGATGCCTAAGAGCATTAATGGCGAAAATCCCATGGGTCAAAATTTTACAATTCTAGCTCCATGTGGACCAATGGTGAAGTGATAGAAACCTAATGACAGGTTTCCTGAAAATTGATGCCTTGGATGCTTGCACGATGTGTAGACGTATGCGCAACATGCTAGTGTCCTGTTAGTTTTCTAAACTTGAAATATTCATCTCAAATCTTGACTCTTGACATGTGTCTTGGCAATCAAGATTTTGGGTGTAACAACTCTTTTCACCCTTGCATGCAAAAAAACCCCTCATTTTCTCTCATTTTGAGGGTCCAACATCATTCACTCAAGCTCTCTTCAACTTCAATCTCATATTTCTCTCATCCTTGACAAGCAACACTTCTACAAGTGAAGCTCTGCCAGACTGAGGTCCCTCCAACAACTACATCTCTCAAGAAAGCATTCAATGGTGTGCTCGTGTGCTCCATAGAGGGCCTAGGCCCATGGGTAACGCTCTCTCTCACTCTTCTCTTGTTACATATTTTGTTCATTTACTATCTTGTGGTGCGGGTTCTACTTCTGAAGTGGGTTTTTCTTTCACCACATGCTTTGTCCATTTCGATTACACACTCTTCCTATTTGGTTGCCCATGGAGGTGGGAACACCAAAATAGGGATTTAATTGAGGTAGACCCCTATACAACCCCAAAATTTTATCCTCATTCTTCTATGTGTAGGTTGTGAAGCAGAGCTTGGAGTGAAGACTCGAACGTCAAGTTGAGGGTAAGTTTTCTCCAAGTTTTTCTTGTGCTTTTCTTGAAGTTTGTGTTCTCTGTTTGATTATTCTGTTTAGAAGACCTTAGATCTGAGTTAGGAAGTGAGACTTTATTTTTCCCATGTGAGCTCCTTAGCTTTTTGTTGCTTAGGACGACAGTACGCCATTTGGACAACAACACGTTGCGTTGGTGTCCTAAATCTGTACTAATGTTCTTTGGCCGAGAGCTCCTCTGTCGAAGGTAGAAATCTAGAAGTTTCATTCTCTCAAGATTTGAAGTAGTCTTCCCTGAAAGTTAGCTTGTGTACATTTCCTTTGCAATTTCTTCATTCCATTTATGTTGAGGTGGATAAGGGCAGTTTGTTCCTTGGTGATCTCTTGAGAACGAAGAGACTTGCGTGTAATGAATCACTCTTATCTCACACCTCCTATGTTTTGGCATCACATACCTTTGATAACCATATTTTTCCTTTTCATATTCTTGAAAAAAAAAAAAAAGTTGATGGAGAAGGTTGCAAAAGGGTTGATTTTGAAGATTTCAATAATCTTACTTCTTGAAATTTCCAACATCCTGCATCCATGTGTTTCCTTGATAATCCTATCCTGGGGATCATAACACTTAGCCAATTCTAACAATAGATCTATGTCAACAAAAACATTTGGCACACCCAGTTTCCCAACATCACACTTCTATAAATGGCAAGTAGGGTGCCTAACAAACCTTTTGTTATAGGCATATAAAAACAACTCCCATCCACTTTGGGTAACAACAGTCTCCCCAATTCCACATGCATTGTCTAGTAACCATGAAGTAAGAACACCTCCAATCGATCGCTTTCCAACTGGTTTAGCATCTCACATCTTGAATTCGCCCTCCATGAAGTGGGTGCGATCTCTTTTTTGACCCTCTTTCTCTCAAAAGCCTCAGATACCTCTAGTTTTGGTACATCCTCCTTAGGTTTAGCCTTTCGAGGCCATTTTTGTTTGGATTTCACCTCTTTCTTTGAGGATTCATTGGGTTGACTCATTGTGAAAGAATTTTGTAGAGCTAGGGTTTTCAAATCTAATTGAAACTAGGGTTGTGGCTCACAAATTTGTAGAATGTTCAAGCTAAAGTTTACAAAAAAAAAAAACACCTTTAAACCTATTTGAATTGAGGCACAACCTACGAGATTTTATTTTACAAGGAAAAGGAATATCTAATCCTAATCTCAACAAAACTTATCTTCAAAACTTCTTTATCCTATCAATTCAATTCCTTTGAAAATGTGCACAGAAGAGTTCAAATTTTACTTACCCAAGAAATAAATTCTCTGTTCTTGAAATTTTGTTTATCTGAAGCTCTTATTCACCCTTCTGCTCTTGAATTCTTGCAATAATGGTGAAAAATGAACAATTCACCTGTTTAATGGCCTTAAGATCGAGCATATTCACCATTAATGGTGAAAGACAGCTCGTGGAAGTGAACAAGAATGCTCTGACAGTTTAGTCATTCATGTTTGAATTCCAACCATTGATTCTTTTGTTTTAAAACACAATCAATAGCTATCTGTTGCCTTCACGAATTTATTTTTTTATTTTGAAAATTCAATCATTTCAACAATGAGGTAACTAGGAGTGATGTCCTGAGAAACTGCCATGTACACCTTTAAAAAAAACTACTGCTTTATTTTCCACACTGTCGCTTATCATTGTTATGTTCATGGCTTGCCTTTTGAATCCATGATGAGTTGAAACCTAGTGGTGGGAAGAATATTCGAGGGAATATTTGTATAACCCATTGCTCACTGCTACTAGGATTGTGAGCAGAAGAAAGAGGAAGTGATACGAAGAAGCCCAGCGATGGGGGAGAATAATCGAGAGAATATTCTTCAAACACCAAAGCAATGAAATTTTAATAGTGATATGTTGAGTTGAAGCGATGAACAAGGATTAAGACACATGTCCATATCAGAAAATCCCATCACTCATCACTCAAATGGTAAGAAAAATGCGATGGGTGATGAGAGTTTTAGCAGGCCATCACACATCACGTTTAAGCCAACAATGATCGGTAAGCTTTTGCAATAAGGTATTATAAGCGATGCATTGAAGAGTTAGGCCAACACTCATTGTGAATATGGAAAGAGCCGCACTAACACATTTGAGATGTGAAGGAAGCAAGTGATACAAAGAAAACTAAGCCATCGCTCATCACTACTTTAAAGTTAATGGCTTATAGCTAAATGCAATAAGTGATGAGCGTGTAGTAAGTTAAGCCTTTAGTCATCAAAATTTAGCACATGCATAAAAGGTCGTTTTGAAAGGGGGCCAGCCGCCTAGGCACAACAGGGAAAAAGACTTAAAGGAAAACCCAAAGCGTAGACACAACTTTAGGATAAAAACAATTATTTCATGACCCCAATACTTTAATACAACAACCTTGCAGATCAAAACGAAGAAAAATTCATGAGATGGGAAAAAAAGTAACCTTAGACACATGGGGTCGATCATCACACGGGTTCAATAATTCAAGACGTGAGTAAGACAACCAGAAACCGAAGCCAACAGATCAATGGAAAATTAGACCAAAAGAGCAAGGATTAAAGCAAAGGGAAAACATGCTTAATAAGACCTTATACCACAACATAAAATCCTAAACCCTTAGCAACATTTCAAAACCCAGGACCACCAAAGTCCAACTCAATTTTTTTTTTAGTAGTTCCACCAAAAGGGGTGCCTGTTGTGGTGATGGTGTTGCTACTATAGGAGGGGAGATTGTTGAGTTTTCTCCCTTATTGCTATTCCTTTTGATATTCTCTTAAATGAATAAAAAAATGGTTCAATGTTAGGGGACTGATATGAAGGGATCTCTTCTATAGCAAGAGACTTCCCAATTATTCTATCAATATTTTACAAGATCGTTTAGATTTTTGCAATTGGGTTAGTTATCTCAACATAGGCTCCCTGATAATTCTCAATTTTCTTACCCTTTTCATGCTCATCTTTCCTAAAAATTTTCCATTTGTCTTTGATTTCATTCACCTCTTTGTCATCTTCACAATTTTTGATGACATATTCGCTAAAGTACACTTGGTGTAGATGCTATGACCTAATTATTACTCTCAGTTGATGAATAAATCCCTCAAGTTCAAAATTAATTGTAGTTTCCTAAGCCATTTTATACTTTTCAAAGATAGGATATAGCTTATCTAACCCTTCTTTGTTCATGATGAAGTCAAAAAATATTGTGATGTAGGGGAAGAAAGAGCCTTTCTTCTATTCACACAAGTGAAACTTGTCAATCTCACATAATTGCCATATAATCTCCAAAAATTCAATTCTACAGGGTGCATATTTTGGCAAGATGTGGGGTCCAAGAGGGCATCCATATACCCTTACCAATGTGTAGTATGAATCGAGATAGAAATCTCCCCAATTATGTTGTATCCCTAACTCAAGCCTCCTCTCCATTGGACTTAAAAAATCTAGAATCTCCTTTTGTAACCTAACCTCTATAACTCCCAAGAGTGATAGCACCTTCCTTGCAAAATGATTCTAAAAAAGGATAAAACTTGCCTCTTCACAATTTTTGTCCCATACGTGTGTCCAAAATTGGACACTAGGATAGAATTGCCTTGACCATCATCATCATGAATTTGTAATGCAGGATTATATTCTCCCTTTCTTACATATAAGAACATATGGCACATTAAGGAGTACCATCTAAATGTGATCATCTTGTTGCTCATCTTAATCTCTAGTAATTGGTTGTGCATGACATTTGCAACATAAGATGCATAGTCAAACTCATCATTTACCAATATTTTTTGTATGTCATTTGCCATGTACATGAGGTGAATTAGAAAATTCTCCTACTTATCCCCTCCAAGGACTTGGTATAAAGCATAATAGGTTCTAATAAAATAGTCCTCAAAGGTTTCAAGCTTGAAGGGATCCATCTCCGCAGGAGGAATTCTAATAGACTTTCTATCAAAACCTTTGGCCTTATGCTTAGGAAGCTAGAAAACTCTAAAGTTGCTTCTATCTTGTTGATACTTTTACTTGAAATTGTCAAATTCAATTACCTTACATGAAGCTAGGTTCAATTTGAACACTTCTAAATAGAGAATTTCTCAATCTTAACAAGAATACCACCACCTACAACCTTAATTACCCTTATATTTTCATCATAATTCACTGCCATGGCCTTGAGAAAATCCACATCTATGAAGAAATTGGGAACTATCAATTTCCCTAAGTCACATGTCCAAATATTAGGAATTGGGACCTTCAAATTTCTCTTTCCATACCAATGATAGAATAACTGCCAGCCACCAATGGGAATTTCCACATCTCTACGTTCGCATGCATCATCTACTAGCCCATCCACAACACCGAGGCCATGAACCCTAATTTTATTTGAAGATGAGCCTGATAATTGTGTGATTAATTCCTCATCTATGGTTCTTTTTGGGGCTAAAGAGAAGGGTTGGCTTCTTGGTGAACTCATGGTTTTGGTTCTATTCAAAAACTAGGGTTTTTAGTGATGGGTTCTAAGTTTTTGAAAATTTTAGGCAACAACTAGGGTAAGGTGAAATCATGAACCCTAACCTAAATTTGATTCTAGAACTCAATTCAACACAATTGATAACACTATGACAGTAAATTGAGTGAGTTTTTTTGGTCACACATATACTTGATTTTTCACCTTTGAAAACCTAATTGTTGCAAAGTTCTTTGGAACACTAAAAGTTATTCTTTTTGGATGCTTAGAATGCTAAGTGAATGGTTCAATTGGTAGGATTGAAGATTTTATGGAGGAAAAATCATGTATGGCTCATGTTGTAATCTATTTTTTCTATCATTACTCTCAACTCACGCTTGCTAGAGCACACAACTACATGTTTGCTAAGTTTGAATATGAGTTCCTCGGGAAAAAAGACAAGATTGGATGGTTGCTATCGATCTAATTAGTTTGAATATTTTTGATGTGTGTTGAAAAGATCACTGACCAATAGGATAACTCCATGCGGGATTACCTTCACAACATAGCACAAGATGTGTTGTGAGGAACAATCATCACCTTCGGCCACGTGGTATCTTTCTACACTTCCACGACCTCAAAATCAAACCACTAGAAAGATCTTATGGAATGAAAAAATAGTTTGAGATTGTACCACGTAGCATTAAACTTTTATGCTTTAAAACCTTATTTTTCATATAATACCTATCAAGATTAATGAAAAATCAGTACATGTCCTTTTGATAACGCTAAAACTTGACATCTATTCCTTTTGTGCACTTTCATAGCCTTATATGAGTCTTCATTAAAATGCCTCACAAAATGGTGAAAAGTTAATGAAATAATGTCATGTGGTGACCTTTGAATGGATTTGATATCTTCAAGAATGTGCCATGTGTCTCCCTTATGTTCTTTTGCAAGGCACTTGTGGGTCTTCCTTAAGGGGCTTTATGGAATAGTGGAATGTATTAAAAATTTCCATGTAGAAGTGGTGGGGTCTTCAATAGGGTCCTAAAATGGTTAGCAATGCTCAACATGCCACGTGTTGTCTTTTTTGCTATTCCATAGCTAGATTTTGTCTTTAGTGATAAACCCTTTGCATAACTGTGGAATCTAGTAGAATAGTACCATCTGTGAGTATTTGATTGGTTTTGTGGGCCTTTTACTTAATAAAATATTCATGTGGGGGTGGGTGTCGATAACTTAAAATCATTTCAATGTACATGCTTTAAGAACAACTTAAAGCCACTAGGAAATGATAGGGGCCAACTTAATAAAGGTGTGGACACAAGACTTAGGATTTTAATAAATTATTATAGATTGTCATCTTAGGTAGTAACCTTAGGTATTAGGGGTCAATAAATAGACATATATAATACTTAACATTGTAACTTAAGGAACTGGTAGTGAGTGATAGGAAGTCAATGCGGAATTAGAACAAAAGTAACAATGCTTGCTTGGAGATAGGGTTTTTAGGGTTTTAAACCTAGGCAGAAGACTAACAATATTTATATCAAACCCTAGCATGAGTATATTCATTTTGAAGTTGAAGACGTGAGTAAAAGACAAGGAACCAAAAGACTTTCAAAAAATTTCATTAGTGATGAAAATAGTAAATACTCCACCCTTTTAGGATGGGAACACCTCATCACCTTATTTCCTAGCTGTTAAATAATAAAGTCACTTTATTACATAAGCAAGATTAATAAAAGTGTAGGAAAAACCTATGACTAAGGGAAAATAAATTAACCTACTAGGAAAATAAAATCCTACAAACAAAATGGCTCAATTTCATCCTCTAGAATACCTTCAAGCTTCTCAACACTTTAATCACTCTTATCCTTTTTTACTTTGTGGTGGGGTACCCATTTGACTTGGTAATTATATTTTTCCTTGGTATATTTTGTTACCAACTTAGATAATGCTTATTTTTTATGTGCATTGAGATTTAGGTAGAATACATCTAACTCTCCATTCATAGTGGAAATCTTGTTTCCCTTAACATATGTAACAACTCTAAATTTAGGGTCATACTTTTACACAACCATTCTACTAGCTCAAAGCTTATGAATCAATTAGGAACAATTAATTTTCCTTATCACATTTCCATGCATTACATAGAGGAATACATTAAATAATTTCTTAAAGAAGATCCTTTAAACAATTCCCACCATTTTTAAAAATTAAGGCATCTTTCATGTATGATTTTAAGTCTTCTAATTAGTATGTTAGTGTAGTTAGGGAAAATTGGATATAAAACTAAAACATCAAGATATCAATACCTAACACACACAATAGAGTATGTGAAAGCATGAAAATAAAATAACAAGCGAATGCAAACCCAAATCCACACTAAACTCGATTTATCTCCATTGCTCTTCTCCACCTCGCATGAGAATGCAATATTTTGAAGGATTGTTGATGGACGAATATTGATTGCTCACTATTTCAGCATAACATTAAGATGAAGATGATAGATGGTAGAGGATAGATAGATAGATGAGAATTTTGGAAGAACTTTAGCAGAGTGATGATACTAGAAGAAGATAGATCCAAATGGCTTGTGTGAGGCTAGATTTATAGGCAAAAGCTGATTTGATTCGATGGCCAAGACTAAAATTCAATTGTGTGATGTGTATGGCTAGGATTAAAAGTTGATTTTAGTGCTTATGACACACATTAAGTGGGTTATGACATGAGGCTAAAATTAGGATGTGAGGGAATAAGTGGGATTCTTTTATTCATTTTGAAGGAAAAGATGCCTATGACACAAAAATAAGTGGAGCTAAAAATAGGATAATGAATGGGAATCTCATAATTTAAATGATTAAATTATTTAAATTATGTGTGCATGTGAAGAGTTGTAGTCATGTGACACATGTTGTAATGTGGTAATAAGTGAGGGATTAATTCAAATATTTAATTTAAATTATTTTGAGACATGTGAAGGGGAATTAATTAAATAAATGAGATTTATTTAATTAATTGGGAAGGTGATTAAGTGGAATAAATGGGATAAGTGGGATAATGTAATGACCTAGGGTAAAATATTACAAGATGTCTTACAAGGTCATGTATCAACTAGGTAATGTTATGACATGGACAATTTTGGGTGTCTACATTTTTCCCCTCTTTGAGATGATGTTTGAGATGATGATGATTTTATGTCAAGTAACATCATTTCAAAGAAGCTAAGGTATGGATAGAGGAAAAAAAGATGATGCCCCACCACTTGAGGAAGTGAGGAGTAAGATGAATGAAGGAAAGGGATGATAGAAGAATATGATGATGTAAAAGATATGAAGAAATGGGATGATGATATAGGATATGATAATCATGATGATGTGAAAGATATGATGATGATGCCCCCTCAAGAAGATAGGTGGGTTGGACAAACATGGGTATTCTCTTGAAATGAATGAAATGATGAATGATACAAGAGAGGAAGTGGATGAAAGAGAAGAATGATATGTTATGTTGTAATAAGTGAGCAATCATATGTTTGATATAGCACTAGAAGTTACAAGGTATAAGGACCAAGGTGATGATGTGTCTCGTGCCCCAATGTAATACAACCTTGTCTAGATACAAGATATGAATATTAGTTGGGAGTGATTCATATTTGATGTAAATGAAAATTAAAATCATAACACTCACAAGCAATCAAGCAAGCATGCACAAATGATACAAAAACAAACAAGGTATTGCCCTTGTCAAGTTGTAAACTAATGATTAATTGATTGATTTATGATGGTGATAGTGTTGTCATTGTGGGAAATGATATATCCGTAGATCAACACAAGGATGATTGATTAATTGATTGATTGATTAATTGATTGGGTTTACAACAATGATAGGATCAAGACCAAAGAATGTGATTGGATAATTTGGAAAGATTGATTAGCTTGGTTGGTATGGATTAAGGATTGAATTGCATTTGGATGATTACTTAGAATGATTGAAGATGATTGATTTGAAGATTTGGATGATGATTGATGAATTGAATTTAGGAATTGATTTTCTTGGAATGATTTTGATTGACTGGATTGATGAAGAAATGATTTGATTTGATGATAATGATTGGATTGATTAGAAGAATGGATTTGATTAGAAGAAGTGATGTGATTGATTATACGAATGGATTTGACTAGAAGAAGTGATGAATTGATTTGTGGAATTTGGAGATTTGATTTGGTTTGATTTGATGATGATGGATTGATTTGTTTTTATTGCTTAGGTTTTTTATGGATATATATATATTTTTTTTATGAATATTTAAATTTTTTGGATGTTTGGAAATGTTTTGATTTTTTTGGATTTTGGAAGTGTTTTTATTTTTTTGGATTTTGGAAGAGTTTTGATTTATTTTTTGAAGAAAAAGTGGCAAGCCATTATAATTAAATAGAATATTACAAAAAACCTGGTTCAGAAGAGTATACCGAAAAGAAAGAACTGGGAAGAAAACCTTCAGTTGTAGCTCAATTAGATACAAAATTCTTTTAAAAATCATCCCAATAGTAGGGATCCATATTGTGGTTTTACAACAACAATAATCTATCAAAATTATAAACCACTAAGACTTTTGAAGATTGCATCATACATCATGTCTCAAAATGGGGATTAAACCCTAATTAGTAGGATAAAAATTCCTTTCACCAACCCTTTTCAAAACAAACCCTTATTCTTCCATTTCGACAATGTCATTTTCTCCTTTATTTTCATCATTTCCCTGACCTTCATTTCCCTCGTCGTTTGCTTGTAGTGGTATGTTAAGGTTCGAAATCACTTGCTGACGCAGGGAAGAAGAACTTACTCGGTCTGAGATTGTCACCAAGGGAATTGCTCAAGCTGCTTGAGGAGGTGGCTACTACAGAATGATTGGTTCAGGGTGAACATGGATGAGCAAGGTGAGGATGGCATTAGTCCTCCTTCAAATTTCATCTGCGAGATCCCCACCAATTGCAACCCTATGTCTTTCAAGAGCTGACTGTAGATAACGAAAACTACACATCTTCAGGGTGTTTTTGAAAACATTAAGCATAAAAACATAAACATTTCCATTTAGCAGAAAATGCTGAGGTAAAAGGAAACCAAATCTCCCCTAGCCTTTCAAAAATTCGTACGCTTGAACACCTTTGAGCAACTTATCCTCTTGTAGAAAAGTATCTTTAACCACTTTTGAAGCTATCAATTATATGTCAGGAAAAGATTGAAACAAATCGTAGGCATTGGAAAGAAATACATAAACCAAATGAGAAGGTAAAATGGCTTGGTGAACTTGAGGATAGAGAACTTCTTCACCAATTATTTGAATTATGCTTTTCTTATACTAATAGCAGTGGGATTTAAATACCTGGGCTAGCTATATATCTCCAATTGTTTCTGAAAATGGAAGCTCTTATTTTGCAATTGGAATCGAAACTCGATGGTTGTGCGGGAGGTATTCCATCATTCTTTTACCATAGAGTCTGAAGATTTTGAGTTCACCTTCTTCTTCTGATGAATCCAGAATTTTCATTCCCTCCTTGAAACCCTTCAACTGGTGAACATGAGAATTGTGATAAAATTGGGAAAAAATGGAATTAATAAAGAGTCCTTCACACACTTGAATGAATGAATCCACATCCAGATGAGATAATCATGATTTTAGGTAGCCTTTGCCTCAGAATTTGAAAAGCAACCATTTTTCACCAAGCATACATATTCATAATTAGTAGCATACTAAAAATCACCTACGAAATCCAAACAAGGATAAAAAGAATAAAATCTGCCAATGCTCATTTGGGGGTGTCCTTTTCCAACTCATCTAACATGGGGATGTGATGGTCACACAAGCCAAAGGCCTCTCATTAACGATGCACATTGAGTGAGGTGACTAAATAGACGTCATCTATTATTTCTAACTTTGGAAAACTCGTTGAGATATCTCCTAATTGATTATAGATGACACCAAAATGACCTTAAAACTTTGCTTCCAAATCCATATATAATGGGATCGTACTTCATTAAAAATTAATGAGGAAAATGTGAAAAATAATTTTACCATGTGAGAGATGCCTATGCCTCAAAGCTTATAGCAGAGACATAGGTTGACCAATCCTAGTTGACAACATTATATACCAATACTGGTACTCCTGCCTTTCTGGTTGATGATTCATATTCTTCTCCACTTAAGATATTAACCCTTCATGTAGATCTAATTCATCCTATTGAGCTATTTTGACTAGTTTAGGAAAATCTGAAAGTGGAGAAAGATCATGAAATATAGATATTTCATGCTTTATGCTACCCATGTTGGCTAAGTAGTCAGCTAAATTGCTGCCTTCTTTGTACATATGTGTAATTTGGTAGTTCTAAAATTTATCAAGTAGGACCCATACTTGTTGAAGAACGTATTGGAGACTCCAATTATGAACCTTCTTTTCTTTACAAACATTAACTATCAAAAGTGAATTGCCTTCAATATGAATGTTTTTAATACCCATCCTCAAATCCATTTCCAACCCCATCAACAAAGCTCTTGACTCAACTAAATTATTAGATCTTCTAAAAAGATATTTCGAACAAAGAGTTATTACCTTTCCCTTTGAATCATGCAAACAAATACCTTCCCTTGATTCTCCTGGGTTTCCTTTTAAAGCACCATCGAAGTTCAACTTTATAAATCCAACCTGGGGAGCCTTCCATTTTACATGTTTCCTATTGCATTTATCTACCTTTGGCTACAAAAGACTACCTGGGAAAGACAATTTTAAATACTTCCAATTCTATAGGATATAATTATCCCAATTGGAGAAGTAAGAGCTAGTGTCTTTGAACTCTTAAATACTTGCATTTACGACCTCTAAGACTGCTTTCTCAATTTTTGCATTTACAACATCATTTGAAGAGGTTACTTTCCTAAAAATTTGCAAATTTCTCTCCCACCAAAGGTTCTATATAACTAAATCCAGGATTACTCTCCATATACATACAAAGAAAGAGGATTTATAGAGAACTAACCAGCTTTGTAATAAGTCCCATAAGGAGTTTGGTAAAGGGGTGCAGTAACTAAGCTTGTTAAGAACAAAATCACAGCTTTTTTGCACAAACTTGCATCTCACAAGTAGGTGATTGACATCCACAATCCCCTCATTACACAAAGGACACATGAAAGGGTCAGCTATTTTTAATTTAGCTAACCAATCACTAGTTAAAATACATTTCCTCAATGCCAACCATGCAAAACTCCCTACCTTGGGTAAGAATTTGTTATCCCAACAAAAGGAGTAGGCCCTTTGGGTTAGAAGATGACCTGAGTTCTGATTTAAAGCCTTACAACCTTGTTTGACCATGTAATTACCATCCCTTGAAGGAGCCCATATCAATTTGTCTGGCTTTGAAGAAATATAGACCAATCGAGCATTCAACACTTTTTGTAATACACTACACTGTTGGGTGGACAAAGAGGTATCTGATATGCTTTTCCAAATTACTTTTCCTGATATAGGCTCAACCGATTGAACATAATCCAGCAAGGATTCCCCCTAAGCTTCCTTTAAAGTTTCCATTACCGGAAAAAGATCTAGAATATTTTGCAATATGAAATGTTTTGATTTTTTTTGGATTTTTGAAATGTTTTGATTTGGTTTTTAAATCTTTTTTGGATTTTTTTGGAAATGTTTTGATTTTTTGGTTTTTTAGGACCTTTTTCAATTTTTTTTGTATTTTTTAGGACTTCTTTAAAATGTTTTGAGATAATCAATGGATGACGATTTATAGGTAGCCTTTGTGCTGAATACCAATGACAAGGAAAACCAAGTCTAGGTGCAAGGAGATAGATGGATTGATGGATGAAAGGGTGGGTGATAGGATAAGGGGATAAAGAATCTCATGATGATAGATGGATGGGTAAAAAAGGATAGGTCTTAGTGAATGGAGATGGTTATATGCATCATAGAGGATGACATCTCCAAAGACGCTGTTGCATAGGAATAACATGCCTCATTCTAGGTACAATACTTAGGATTTTATGACAATGATTAGAACAATAGGATGGTGATAAGATTGCATTGGAAAAGATGAGGTATGTCAAGAGATACCGAAAAAACATGTTTCAACATTTTTCCCCTATGTCTTCATCAAGATCAAAAGGAGAAGGTTGGATAAGTGGACTCAATATGATAGGTATGTATGATGGCTAAAGATGGTAGGTAGGATGGAAATGATATGGTAAGAAGTTACATGATAGGATAGATAGCGTGGATGAGACAAAGTGCCCCCAAGTGTAAGTGACATAGAAGATCAATCTACACATGACGCCTGTTTGCCAGGTTTTCATCATGGTACTTATCCAGGACACCTTTTTACCAAGTTTTCACCGTTGGATGAAGGGATTTCTCTTTACTTTTTTTGATTTTTTTTTTGAATAGGAGAAGGGTAGGAGGGACTCAAATGTCTAGTTCCATGAAAGGTGATAGTCTCCCTAGAGGGATTTCATCACGTGGACCATGTCAAGTGTGCCCATAGATGTTGGTAAGGAATTGCATGAGTGTGAGATGGATTAGGTAGATGGTGGATTATGAAAGTCTTATGCAAGGATGGATGGGGAATAGTGGATTATGATGTGGATTGTATAGGACTTATGCAAACATATGGATGAAAGGTTTATACAAAAGCATGGACCATAAGAAGGTGTTTGGGAAGATATGTAGGATAGTAATTGAAGGATGGGGAGATGGAGGTATGTGGGAATGGAATCATGACCAACGGTTGCACACACCATGTAAACATTGAATCTTTTGATGGAAAGGTGGTGTAGGAAGCAATGGAAATGTTTTCTTAAGAGATGGTTGACAAAGTGCTTTAAGTACCCACATAGACTTAGTATTTTTATGATTTTTGCTTTGATGGTGGGATTTTTGAAAGGAGTAGCATTTTTGGATGGAAGAGGATGGTTGGGATTTTTGTGGTTTGGATGCCTCACTTGACTTGATTTCCTTTTGGTTAGGTACCCAAACCATTTTGTTTTTAGACTTTTCTTTTGAAGGTATGGGCTTATATTGATTTTTGGATGTACTTGGCTTTGACTATTTGCAATTGTATGCTAAGGCATTAGGACCTTTAGGATTCTTTTACTTTATGTGTAGAGGCATCCAAATTTTTATTTTGGAATCCCTTGGGTTTGGTGGAATGAGTGGAAGCTTTATGTTTAGACAATGTGTGCATTTGTTGGTCATGATTAGGATTTTTAGAGAATTTATGGGTATGTGGATAAGGGGATTGGATAATGGGGATATTAGGTGTTGGGAGTAGTGGAGGTAGATTATATGGAGGGATATTAGGAGTTGTAAGCAATGGTGGTAGAGTGGATGGTGGAAGGTGTATGGTCACATGCTTTTGTGATTTGTAGGATGATGGAGGTGGAATGGCAACATATGTTTTGGGTGTATGATAGGGCTTATGATGGAAGTAGGTGGACTTAGGATGCATGGAGAAAGTACCAACATATCAAGATTCATGTCCTTGGGGTGAATATCCAAGGCCATAAGAGTGTGGAGGGACCTTGACATGAATTGGCTCCAAAATACCTTGTGCATAAAGGCCTAAGCCTTTACCCTGGTAGTTCATGTTTTGAAGCATGTGATGGACAACAGAACTAGGTGTGTTTTGGACACTATACTTGAGTTCATTATTAGATGAAGAAGGTGAAGTGGATAAAGGTTGTTGTTGTCCTAAGGAGGAACATTCATGGATGAAGGTGGTAAGACCAATAGGATATGATGGTGGACGTGCAGTGAGATTGATAGTTGATGTGGAAGGATCATTAGGATCTTTATTATGTTCATGTAGATCCAAGTTATTTGTTTGATCTTCTATGTGTGCTTGGGAGCCACATGTTTCATCATGAAAAGTGGGAGTTTTTACATCATGGATAGGGCTAGATGAAGGGGAATTTTCTTTGCTTCAAAGGGAGGCCATGGAATAGGGTGAATGTTCAAGTAGGTCAACAAGACTTTCATTATGTAGATATTGTGTGTCTTGTTCATGAATGGTAGTGGGGGTATGGATAAGATCAAGTTTCCCATGGATAGGTTCTTCATCGTGAATAGTGTCTTGATCATGGAAAAGATATATGTTATGGATAGGTTGAAAGAAAATGATTTGATCTTGATTAGTACGAGGGCTTGATGTTTCCCCATGCTTAGGATTAGGCTCTTGAAATACCTCTTGGCTTTCTTGAATGGAAGTGGATGAGGAAGGCTCTTGGAGGGGTTCAACATGTTCTTTATGGTCAATCTCATGAGGGAATGATGGAGGTTGACTCAAGTGGACTCATGGGGGGAGACTCTAGAATTAGTTCAAGGGGTTGTGCATGACATGATAGAATTGGAAGACTAGGCATGGTGTTGCAAGAATATTTTGTAAGCTCAATGATGGGAAATGGTTGACATGGTTGACTCCTTGCTAGTAGCCCTTGGGTCACATCATTTGTAGGTGGATGGGTGGATTTGGGTTTTCTTTTGTAATGTTGAACTTAGGGCGTGGAATTGATGGGGGATTGGATGATGGTGTGGGTGATGAAGGGTTTGATGGGTTGGAATGTGTGGGGACAAATGGAATTGGACTAGGAAATGGTGGCTTTAGGATAGGCCTTTGATTAGATGGTGGTATAATATATTTATAGGATGCATTAGCTAGATTGGTATTTCCCTTGTCAAAGGTGGCATTAAGACTTAAAGGCTTTTGATCTTGTTGTGAAGGTGGAATTTGGCTCACATGTGCTTGTTGTCGGATGAATTGATGCGTTGATGTACGATTGACATGGAAAGAGGTGGGATAAGGTGATGTGGAATTGTTATGGAAGGATGTGGGATAACATGATATAGAATTGTTTTGATAGGTGGATGGATTAGATTGATATGGAATGGAGGGAGATGCCACATAGGAATCGGGTGGAATTGATTGGTGTTGAATGAATAGAGGATGATGTGCTTGTTAGGTTTGACAAGTGGCTAAATGAGATATTGGGCTTGCGCTATGAGATGTTGTGTTTGAGGTAATTGGATTGCTTAAGGTTGAAAGTGTTGGATGAGGCCTTGGATCCTGTGTATAGTTTGTTGGTTTAAGGGTTGTGGTGCTTGATAAAGTGATTGGAGGAGATCTTGGAATTGGGGTACTAGGTCTTCTAATGTTGGCATGGTGTCACTTTTGGAAAATATTTGATTAAGATTACGATGATGATTTAAAATGATGTGATTGCTTGAAGGACTAGGATGATTTGGCTTGGAAAGATTGGATGATGTGGAAAATGTTTATTGAAATTTTGACTTGGGAAATATCAAACACAAGATCTCACATGTAAATGCATGAACAAACACACCAAACACAATGATAATTTTTTCTTTCAAGATTAAATGTTATGATTAAGCAAACACTTGAATACACAACAAAAAACCTAATGTTAGTCAAGTGGGTATGGCAAATTAGGTCTTAAGCTAGGATGCACAAGGTTGACTAGGGATGATTTGAAAAAAAATCCTTCCACACAACTGGGAGAAATGGGTAACCCACCCTTCACCTTCACTTCCCAAAGGTATAAAATTATTTAGGGCTTAGCCAAGAGTGACAAGATTTCAACTCCCAAAGGAGGGTGTCTTTTGATTCACCTCTCAATTGAGGTCATCCCTTGGAGTGGTGTGTCTCCAAGCAGGCCTCCTAAGAAGGGTATGAAAAAAGTGAACCAAATGAGGTGTTTTTGATCTCCAAGATCACCTTGTAGGGTGAGGAGAGAGCATACACACACACACTTGATTCACACTCACAGTTGTTAATTTCCCTTTAGAAAATCAAAATGTGTGTAAAACAGTTCAAACGCTTTTTCTTTTTAGATCCTAAAGCTAAATGTGTAGGAATAAAGTTGTTCATTTTAACCCAATTTCAATGATTTGACAACAAACAAGATGTTCTTTAAATAAGCCCAAAATCAAAGTGTGTGATCAAATAAGTTGTTCTTTTTAAGCCCCAAATTGAAGTGTTTGACAAGCAATGATTAAAGATGAAATGGAATGTGTGCACATAATTGTTTTCATCCTTAAATCTGTTGTATATGTTGATGCAAATGTTGTTC